>QLNU02003225.1:60090295-60148845 GCA_006491805.2 Dysdera silvatica | reverse complement strand
GATCCTCAAATATACCACACCATAAATATAATATACTAAATATATATACCACTAATATACTCAAATATATACCACCAATATACTAAATATATATACCATTAATATACTAAATATATATACCCAATGCTAATATACTAAACACAGCATACCACTAATATACTCGTCATCACTACCATCATATTCAACCATTATCTATCCACTGCTGGATGAAGGTCTCTCCAAATGCTTTCCACACAAGTCTATCCTGGGCCATTCGTTTCCACGTCACCCCAACCTCTTTTCTTATTTCATCCACCCATCTAGTTTGAGGACGTTTTCTAGGTCTTCGGTGGTCTCTTGGAATCCAGTTCAGAATTTCTGTTGTCCATCGTTGATCAGTTCTTCTTGCAATATGCCCAGCCCATCGCCATTTCAGCCCTTTTACTTTAATAATGATGTCCTCCACTCTAGTTTGCTCTCTTACCCAAGTGTTCATTTTTCGATTTCTCCTAGTTATTCCAAACATGCACCTCTCCATGCTCCTTTGCGTTGTCTGTAATTTTCGTATTGCTCCAACAGTTAGACTCCATGTCTCTGATCCATAAGAGAGGACTGGCAATACACACTGGTTGAAGACTTTTCTTTTTAGACATAAAGGCAATTTCCCCTTCAGGATAAAACTGTTTCTTCCAAATGCACTCCAGCCAAGTTTAATACGTCTGTTGAGTTCTTTCATAATGTTGCCATCCATTGAAATCAGCTGGCCAAGGTAAATATATGAATCAGCAATTTATAGCTCCATACTGTCAACTTATATTTTTGTTTTCTCTATGAAATAATTGAACATGATTTTAGTTTTTTGTAGGTTCATCTTGAGTCCAACTTCTCTACTTCTAGTTGAGAGCTCCTGTACCATGTCTTGGAGTTCTGATGGGTTCGTTGAAAAAATAACAATGTCATCAGCAAACCGCAGATGATTTAAATATTCACCATTTATTTTTATTCCCTTGTTATTCCAATTTATCAGCTGAAAAATCATCTGTAAAGCAGAAGTAAAAAGTTTTGGAGAAATGGTATCTCCCTGCCTCACACCTTTACCAATTTTGATAGTTTTGGTATCTTTATGTAACCGAAATTTTGCACTTGCATTTTTATACACACATTTCACCATGTCAATGTACACATCCTCGATGTCTGTTGATCTTAAAGAGTTGATGACTGCTGATGTTTTAATAGAGTCAAAGGCCTTCTCATAGTCAATAAATGCCACACACAATGGAAGTTCATATTCATGTGTTCTTTCAATTAATTCTCTTAATACTTGAATATGGTCCACTGTACTGAATCCACTTCGAAATCCAGCTTGTTCTCTTGGTTGAGCTGCATCTAATTTTTTCTGCAGGCGATGTGTTAGCACTTTTGTGAAGATTTTATAAATAGCAGGTAACAAGCTAATTGGTCGGTAATTTTTTAAATCCTCTTTATCACCTTTTTTATGCAAAAGAATTACTGTTGCAGAATCCCATTGGTTTGGTATGTTACCACTGTTGAGGCATTTGGTAAAGAATTTTGCGAGTATGTCTTCTACATGTTCTCCAGCTTCTTTTAAGATATCTAATGTAATGCCATCATCGCCAGGGGATCTTCCTTTCTTCATACTTTTTATTGCAAATGCTACTTCTTCTTTTAAGATTTTAGGAGCTGTTCCTTCGACTATCTCAGAGTCTTCGTTTAATCCACTGTTTCCCTCATACAGCTTTCTGTAGAATTCTTCAACTCTTCTAAGTATTTCTTCCCTATTTCTTGTTACAGTGCCATCCTCTCCTTTTAATGCAATGATGTGTTTCTTCCCAATAGACAAACTCCCTTTAACAACCCTAAGGCTCTTGTTGCTTTCAATGGCCTTCCTTACTAACTCACAATTGAATTTTCTTATATCTTCTTTCATGTTTTTGCGCAAAGTTTTGCAAAGTTCTACATACTCGATCTTGCGACTGGTATTTTGATTGTCCACCTTCATAAGTCTTCGCCTTTTCATGAGTTGTTTCGTCTTCTCAGATAATTTGCTATTCTGCTTTTTACATATTACACCACCAATTTCCCCAGCAGTTTCAATTATTGTCTTAACAATGTTTTCATTTGCTTCTGAGATGTCAACTTCTTCAATAAGTCCTTCCAGTGCAGAAAAGCGATTTTTTAATTCCAACTTGAATGCCTCGGTATTTTCTTTTAATTTCTTTAAATCCACCCTCTTACATACTTGTTTCCTAATGAGCTTCTGCCTTTCTAGTTTAGTATTTAAGTGCATTTTACATCTCACCATTCGATGATCACTTCCAGTATTAAATCTGTTCAGTACACTGCAATCTTCAATAATTGATTTCTTGTTTGCCAGGATATAGTCAATTTCACTAGTTCCCCCATTTGGGTGTTTCCATGTCCATTTTCTTTGCGGTTTCTTCTTAAAAAATGAATTCATGATGCTAAGGTTTTCAGCTTCTGCAAATTCGATGAGTTGATCGCCACGTTCATTCCTTTCCCCATATCCGTATTTACCAACCGATGTCTCTCCTTGTTCCTGTTGTCCAATTCTTGCATTGAAATCCCCCATGATGAGCTTGATATGTTGTTTCCCCTTGGTATGTAGCTGTTTGATTTCTTCATAAAATTCTTCAACCTCTTCGTCGGTATGGCTTGATGTTGGTGCATATACCTGTACTATTTGAAGTTGGTATCGCTGGGTTAGTTGAACAACAAGCCTCGCTGCTCGATCTGATGTACTTTCAACTTCCAGAAGACAGTCTTTAATTCTTTTGTTGATTAAGAAGCCAACACCACTTGTTCTTCCAGTTTCCGTTCCTCTATAGTAAAACAAATGTCCGCTTTTCAGTTCCACCAACTCTTCACCTTTTCTTCTAATTTCACTGAGTCCTACAATGTCCCATTTGATCTTGTCTAGTTCCTCTTCCAATTCCTGAAGTTTTGCTTCAGAAGCAAGGGATCGTCCATTAAACGTAGCCAAGGTCAATAACAAACGGCAGCCTGGGCCATTCCAGTGATTCTTAGCACCCCCTGCTTTCATGCCACACTGACCGCTGCCTTGATCAGGAGCACTCCAGCACCTGGAGACTAGGGGCCATGGTTTCTGGTGTGTCAACATAATGGAGGAATTAGCCATAATTTCACCACGCTGGCTAGACGGGTTGGTGAATTAGCCCTCCCCTTCCGCCTTTCTATCCGTGTAGCAAATATTAATTTGCCACATAAATAGAAAGCTCAGCCTGCACCACTTGAAGGCGGGGTAGGACACTAGGTTACTGGCCTGGCCGGTTCCACACATCGTCACATACGTTCAGCGTGTGGGTCTCCTTCCAGTTAGATACCAGCAACCCTTTTGCAGGCCATATATATATATATATATATATATATATATATAAAATATTGTGATGCTATACTAAGTAGGTTTTGAGATATTCATAATTTTTATGTATTTTTAACCCATTTTTACCCGTTAGCAAGAACGCTGCTTACGATTCAAATATATTTTAATTTATTTTATTATTAATATATAATTATTATATTTTAATTTCTACCAAAATTCTGTGATATGTCTAAAACTCATAACTACAACAAAATGTAGCATGGATTTTTAAATTCAAATAATAGTGAGTGAAAAAATTTTTTCGATTGAATATTCATCAAAAAATAGGTTTTTTTTTTACGTATTCGTGCACCATCATGAATAAAATTTTACAAGAAAATTTCGCGTAATAAACATATCCATACTACAGTTTGTTCGTATTATAAGTGCAAACATGTTTACTAAGTTTCAAAACAATTCATCAAAAATTGAAACCCAAGCAATATTTCGCATAAACCCGAAAGGCGTAAAAAGCGAAACTGAAAAAAAAAAAGGTTTTTATAATAAAACTTCTTATGTACAGCAACGAAAGTGGGTCACTTTAAATATTGTTATTCAGCATCTTAAAATATCTAAATTTTAAAACTGAAACCACAGATATATGCGCAATAAAATAAAGAATTTTTTGATGTAAAAATCTAAAAAGAGTCATATTTTTTTCAATTTTGTCGGCATTTTTTGCTCCTGTGTCCCCTTAAAGGGAATGATAAACTCGTTTAAAATTAACCCTTTTAAACGTTTAAACAACACGATGAATTACAAACGAAACAAAAAAAATTCTAGTTATACTAAAAATTGTCGAAGCATTCGTTGAATAAAAAATGTAAGTTAATATCTAATATACTAAACTCAAACAAAATATGTCAAATCGACAGTATGTTGCTATGGTTTAAAACGGCATCAGGGGGTCGTTATGATTAATAGTAGTATTAAAAATAATATATATACACACACAAACAGTAAAATAAACAATGAATGATAGATGAAAAAGTAATGAAACTGATTACAAAATATATTTCTTATGTGCCTGTCAGGCCGAAGGTAACTCTTACAAAAATTAGGGAAGCTTTTCTTGCATTTCAATGGGATTCTGCATGTGTAGCAAGGAGCAGAGTCAAAGACCACAGTGTCCTTCCATTTCGTCGATCTTTGTTGAGTTTATGCAACAATAACGTTGTAATAGGTGTCTCTAACTGGCAGTGCCATGCCGTTGATAATCAGTGTACCAAATGAAATTCTTTAACTAGTGTCTGGTTTTGAAAGCCAGACTTTTTACAAGTTAGCATTCAAACGACAAGGAAAACGACATTATGGCAGACAAGAAAGCAATGTAAGAATCAAACGAAAGGTGTGTAAATTGTGTCAATTGCTGTTAGTGTTGTATATCTATTCTAGGATAAACCCCTCTCGAATCTCTTTGAAGCCAATATTTACAAAGGAAAAAAATGGGTGGAATTCTACGAAACAAACAAAATAGACATTGAACCTCCAAACTGCGTAAACAAGATTGGATCGCACTGCTTAGTGAAAAGTCATTGCATAAAATCAGCGCAAACAATGGCGTAAAAGGTAAACTGAAAAAGAAAAATTCGTTCGTGGAGTGACAATGGGATTTTTAAGGGTTGTAATCAGTTTAACGGGCTAATCGCGTTTATCCGTTCTTGACATAATTACTTAAAAAAAAGCATTAGTTCCGATTGGTACCAATTGTTCCTTTTGTTTTTCATTGTTATCAATAGTTTTTTTTAAATGCGGCGAGTCTTCGCCTAAAATTGCAGCCTTTTTTTTATGGTTGCTCTGTTAAAGATAAAAGAAAAATCAAGTGGTCCGGCAGTGTTATCGTTGTTCGTTCAATAAATAATTTGACATATAATTCTTAAATTAGCTATTATTTATTATTAAATGAGTGACTTATTAAGTAAGTAATTATTTATTAAATAAGTAATTATTTATTAAATAAGTAATGGCTAGTACACTTCGATGCACTCGGATAATATTTCACACATGTATAATTTCTTATTCGCCTTTGTGAGTCCAGCTGTATCAAAGTGTCGTGGGCACCCATACGGGGGAGGGTTTGAGCACCCACTAGCCATTTAAAAATTTTATTTGCCCTAACCTGCTATGCATTTACTTTCAAAAGTTTTACAGTCACATTTTAAAATAAGGTACTTTTTAGCTCATTACTAATTGTCAAGCAGTATCAATTATTTTTGTAGTATTTTGGTATCTTGTACATTCACTAAAATTCTCGACATCTTCAAGGAGGAAGTATTAATTTTTCTCACCTACCCCCCCACACACACACACAGAAGTACTCGTATGGGCGCCAAAGCAAAGTGTCCCTGTTAAAGTTAAGAAAATTTGGGAAAACTGAAAGAGTTGGCATTTTTTTTATTGTTCAAATTTAAATCAAATGCCGTTTATCGTAACGTATTAATGCATACTATTAAAATTAACGTATACTGTGCGAAACAGTATTATCATTAAATAACAGAAACAGTATTGTAATTGAGAAACATTTACTGTAATTTCTAAAAACACGTGCGTTACGAATTTTTAATGAAAATGACATTGAAACATCGAAAATGATTTTAACATATTAAGTTTATAAATGTGCTCGTTGCAAAAGTTGTAAATACTTTGAAATTATTCTAATTGTCATGTATGTAAATGTAAATATTCATGATTCATATTAGAGAAGTCTAATGTGCGATTCGAATCAGTTAGGGGTTAAAAAGTCCATTTTTTTATTTCTTAAATTTGAGACACTTCAATACAGTGACTGCCTTTTATAAAAATAACGTTCATTTCGCTTCTCATATGTAGTTGATGCTTAAATCCAGATTTTTTTTTTCAAATATCGTTCAATAATAAACACTAACTACTATATTATAGGCTACTTGATATTTATTATACGCAAGTTCAGAAAATTCAAATTATACGTAAGCAAGTCGTGCACCGTATCAATAAATTTGTGAATCTACTTTGGCAGTAGTAACGCAGATGTGAAGAACATACATAGAAAAAGAAATCATTAAAATTTCAGAACAATTGAATGATTTATTGCAGAGTTTGACCGTTACAAAGGGAGGAAGTCAATAAGGCGTTGGTCCACCTCTGGCCTGGATGCAAGCTGTCACCCGGCGTGGCATAGACTGATAAAGATCCCGGATGGTGTCCTGCGGAATTTCTTGCCAAATTGTCTCCAACTGTCGGGCTAAATCGTCAACATTCCGGGATGGTTGCAATCGCCTTCCCATAGCGTCCCAAATGTGCTCTATGGGAGAGAGATCAGGAGACCTAGCTTGCCAAGGAAGTGTTGGGCAAGCTTGAAGACAATTCATAGCAACACGTGCCGTGTGCGGCCGGGCATTGTCTTGTTGAAACGTAAGTCCAGGGTGTCGCAAAAGGAACGGTAACACAACCGGTCGTAGAATGTCGTCTACGTACCGCTGTGCTGTAAGTGTGCCAGAAATGACCACCAAAGGGGTCCGGCTATCAAAGGAGATGGCACCCCAGACCATAACGCCCTGTTGTGGGCATGTGTGGCGTGCGATAGTAAGGGCAGGATCCCCACGCTGCCCTGGACGTCTCCAGACACGTCTGCGGTTGTCGTCAGGACACAGTTGGAAACGGGACTCGTCACTAAAGACTATACGTCCCCAGTCAGCGCAGTTCCAAGTTGATCGAGCCCGGCACCACTGTAATCGGACTTGACGGTGTAAAGGCGTGAGAGGTAAGCGGCGTAACGGTCAGCGCGAGCGTAAATTCCGCTCTCTCAGTCGTCTGCAGAGGGTCATGTTGGACACATGTGTGCGGACCACACGTTGGATAGTTGATAACGACGAATCCGGTGCTGTGACATCTGCTCTGACAATCGCTCTGTCTTCCCGTTCTGTTGTGGCCCTAGGTCGACCGCTGCCGTCCCGACGCTGACATCTGCCGTTGTTGACCCACTCTTGCCAGCACCGTCCAATCGCCGCATCGCTTCGACCCACATGTCCAGCGATTCTTCGATTCGTCCAACCAGCCTCTTTCAATCCGATAGCACAACCTCTTTCAAACTCTGACATATGCTCGTAATGAGCACGAATCTTTCGGCGAGGCATTGTTACAGTCGACGTAAGATATCCGCAGTCAAAATGCAACAGAAATTTTGACCACATATTGAGAATCGCTCCTTATATACACCTGCTGAATGCGCAGTTCCGATGCGCTGGAGTTCCCGCTATTCATTCATTGGACACCAAATTTTAATCATTTGCATGTTCGGTCAAAATGTCTTTGCATACGAAATTTCATTACAATCGGACAACTCTTTCTTGGTGCATCGATTTTTTTGTTATAGAGTTGTTTTTATTTAAATAAGAACAAAAAGTTAAAGTCAAAAATCGTTTATATATGCATAATAATTAATAATAAACTCATGTTTGTAAAAATTGCAACACCATGAAGGACTCGTCCGAATTGAATGAAATTTAATGTACAAACGACCTGTGTTGATACAAATAAACGATTAAAATTACAAAGCAAAAAACAATAGTACGTGTCGTAATATCAGTATGTGTCGAAGCCTTTGGTGAATGTTTGGCAGGCAATGTTCATGGCCTCCCGCTACTGTTTTACTGTAGTAGTGATGATGTGGGGGGTTCTTGGATGTCATCTTTTGTTTATTTATTATTATTTATTTATTTATTTATTTATTTCAAATTTTGCTTTTCAAGCAAAGTAGGGATTTGTCTCTTTTACGCCATGACCCGAATTCGGCACTAGTAAAACCTTAGACGACTAACTGAAGTTCAAGATTTTAATCCGAACACGAAGACAAAGACGTCTTTGCTTATGAGTCACTTTTTTAACAAAATAATAAAATTTGTTTTGAGCTGACTCATGGGCGGACTGGGTCCCCTCAAAGGGCGCATACCTTGGCTTTTTAGAGGGCGCGAGCCCTTGTCCATTCGAAGGCGCGAGTCCTATAGCCCATGAGGGCGCAGCGCCCCTGTGCTGACTCCATGTTCCCCAACCGCTTCAAAAAAAAATTCCCTTTTATTCATGGAAGCCATCTTCGTCTTACAGTAGCCAGCACCTCAGTCACACGTTCGAAAAAAAAGTGACAAAACCAGTTTTTTTTTAATAATCTTTTAAAACAAAGCTAATTTTGTGTTTACTACGAAATAAATAAATTTTAGGTAGAAAAACTGGTTTTTAAAAGCCGAAATCATGATTCCTTAAAACGGTAAGTTTAGCATTGCAAATCCAAGTTCGTTTCGGTCGTTTTGATTCTTAAAAACGGCCGATTCTTTAAACGGGCGGGCACTGTAAAATGGTGATAAATTTGGAGATTTCGCTCGCTTAATAACCGCCAAATTGGCTATGAATTTTTTTCATAAAACGCACTTTCTGGGCGCCGAAACTTGGTCCATTTTCGGTAAAGTTATGCCCACCCATTAATTTATTAATAGGTGGAGATTTGGAGTTTTAATTATGACTGCTAATTAAATATAGATGCGCTCATCGGCGTACCTTGAATCTAATCAAAGCCAGCCCTTCACTTCTCATTAAGAATTTAATGAAGTTTGTCTTCAATTTTATTTTCGCTTTCGTTTTTAATTTCCGAAACAAATTTCACTTTAGCGATTCGCTGAACATTCCCTATTAAAGCGGGAGATTTTTTTTTTTTTTTAAATATTTTCAATTATTGTTCCTATTGAGAAATTCATGGACGGCTATTTGTCATGTTCAGGGATCTGATTTCTTCCGTGTTGTCTTCCATATTTTCTTTTATTTTTTTTTTTAAAAATAATAATTTGGGGAGCTGATTTTCTAAGGCTTTTGCAGATAGCTTTACTTGAAGATTGCTCAATTACGATAGCATATTTGACTTTTATGTTTAGTGGGCTTCAAATATCCTTGAATCCACTATTGTTATTGCTCTGCTTGTCGCCAATTGAAAAGGTAGATATTGCCACCCATTACTTAGAAGTGTAAAATCTGTTTGTTACGTGAATTAATGCTAATACAAATCTAGGGTTGCCACTAATTAACCGCTCAGTGTTCAATTAATGGTTTTAACCCTGTTAGCCTAATATTAACGGCGTATAATTAGAAGTGTCATAACAGTGTACAGTTAACAGTTTAAATACAGTTAACAGAGTTGGAAAAATCCTAACACTCTTTAGCTCTTTACTTACTGACTGTAGTGTAAAAAAAGAAATCCACTATCACTTTAAAGTTTACTTTAGCTGGTTTTTATAATAAATAAGCTTTTATGTAAAAAATAAATAAACTTACTATTATTATTCTGTACAGGCATAATATAACATGTTATGATGCTTGATTAACATAAAATAGCCGCAAATTTCTAACTTCAATGGGAATTTTCAGAAAATACAAGTAAAAGAAACGATTTAAAGTAATTGATCCCTTTAGATAAAGAGAATACCCAACACCATCTCTAAACTTAATTAGCATTTATTAGTTATTTCTCTGTTATCACTACTTTGTCAATTACCTTGTCATTTTCAAGGCGTTTTAATATCTCTCCCTACTCTTCTTAGTTACTTATCATTTTTGTATTGCTTTTTTCGGTATTATGTTTCGTGTCATGTATCGATAAACAGACAGCACATAATTATGAAGTTTTTGTAAGTGTAATATCACTCAATGTTTTAAATATCAATCGGAATATTTAACATAAATCCAATTGAACGTTGATCTTGGTTTGCTCAACAATTTTTGTTGCTATGAAATCTTGACGCAACAATATTTTTTGATTATAAAATCTATTAAATTAACTACTTTTTCTATTTACAGAAAATAACATCAGTGTAAATGTTTTTATAGAATGTGGAGGTAACTTTTAGAGATACGTAAGTCGTTAAATATTTTATACACTTCAAAAGTGCAAGAAAAATAAAAATTTCCGCTAAATTCATTATTAAATTTAATTTTTCATTTAACTATATTGACTATATTGATGTATATAATTGAGGATTTAGATTTATAAATGACTATATTGATTTAAAGTAGGTCATGTCATAAGCATATATTACAACGTTGATTTCTATTCTGCGTAGTGCTACTTCAAATCATCTTGCACAACTACGCTATTAAATATTAGATATTATATAGATATTAAATATCAGATGTATAGATATTAAATATGTTTATAGGTGTTAAATATGAGCCGTTACATAGGTATTAAGCATTAGATGCTGAATAGGTACAGCTAGATGTTATATTGATATTAAATATTAGATATTAAGATATATTTAAATAGATATTATATAGATTTTAAATATCACAATATATAGGTATTAAATATTAGATGTTACATAGGTATTAAGTATTAGGTGTTATATAGGTATTAAATATTAGATGTTGCACAGGTGTTAAGTATTAGATGTTGCATTGATATTAAATATTAGATGTTATATAGATATAAAATATTTGATCATATATTGTATATTTATATTATGATATTAAATATATTTAGATAATTTTAGTAAATCTTGTAAACATTTTCATTGTGAATTTTTGCTTTCGTTATGTGATACTATAGTTTAGATCGATGAATACGGCAGAATTTTGCAATAAAAAATACTTCTTTGTGAGAAGGAAATTAAAAAACAATTAACGAAATTCACAAATGTACAATAAATAATTTCCAAAAATTTCTAATTAAGCGCTGACAAAATGTTATTGTTGGTCCGCCCGTACAACCACTACAAGCTGTTGCGTTTTTAGGGGTTTTAGGGACATTTTTAGCTGAATCTGCGACCAAAAACAAAATGCTAATACCTGTTGCAACTGACTACAGCTGTTTTAGCTCCAAAAATAGTTCCACAATGGTCTTGTGAATTTCCAGATGGGGAATGTACGCGCAGATGTTTTGAACACTCGAAATTCCCATCTTGCCTGTTTCAATAAAGTTTACGAATCGCGCTTTATGTAGCGCCACCTGTTGTCATTTTTCAGTCTTAATCGATTTCTTCAGCACCTCCGCTCTCTCTCTTGTGCAGGGTTGTTATATTTGGAGCACGTTCTCCCATGTTTTGAAGTTTCGCTAAATGTTCATTTTCTAGTTTCTATTGTGTCCTTTTCATGCGCAAGTCTTCCGACAAACAAATTCTTTTCTAAGATTGAAAAGACACCATCTTCGAAAAGATCCAATTTTTTCTAAGAATAAAAAATGTTATATATATAAATTTATTTATTTATTTATTTTTTTCGTTTATTATCTAAGTTTTTTTGTTTTTTTTTCCAGACCGAAAAAACAGCTATTTAATGGGTTAATATTTAAAGTTCAAACACTTAATATTAATTTTCATTATTCCCTAATTCTGTTAAATATAAACGTTTTATTATAAACTTTCTATATTTTGGAATGTTTTCTTTCCCCCTTCATCACCCTCTTAATTCTTATATGTACCATTTGAATGAATCGTAGAAAAAAGGGCCTATGGAAAAAAAAAGGCACAGAAAAAATGGCCTGGAAAAAAAGGCTTATAGAAAAATGGGCCAATGGAAAAAATGTCGGAGGAAAGAAAGGTCAATGGAAAAAATGTCAGAGGAAAGAAGGGCCAATCACAGAAAAAGGGGACGTTTACAAATTTTATTTTTAATCGCAGTTGAAATAATTGCAATGTCCGTAGTTTCAAGCCTCTTAAAACGATTATCATCATTGATGCATCGAGGGGTGCCTTTATCTCGGATGCTACTAAAGTCACATCTACCAAATTTTATAGACAGATAGTACACATGAGTGTCTTTATACATGACAACATATCAGAGGCGTATCGAGGAGTGCCGCAGCCCCCCATTATTTATCCCGACTGCTATTGAAGCCACATTTATTAAATTGCACGGAGTATACATGAGTGCCTTTAACATGACAACATATCAAGGGCTGACATCCCCCTTTATTTATCTTGGCTGCTGTTGAAGCAATATCTACCAAATTCTATAGACAGAGAGTATGCATAAGTGCCTTTAACATGACAACATAGAAATAAAATACAGGGTACATGACAACATATTGTACTTCACCTATGAAAACAGGAACTCTTTAGAGTGTGCAATGTGCAGACTTTAAGCAGTGTACAAAGAGATTAATGGGGGGCTGCGGCACCTCTTGATATGTCCCTGATATGTTGTCATAAATTCGTGCTCTACAGCCGTAACCACGAGCGTACAAGTGCTTTTGACATGTATAGTACTTATATTACAGATTTAGACTAAAAAATATCACCTGTATTATCTGTATAAATATCACCTGTATAGTATTACAGATTTAGACGAAAAACAAAAATATCAGCTCCAAAGGGAGATGTATACAGTGTGTGCATGGAAACATGAAATATTTTAGTCTAAGTATATAGTTTTATCAGAGTGCTTCGAAAATTCCGGTTTCGGGGGCCCTCGTAAGCGGCGGAAGTTTCTTTCGGACTGTTCTGTATATGTAGTCCTATTAACGTACTGCATACATGTTATTTATATTCAAATCTATCCAACGAACCTTATAAATAAATCGTATAAAACCTTGATAAGTCATCTGCCTAAGCGGTCTAACCGGTGGTCCGAAAGAAACTTTTGATGGTCCGTGTCGTGCCAATGGCAATGACATTTATTAAATTAAGATAAAACGTATGTTTAGAACCCTTTCTGTATCACTTTTAGCACTTCACTTTCTTTTTTACCCATGAATTGAAGTAGCTGTTAGGTAAGATAGAATCTAAATTCCAGAGAGGTCGTGTATAGGGTAGTCGTCGGGGGCACTAAAAAGAGGCATTGCATCTTTAAAAGTTGCAATGCGAAAATAAGGAATTTTGGTTTTGGATCGTGGACAAGGGAGGTGCTCACGAGCTATGACGAAACAACACTGGATTTGGGGATGCAAGTCAACGTTTGGCGGATTTTAGCTACGTAAGTCTTAAATTTTCTTTGTGGTGTGTTAAGAATTTAAATTAGAGTAGACGAATATCATTATCATGTCCCTTGAGTTTGAGAGAATCTTGCCTGTTTTCATTATCAAGGGAATTACCTTTTCAGGAGTGTAAAATGATTATTTGAGATTATAAATTTAGATTACCGTTAAAATGTTATGCTGTGTTATTGCATTTTGGAGAAACATTATTCGCAATCAGCTGAGGGGTAGGAAAATAAGAAATAGTATTTGTGTTATGTTCAACCGACGTTTTTAAAAATTTAGTAAAGTACATCATCAAACAACAATGTCAATCAATCAACGTTTATTGGCGTAGTGATACCAACGCCGATGGTATGGCGTGATTAGATGGTGAAACGTTCGAAAGAAAATAAATATTTCTGCCTTCGGTGGGACCTGAACCCACGACCTTCCACTTGCCGGGCGGAGGCTCTACCCACTGAGCTACGAAGGACAATATATAATCTCTTTACGAACGTATATATATTGTTGCCAGTTATTTCGCAGAATGGTGTAGTACATGGACTACTATTTAAACCAAATTGCAAAGAGACTGGCAAAGTGAGGGACACAGAAAGGATTCTAAACATGCGTTTTATCTTAATTTAATAAATGTCATTTGCATGACAGTCCGCAGAAAAATCTGGACATTATTTGCATTTTTAATGTTTGATTAATAACAAAACAAAAATAATATTTTAAGAAATTCTTACATTCTGAATGACAATTTTTGCCTTTATATTGCACTAAATTCACGAAATGTGGTCCGCGGGATTTAAAATTATGAATTTAGTGGTCCGTGAGGTCCGAAAGGTTGGCAACCTCTAATCTATATTATCCAATTTAATTTGCTATCATTTAACTGCATGTTGGTTTTTTTCACTGATTGTGCTTAAGTTCTCAAATATATATTTACATTTGTCATTTTTCTTGCACAACGCAAATGACACATTTAAAATTGAAAAGGTGGTCCCAAGGATGTATCTCAATTTAATGTTACCATGGAGGGGAATCCGAAATAAAAAATTTTACTCTTAAAATCTTTATCCCATCCCTAACTCTCTGTGTCTAAATGGATGTTATGAAATTGATAATACACGCACATCTTCCTCGGCATTGGTATTTTCTGTAAATAATAAAAATTGTCCTATAAATTCATTTGCCTCGCTTTGAATAATACTATTTGCCACATCAATTTCCTTGTGAATATCAAAACCGAAATTTATTTAAATCGAATAAAAATCTTCGCCAATAACAACGAGAGCTTTGGAATGCTGTGGATTTCTCAAAGGGGAGATGCCGAATAACAAAGTCAGGAGATATTTGAAATTCTGTCGATTCTGACAGTTTTCTCTTAATAATATCAAATTCTCTTCGATGGGGGTTCAAAGTGTTTCATCGATGTGCGATTGTGTCTCTTTATAGATCTCTAAATGATGATAATGCTTTTTGCTGTCTATTGAAATGCTCAATTTAATTTACGCTTTTTTTTAAGGGTAAAAAAAAAACCACCCTGGAATTTTATATTTAATGACTACTTTACCGAGTAAGATTTTTACCGGTATCAATACAGAGTAATTCTAAATTATTGTCAAAGTTTTCGTGGCCTTCGATTTTCAGACCGGAAAAGAAAGATGGGCAGACAGAGAGACAGGCAGGCTTGCAGAATATAAAAATGTAATGCCATGAGTTTTATTACTTGTAGAATCAATATTGCGGAATGAAGGAAAACACAGATACACATATATCATAGCTGATTCATATATTTACCTTGGTCAAATGATTTTAATGGAAGGCAACATTATGAAAGAACTGAACAGACATATTAAACTTGGCTGGAGTGCATTTGGAAGAACCAGTTTCAACCTGAAGAGGAAATTGTCTTTGTGTCTAAAAAGAAAGGTCTTTAACTAATGTGTATTGCCAGTGCTCTCTTATGGATCAGAAACATGGAGTCTAAGAGTTGGCCCAATACGGAAGTTACAGACAACGCAAAGGAGCATGGAGAGGTGCATGCTTGGAATAACTAGGAGAGATCGAAAAAGAAACACTTGGGTGAGAGAGCAAACTAGAGTAGAGGACATCATTGTTAAAGTAAAAGGACTGAAATGGCGATGGGCTGGGCATATTGCAAGAAGAACTGATCAACGATGGACAACAGAAATTCTGAACTGGATTCCAAGAGACCACCGAAGACCTAGAAAGCGTCCTCAAACGAGATGGGTGGATGAAATAAGAAAATCAGATTTTTTTGATTAAGATTGTATACCTCAAAATAAATCAAATTTTTCTTTCAGCTTCATTTATGTAAGATTTTAACATTCAGTTTATGTGTGCTCTTCTAAATCTTAAGCGAATATCTAAATAACGTATTTAATACCATAAAAAACAAATATTCAACGTCTTGATTTCTTGTTTATCGAGACTACAATATGCATTAGAGATTCCAATTATGATATTATTAAAAACGAATATTTAAGGATTTAAATAAAATTGCCAACTTCGTTTCCTTCTCAACTCCTAACTGATTTCGTAACTTGATATGCGCAAGTCCAAATGACAACGTCCTTCCAACCCCAACAGAGGTTCCCTTAGCTCTGCATAATTCCCCAATAGCATTAAATTCCTTTTGGCTAACACATTTTTTTATGAAAGCCAGTGAGTTTCAGCACTAAAAAATGGAAATTAATTTCACTGTCTCTTCAAATAAAACACCATTGAGAAGTGCATGGACAATAAATGTAAAAACAATGCCTAATAATAACATATTTCTTTTTTTTTACAAAAACTGTTGCTTGTGCCTTCTCACTTTTTCACCAGCGTTCTACTTCAAAATTTGGTGATCATAATTATGCCAGATATTGAGCTCGGGGTACAACTTGCTCATAGAGTATTTTAAACATCTTAACGTATATGAAGACCTGTCACAAGCAAGGTCCTCTGGGTTTGGTTTGGTTTGTTTTTTGGTTTTACGGCTCAAAGACTACAGTGGTCATGCTGCGCCGGGTGTCCTCTAGGTCTTTTCCATCTTCTACTATTGAGATATTACAACTAGTTTTTTTTTGTTACTTTATCTAAAGCAACAGAAATCAGTTTCATCTGAAGAAGGTTTTCAACGTTCTTCTTTATACCCACATTCATATCTTTCGTGTATATTTTTGCATCTATTATATCTCTATTTTTGGCAACTACTTGCATGAAAATTGGACGCTTTTCAATATATATGTATATAAGAAAAATTGCAAATACAAAATCGCATATAGAGTTCCAACCCACTTTTATTGGTAGCTTCAATGCTACGTCATTTAATTCATTAAATCTGGCCCGAGCAAAATGGTGGCTTCGAAAATATTTGTTTAAGTTATGTTAGGTTAAGGAAATATCTAATAAACATGTACTATTACTTTGTAATCTTTAGGGATAGTAGACCATGAACTGTAAATAACTGTAATGCAAATTTACAAAATTTTGACAAATTTACAAAATTTTCTTAATCCAGTCTTAAAGGTGGCCACTTTAGACAGGTTTTTCCTCATATTTAAGAAAAATAAGTTTTGCGTTCGAGCCAATTTTACGATTAAAGTGAACTATTATTATAATGCTACGTTTTATGTTGCAATCAGGACTCTTGTAGTTAGCAATGCCTTAAGTTTTAAATTTTAATTGGTGCAGAATGGCCCTTGTCCTTGCGCCATAAAAATACAACCAAATTTAATTCTAATGTAATTGGAGGTACAGTACATACAAAACCTTTCCAAATTTGAAGACAAGTTAAAATATTAACTATGTACATTTTCACAGGTAGGAAATCAACGCTAATGTGCAAAATTTCCTAAACTTATCATAAATATAAATTATATAAAATTACATTTTAAAATTATATCGTGTAAAATATATAAGTACGTAGATTAAGGTAAAGAAATCGCATCCCATTTTAGGTATTGGAAAAAAGTGTACAGAAACAAAAAGTAGCAAAGATAGAAAAATATTGAACACGTTTGGAAACCAATTTTGTGTACATATGGAACTGGTCTTCATTTGTGGCCGTATGTTAAATCAGTTCGTTTGCTCAGCAGTTTGTTTTAAACCTATTACGATATGCATACAGCTTTAGGTCACCAATACATGGTCATACGAGCAGTTTATGAAATCACATCAATTTTATGCATACAATAACATGGCTGCAGAAAATTTCCTAATCACGCAAAGTTACAGACTACGCCTTCTGATGGGTGTCTGTAAAGAGAGAGAGAAAGAGAGATGCTCCCCCTGCTGCTACTTACCATTATTGCCCAAATCCACAGTCCATGTTGTATATAGCTGTTTCCTGCTCTTTGCTTATCAAGACCCTCAGATAGATAAAATAATGTGTCTACCAATCTGGAAAAGTCAGGAAAAGTGTTTATAACAGGAAAAGTTAGGGAAATTTGAAATTCATTGTTATAATAAATAGCTAGTCGAATAATTTTCCCGAACCGTACTTTTAGTACTGCATTGCCTACTGAAAATTTTGAAAAGCTTATAATTTTGACCGAACCTCTTCCAAAACTTATCTTTTTACATGAAGACTAATATAATTCATGTAAAATTATTAAGACCCTATATTTCTCGGGCGAGAAAATGTTTGTCAATTATATAACTAAAACTAAGAGATAAAGTTTCTTAGCTACATTATCTAATCTGTAAGGTATTTTGATCATACCCGCTTTTTTATACACGCTTAGTGAATGGAATTATTGTAGTCGGTGTTGTACGGAGGAATACCGTTGTCGGCGAAGGTTCATAAGACACTTAGACAGACGGGTGCCCAGTGCTGTTGTCAGTGACGTAATGGAGTAAAGTGCGACAACACTGCCATGGAGTGATTATACAAATTGTAGCGTGGCAAGGGATCAAAACAAAACTTCTTTTATATACCTTTTGAGAGCTACGATCTTCTTTCTACTTCATTCGCAGGTCGCGGCTGAGATGTTGGTTGTTCGTTATATAATAATATTTCTAAAAATTTTATTTTTTTTAACATGTTATCTTAGGGCAATAAAAATTTATGTTTTTTTTTGTTGAAGACTGTTAAATATTTGAGAGGTTGACGCATGATATTATTTCTTTCCTGTGGTGATTGCCAAGTAATCGTAGAAGCTGAAGCTGCAAGTAGCGTTCTGATACTCATATTAACTTGCAAGGAAGTGTATTCTGTTGTTTTTTATTTAGCCATCCAGCGCAGCGTGTCATTGAAATATAAGTTTATGTAACAAGTTACAATGGAGTCAGAACTGAATTTTAAATTTTGCAGATAATAATAATGCCAAATAGTCCCCTCTGAAAAGATGAAGCATAAGCTTTGTGATTATATAGTTACTCGTTTATAATGAACTCAAAAAGGGCCAAATGAAAACGTCGTTGTAAATATTTAATTAATGCAAGTTTTTAGTGTAAAGAAATGCATTTTTAATATATTTTTTATATTTGTAAATTCACTGTAATTGAGTTATAAACAACGCTTTGTCGTGTGTTCTGTACTATAATTAATTATACTATTTTCTTTCTGTACTATTATTAATTATTTCTTTACCATGTTTGGCGCAGTATAGCCCAGATGCTCTTGCGCCATAAAAAAGCCAAACAAACAAACAAACTGTAATTAGCGACTGAAAATCGGTAAGTTTGGTCTGGAAAACTCGAGAATATTTGAAACAGAATTTAGCCTGACACTATTATAAAAGCATCTACGTATATGTGTTGTTCCCAGATGGTTATTGGTTGTTTGGCTTTTTTATGGCGTGCAAGAGCATCTGGGCCATACTAGCCAGTGGTGTTCCCAGAAGTGTCACTCTGGATTCGATATTAGAATTTTTTTTTTCATCTTTTTGGGGTATCGAGGTGGGGGGGGGGGTCAGGATTTTTGCGAGTTTCAATAGATATTGAACCCGCTATTGCTTTTGGCTTTCCTGTCTGCCTGTCTGCAATAAAAAGGGTAAGGTAAAGGTCTTCCGTAAATGCAATAATGATGGCTATTGTTAACGTTGAAAACCTACCGAGTTACTTGAGAATTAGAGTGACGAATCTGAGAGTCGGGAATTAGAGGGCCGCGAATTAATATAATTGAAACCCGCTAAATTTAAATATCGACCTTAAGCAATTTTCTTTCACTTGCTTGTTTAGAACTGCATCCACGACAAAATTGCGCAATTCTGTCTATTTCTGTATCCTTTAATGCGTTTTTGCGTATTTTTATGTTCTTTGAAATACATTTTGCATTAAACGTTTGTTCGATACATTGGTGTTCCGTCCAAAATTTACCGGCGAATTGCATTTTATCCGGAGATAAAATCTTCGATGATTATTCTTCTTTTCGTTTCAGTTCTACTTTTCTGTTAAAAATCAGGCAAATCCGTTTTATACTGCGAAAGGGAAATTTTGTCCGTCATGCGCGAATAAGTGTATTATGTGCAACGGATCGAGAAATGACTAGAGCTCGGGAGTTTTCCTGGCTCTTTCCGTCCTTCCATGTCATGCAGAATTTTTTCATTCTCTTCCACTTTTATAATCTAATTTGTAATAAGGCTTTGACGGCCGCAGTGTGACGTCAGAGGGGTGTTCTGACGTTAGCGCCGCCTGGTGGTTAAATATGGTGCTCGGATCAAATTCTTGGACTTTGTGCAGAGCCGTGTGGCACATAGATTCCGTGTGCCCTTTGTGCAGTATTTCGCGTCCTAATTTTATTCATTTTGAATTTTTTTTATTGAAGCTCTGCTTTGAAAACTGGGAAGTTTGGAATTTTCGACGCTTAAACTGAATTTTGCGAAGAATTTTGCAGAAAATTCATGAATAAACAATGAACTATGATTATGTGATTTACCTGCTGTGCAACTCGTTGCGTGAAGAAGCCTCTTTGTATTTAAGCTTAATTGTTCACTGCAATAGGCAGCTTTGACTAACGACATCATTTAATTTGTATGACGTCACTCACAGTCAGCGCCTCCTGTCGACGAACCCGTTCAGCAATCCCATTTTCCGTACCAGCATCGCTGTAATATGTTATCTCTATGCATGCTGCTCTGTGTTCTATCTTTGCTCCTCTCTATCCTTCGCTATTGCCGTGTTGTGCGGGGTAGTCCCTAGGGAAGCGATACCTAGATTGCTTCGTCTGTAGCATTGCCCATGCGCCGCAGCCAAAAAGGGGGGACATGCAAATATTGCGAAGTGTTCGCATTTTCACATGATAATGGCCACGCTCCCTTCGGATGAAGACACCTAAGTGAAACCCTTTTAGACAGTACCACCAATATTATAAAGCAATGTCTTTGGAGAAGACATACTCCCAACATCAAAACCATCCAGTTCCTGCATCTCATGTGCAACGAACCAACAATACATAGATCCTACATTTGTGTTCCGCCCCCTTTTTCTTAGCGTCGCGTAGGATCCTGTAGCACGTTTTGTGTTGGAGATGCGTTTTTGTTCCAAACGCGAGGGATCATGGTAGATCTAGGGATCTTTTCTGTTTAGCATCGTACGTTTCTATATCTTTTGACAAGTTTTCAGAGGAGCTCTCAAGAGGAGGCGTGTTGTTGATTGATGCTTCGAGTTCAAGTTCACTCTAACAGTTTCTTCGAAACGACTTTTCGATTAAGCGAGTGAAAATGTTTTTTTCCCTCGTTGATTTACAATTAACAAGGGATTATACTTTCTAAGCACAGAGTTCTATGTTTGAAAGAGTTAAAAGAAAAAAAATAAACACAGACACAGAGCCAATCAAATAAACTTCTCACGCGAATTTTCCTTTCATCATGAAAAAACCATATCCACATTAAACCGGGGTTTCATGGGCAAAATGTTTATCAAAAATTGTTAATCCATTTTTACTAATTTAACACACATAAATAGCATCCGTAAACAAGCCTGGGGTATCATATAATTCTTTATATAATACGGGTTTATAGTGTTTCTTGTTATATTTAAGTATATTACTTTATATTTTTGTAGTATTATAGTGTACATTAATCATGAACATAATATATTTAGGAATATTTTAACATTGAAAAGTTACATTTGCGCTATGTTTTGTAATTACGATTTCGGCGCTACAGTCCCTGAAGTATCAGGGCCTTCTTAACGATCCATTCTCCTCTATCCAAAGCCTTTCTTTACCGTTCTCCTATTAGTTTTAATTCGCTTGCATCCTTCGAATGACGACAGGTTATGACTCAACGTAATCTTAGCCATTATTGCGTTATAAAACGTAAATAATACTTGACTAGTCGCCTCCGTTTTTTGTTTTTATTTTAAACCTTTTGTGTTTATTATAAATTTTTCTGTTATGCCTGTATATTTATATAAAGTGCTGATCTTAATCTTAAATAATGACGTGATTACAGCTCAGGTATTTTTACAACATCTATGCGATATCGATATTCCTGTAAAAGTTCCCTAGTGTTTTAATGGTTTGGTTAGTAGTGATATAATTACTACTTTCTGTTTGAATCGTACAAAATATGAATTATCAAGTTACAAACTAAGGATTATTAATTTACAAACTAAGGAGTATTCGTTTGCAAACTAAGGAGTATTCATTTACAAACTAAGGAGTATTCATTTACAAACTAAGGAGTATTGATTTGCAAACTAAGGAGTATTGATTTGCAAACTAAGGAGTATTGATTTGTAAATTAAGGAGTATTGATTTGCAAACTAAGGATTATTGATTTGCAAATTAAGGAGTATTGATTTTCAAACTAATGATTATTGATTTGCTAATTAAGGATTATTAATTTACAAATTCAAAATTTTACCGAATAGGTACAAAAGTTACGAATGTATGTTTAATTAAGTAAAATTAATTTTGTCTGTTTTTGTATGAAGTTTAGCGAGAAATTTGGCGTAGAAAATGATAGAAATCGTTGAGTAATCTCATAAAAAAAAAACGTGAAGCATTTTATGGATTTAAGTGCTGTAAAAATATTTTTAACTTTGAAAGAAACTCGAAAGTGAAGAGTATTTTTTTTTTTTTGAAAAAGTACCGATTTGATGAACTCGGCTTTTAATTTATTGAACCTGATTTATGGTATTTTAGAAGGGGAATATTCCCCTTTGTGGACCACCCATTTACTGTGCATGAAAGAATGGGATATTCAATTCATATTGAAATATTGTCTTCATTGGTTAAATTATTATTAATTCCGCACATTAACTATTTAGTAATTATTCTTGAGGTAGAGAAATAAAGAAAATTCTGGAATGATTGGTTATGGACACAAACGTTTGAACAAATAAAAATAGTTATTTCACAAGATGGTGCAGGTGGTTAAGGAGGACATTCTTGAATCATAACACATCTACAAACGTTCATGGACCATACAGTGCTGGAAAAATGTTTAAGGACAAGCGAAATAGCACCAAATGTGGAAAATCAGAGGATATAACTTTATGCAAATGAGATTAAACTACCCCCATCAGGTGGAATTGAATATTTCTTGATAGTATTTATTTTAAAAATCTTTTGCTTTTAATAGACCATTCAATGATTTTCAGATGCTATGGGGCTTGGAAAAAAATATAAGGGCAGCCAGGATTTTTTACGTTACAACCTAAATTTGCATATCTTATCTCGTTTTTATCGTAGTATGAAGCGTTGCAAATAATTTTATATGGTTAATTTCACAGCAACTATGGTCTTTAAAATGACAAAAAGTACAGAACTATCAGAGGTTGACCGAGGCCATGTCCTTGATTTCAAAGCATGTGGAACGAGTGGACGCAAAATTTTGCGAAAAATCAATAGATTTAAGACTACTGCATATAATTTTTTAAATGATCCAAAAAACTGCGGGAAAAAGAAATGCACAGGTAGGCCAGTTCCCGTTACTACTCGTCAAAAGAGAGCCATATTTAGACAAGCTTGTTATAAAAAGCAATCTTCATCCCAAATTAAAAGTAATTTAGGATTATCTTGTTCTAGCCGAACGGTACGTAGCGTGTTCATGAGGAATCCAAACATTCAATACTCAAAAATGAAAGCCTAACCACGTCTTACGAAAAAACAGAAGCAGCATAGAGTTGAATTCGCTAAAGAACATGTGGCTTTTGAAGTTAAGTGGGGAAAACGTTGTGTTTTCAGATGAAAAAAAAAGTTCAATTTGGATGGGCTGGACGGATTCCATTATTACTGGCATGACCTTCGTCATGAAAGAGACACATTTTCAAAGCGATAGTTCGGTGGTGGCTCCGTGATGGTGTGGGGTGGGTTTGCTTCTGAAGGTGTTACCCCGATTGCATTTTTGGGGCCCAAGAACAAATTCAGATACTTATTAGGATGTACTGGTCCAAAATTTATTGCCTGCGGCACCGCTCATCACTTCTGGAGACTATTTTCCAACAAGATAATGCATCGATCCATATATCTGCTTCAACCAACTCATGGTTTGAAGCAAATGACGTAAAATTGCTTGATTGACCAGCCAGGAGCACCAATCTAAACACCATGGAAAACGTAGGCAACAGTATGATAGGCGAGATGAGTTAATTAGAGCCATTAATCTTGCCTGGCGGAAAATCCGCCGCAAACACTATGTTAAATGAAATTTGTGGTTCCATGACTTCACGTATGATTCAAATCATAAAGAGGCAGGGTAATTTTCTAACTTTTTAATAGCTTTTTTGGCCGTTAACTACAATTTATGTAAACAACAATATGATTGTTATCTTTTTTTGTTATTCAGCATTAAAATTATGCACTTTGAATTCTTGTTGTATATGCTACTTTATTTACCAATTTGCATATAATTCATCAGATATATCTCGTGATTTTTCGTGTCCTTAAACTTTCTTTTCCAGCACTGTACGGTTATCACCATTCTGTCCTTTGAACAACAAGATCATGCTGTTTCCCACCACTATTAAATATATATATACAGCTCAGATATAAATTACTAAATGAACACAATATATGTCGCATAAACAAATCTTTAATATGCTAGCTATCCGAGAAATTGAACGAAATATCTAAATTAACGTCCAATGTATCATTGGCCTTCACAAGCCCAGAACAGGACTTTTATTTTGTAGAAAATAAATGGGAAAATGAGTTATGGTGTCTTCGTAATATGCAAATGGCATTTGTCGAAAATTTCTCTTATCAGCGTCCTGCCGCACATTATCAATCAGCTGGATGTCGTTACGAACTCATTTGAATAATAGATTAATTAGTTTAATTACAGATAATAGACCTCAAAGTGATGTTATCGCGACCATAATCGAATCCAACAATGTAGAGTCAGGCACGTCTGCGGCAGTAATTGACAAGGAGTAGACTCGAACATTTCTTGGAAACTTATTGTCGACTATTTCCGGGCTAGATTTAGGAATTCATTTCCTAGCTATTTAAGCACAGCTATATTGTGCGTTAGCGCTCAGTTGGTGAAGACGTTTGTTAGAAGAAGTTGGTTAGAAGTCTCAGTTGGTGAAGACGTTGGTTAGCAGACGGGTTAGTCCATTGCAGTTTAGGGAAGGGCGTCTTGCCGAAACTGCTTTTTTTGCGCCAGAAAAACCAGTTCCTCCAAGACGGCCTTCCCTAAACTGCAATGGACTAACCCGTCTGCTAACGGTATCACGCGTCAACTGAGCGCGAACGCTCAGTAGTTTAGCTGCGTTTCAGCCAGATTTGGCTAAATACTTCAAAAGCAATCACGTGATGGTAGTATCAAAGCGCATGACGTATGTAATATTATGTCGATTGTCAAGCTGATGCTCTCTGTGCAAGTGCAGTTGTTTATTTTTTTTTATAAAAATTTTCTGTGAGCATTTTTTTTTTAATTTCAAATTCACTTGTATTATAAGCACAATTGAAATTTTATTGTAGGACTTTACAAGTTACGTTAACGTAAAACAAGTGCTCTTTTGTCATTGAAAGCATATGTGAAAGTGCTTAGAAATCTACCGCTCAAAGTTAGAGCGTTAAGGCCAATATAAATCATAAAAGATAAGCATAAGCGTAGCTCGGAGATATTGCGAGTTCGTTTCTAGAGGATCGCAATAAAACGAGTCACGCTATTATTTTTTTTTCAAGAGTTATATTTACACTAGCAGTGTGTCATCTTAGTCAGTGACCGACTCATTGAAATGATTTGGGACACCTGTAATTTACATTGTAATCAGTGGCGTAGGAAATGGAAGGCTTAGGAGAGGGGCTCAAGGCGACCCTTCCCATTGGGTCTCAAATTATATTTTCTCACAGGCGATATCACAAAGCCTTTAAGAAAGGTGCTGGAGCGTCCCCCCTCTCCGTGAGTTTTGAATTGCTGCGCTACTGATTGTAATCTATTAAGTGTTCAATTATATTAATTCGTTATCAAAATGTGACACAAAATGAACACACGCTGTTGGAAAAATGGCTCCGTTAACTTTGCTGGACCCAGAGCTGCCACTAACAATTTTGAAGAAAGCAATATCTGTGAAAAGCAATAAAACAAGGTATAACCAAACAGTCGTATCCGCATAGCTGAAAAGGGGAGGGGTAAGTTAGAATTTGTTAGTTATTTTTTGAACAATTCCTAATATTTCAACCTCTTGATTCTAGACTAGACTAAGTCCTCTCTTATGCCATGTTGCCACTTAGTCTTCCAAAAATCTTTCAAGTTGAAGTGAAGTTTATAGAGATATTTAATTGCACGCATAACGTGTCCCAAAAGTTTATGAACAACTATTTCTTTGGAATATCAGATGAAGTATGCAGAGAAACGAATTCAAAGTATTTTATGCATACAGCATATCAAAAGACGTGTATGATGCAATATTTAAATATCACTTAACACTCGCACATATTTTGTGGGAAAATGAAATAAAAAAAAATGCTGTCTCAAAAGTATATGGACAGCAAATTCAAACATCGTTTTAACGCGCTAAATTTTAAAATTTGCATATTAATGTGCATATTACTACTTTCTTTTTGACGAATCATGTTTGTAATTTTGCAGCAAATGTCTTTACTTTTGTTAGTTGAAAAAAAATGCCACATATTTTATGTTTTTCTCAAGCCGAGGTGACCAAAATATGGCGTTTTAAAGCCCAAGGATTGAAAATTGGTAATATTTCTAAACAAATGCAACGAAGTAGATCTACTATCTACCTAGTTTTATCAAAAGGTGACAATGTGACTGGAAAAAAAACTACGGTTTGGACGACGAACAAGACAGACAAATTTTAAAATTAGCTTTTACTCAAAAAAAGTGTGCGTCAAATAACCCAGGGTTTAGCTACTGCTGTGTCAAAATCTTCTGTTTGTCGAAGTTTGCAGACAAGTATTCATGTTTGTCGCAAAATACGTCGCTCTCCATTGCTAAAACCACATTACAGAGCGACGCATATATATATATATATATGTTCGCAATTTGTATAAATAAAGCCGCTTGAAAAGACAGCATGCAATAATTAGCTGTACCTTATGCGTAAATGGATCAGCTACTCCTTTCAATGTCTATTTCAAAATAAAGACAACCTAGGAGCAAATGCAAAGTCTGTTAACACGTGCAAATAGACCCTAATGAAATACAAACATACAGGATCGGAAATGCAATGGTAGATCGACTCACTGTGCTAAACACTCGATGATTAATATATTACACAATAGGCACAGTTTTTGGAACGAAAATTTATTCGGCTTTAAACGTTTTTCGAAAGCCTTGAGCTTTCATCAAAGAAGCACATCTAAGCGTACATCGCTCATAAGGGCGAGTGTACGATTGTTGACTGCACAAAGGATAAGGTTATGGTTGATGTCCGTGAGTTGGCGCCCTCTATCGGTCGAACCAGATGAACGTGGACTGTAAGAGGAGGAATGTTGGCTGCGTGAAGTATTGTGATTAATGATAAAAAATTGTAATGTATGTGATAAAAAATTGTTGGTGAAATTTTAAGAGGAGAAAACGTGACCACGCTGGATGGATGTTGGCCGTAATAGATAAATCGTTCACCAGGTGCTCGGTGTTTTGATGGATTAAAAAAGTTTAAAAAAAAAATTAAGATCAGCTGGAGATGGAGGTTTGTAGATTAACTTCGCTTCATCGAAGTTAAATTTGTGGTCCAAAGACCAGCAATGAACGGCTATGGATGATTTAGTCAATTCCTGTTTTTGTACGTATTCCCGGTGTTCTTTAATCCTGAACCGAAGTGCACGACGAGTTTGGCCGATGCACGATTTTGAGCACGAGCATGGGATTTCATAAATACCCCCCATGAGTTGTGATCCGCAACCGAGTCTTTTAGTTTTGAAATACAACGTTTATTGATGGGCGTGAAAGAGACTTTAAAATTAAAGTTGTTAAGAATAGTAGCAATTTTAGTGCTGATATTGGGAACGAACGGTAAGCAGATGGTTTGTAGAATAGGAATGCTGTTGGGAGAAAGATGGGTGTCCGGTTTTTTGGAGGAGAATTTTTTACGGCCCGATCAACAATTGATTACGATTGTAGCCTCGGAATACAGCAATGTTTTTGATGAACTCGAGTTCCTTATTCCGGTCTTCTTCAGTAGAGCAAATTTTGATACACTGAATACAATCCAGTAAAAACTGCTCATTTTCTGAGACATTGGGTGTGCTGATGAACAGTGTGGTGGCAACGAAATGGAAGAAGGTTTATGGTAAACGCTTAAACGAAATTCGAAGTCTGTTTTCATGACCAGAATGTGCAGAAAGGCAAGTTTGTTGTCAACTTCGCATTCGAATGCGAGTTGAATCCATAACTTCACCCTTTGTACAATAAACAATCGTACACTCGCTCTTACAAGCGATGTACGCTTAGGGTTTCTTGCTTCTTCGATGAGAGCTCAAGGCTTTCGAAAAACGTTTAAAGCCGAATAAATTTTCATTTCAAAAATGTGCCTATTGTATATTATTGTAAGAACTGGCAACAATAATAAGACAACGATAGCTGTCACGAGCTAACGTAAGCAAAATTGGGAAAAAGACAGAGTTTTCCTTTTGACCGTGGTTGATTGTTGTCAAATTCGAAAGCGGATAGAAAGGCAATGCGTGGCCTCTATGATATTTTCCCCTTTAATATGTACCATATCTGTAAATAAATGTGTGTGTTATTTCATGAAGGAAGTATTGATTGGACTTTTCTGTCCCGCCAACATCTCTCCAAGGCTGGATAATCGAATAATACCAACATCTCTCCAAGGCTGGATAATCGACAAATACCAACATCTCTCCAAGGCTGGATAATCGAATAATAGCCACATCTCTCCAAGGCTGGATAATGGAATATAATACCAACATCTCTCCAAGGCTGGATAATCGAATAAAACCAACATCTCTCCAAGGCTGGATAATGGAATAATACCAACATCTCTCCAAGGCTGGATAATCGAATAAAACCAACATCTCTCCAAGGCTGGATAATGGAATAATACCAACATCTCTCCAAGGCTGGATAATCGAATAAAACAACATCTCTCAAGGCTGGATAATCGAATAAAACCAACATCTCTCCAAGGCTGGATAATCGAATAAAACCAACATCTCTCCAAGGCTGGATAATCGAATAATACCAACATCTCTCCAAGGCTGGATAATCGAATAATACCAACATCTCTCCAAGGCTGGATAATCGAATAATACCAACATCTCTCCAAGTCTGGATAATCGAATAATACCCTATACCAGAGATCAGGTCGGTTGAGCTATTAAGTTATTAGTTTGCCATCGTCCGGGGGTTCTCTGCAATTATATTATTCATCGAGGATCGGAAATGCTCATTCAAAACGAAATTAATGTTCTTTTCTGTGGAGTATAAGGAATGGCGTAACTGTTTTCGCAGACACAGGGTTTATTCTCCGCTTCAGATTAAATCCACTCTGTTTGCGGAGAGAAGTAAAACGAATCTTTTAAGATTCCCGTCTGCGGATGGGCGGCGTCCAATGATTCGCAGCGATTTTCAAAGAAGGATCTCATGGGATTGACCTCTAGTGGTGGTGTGAGGGGGGGGGCAAAAGGGTTTCTAAAGCCTGGATCAGGCCCTTGATGATGCTTTTCTCGCTCAGCGTCTTTCTTCCCGGTTCTGAGTGCAAAAACGTGTAGCTCCGCATAAAGGCAGATAAAACGCAACGTACTGTGTTGATGGAAGGCAGAGGCGCAAGAGGACATTTACTGATGCAGCTCCTAAATCCGCAATCCTGATTTCTCTCGCTTTATATCCCCTCTTCCTAGAGAATGTGAAATGCATTTGGCCGAGACTTTTAATCTCGTCTATCAGAAAATGGGACAGTTTTGATATCTCAAAGCAATTCTGTATGCAGAGCGGTTGATGTGGTTTTTACGATTGTGTCAGTTACGCAGTTTTCTTTTCGTTTAATAAACTAAAGGTGTTAGCAATATTTTCTGTCAAAGGAAAGCGGAAGTTTTTCATTCGAGCATAACCGTGGTAATTCTGCATCAAACAAAATAATGATTTTATAAAAATATGATGTCAAAATATATACAGGCATGTGTGTTTCAAAAAACAATAAATAAAAAATTAAACCATTATAGCAATACGATAATAACTAAACGCTGAGAAAAAAGGTTATAGCGTCAGACAAAAATTTGAGAAGTGACTAAAACAGATATTGATAGTAGCTTAAATGTATGATTAATTTTGGGTCACTATTCTCCACAGTAGAAGGAGATATAAAAACAAAATTTAGCATTTTTTCGGCTTGATGTTAACGGATTTTGATGAGGGAGGTGCAAGTTGGCATCATCAAACTAAAAAGCGGGGATCCTCACATTTACTAACCGATTTCAATGAAGTAAAATGTGAATCAACTTCGCAGATGCAATTAACTAGACTGCAGTGAATTATGAAGAAACAACTTTAATATGAGCGGGGGGGGGAAATGCCGCTTTGCTTATAACACTGGGCTATTTGACTTAGTAAAGCTCAGTTTATTGGATTGTATCACCACCAGAAATATGATTTGCTATATGTTAACATATAGCTCGTATACTACTGTTGCTCTACAATAAATCCCTTTGTAATGAAAATGTAACTATATCTTTATGTAAAAATGGAATTGGGTATTCAATAATTTATGATAACAGATCAATTTCTTAGGAATAAGTCTTTTTGTTTCAAGAGGGTGTAATGTGCCAAAGCTGACAACCAGTGAAATAGACCTTGCGCTTCTGCAGTAATTGTGTGCTTCTGGAGAAGAGAGGGAATATTGTCTATTGCAACGAGGGGAAGAATACTGCGTATTGTAATAAAGGGAATCCTTCCTAATGACTCCTCCCCAAACAATAGTCAGTAGTTGGTTAATCTCTATATTGAACGCTTGATCATTAAATAAAGTCTCGGCTGTCCTAATTATTTGGGTCTTAATTAAAGCTGCATAAATAGATTTAAAGTTCTTTGTGCGTTGTCGTATGTGGGCAAATCCCCATGTGCAGTGTTCATTTCGAATGATGTCATGTCTATTCAAAACACTTCAAAATTATTTATAAACGCTGGTGTTCAGGATATTGCATTGCATAGGCCTCACGCAATGAAATTTATTAGTATAGCATTTCCGCAGCGCGAGGTTGGTGGTACGCTGTAGCTAGGCTGTATAGAATTTCTTGAATGCGCCAGCTATTCGCTTTCTGTCAATCCGTATTGAGTTTCAGTTCAAATATGCATAATCACAACCTTGTGCCTAATCAAATAAGTTTCATGATAGCCGTGCCTTTAAAATAACCTATTCGCAACGTGAAATCCAATCGGAGTGTAGCGTGTGTTTGCATGTCTGGCTTGGAAGTATTTTGACATTACCTCTTATCTGCGTTAAATTTCACTTTTGAAGTGTTAGGTTCAAAAAAGGGGAATGTACACAAATTGAGCATCGAGTTTTAAGTTAATTTTGAAATTGAACTTGGTTCTCGTGCAAGAGTAATCTGTCTATTCGTATGCTTCGTAACTACACCATGCATTGTGTTGTAGTACTTTCTGTACACACATATACAACAAGTACTACATCGTGCAGTGTGTTGTAGTACTTTCTGCATATATATATGTGTGTACTTACTGTGATTGCAAACAAGCGATCCAAATGAGGATAACGCTCTATATTTCCTGTTATTGCTAGAATGCATGCTCTTTAAAGAAACGTGATGAACATGGGACATTATAAGCCTATTAAAACTTATAATAATTGTGGAATTATTACATAATCTCCTACTTAATATTAGTAATGTATTTTACTGTTTTGGATTATATGTTTCGTATACATTGCATAGTTACATTTATTTAAATGTGATTATCATCGTGTACATATTAATCCAGTAAACATAAATAGTTTACGTTTATTTAACATTATATTTAAGGTGCAAATAACAACTATTTATTACATTTTCCAATGAAAAGTGTCAATTTTGTTAATAACAACGTATCTTTATTTGAAGTTGAATAATAATTTAAGGATGAAGCTTATCTTGGTACAGCTGTAGCAGATGGCTGTATATTACAGAGCCTAGGGGAAAATGTCGATGACTATATTTACTCCCATGGTAGTTCCAGTGTTTGGAAGAAATTTCTTTTGAGAATGCTTCAATTGATTGAAAACGAGGTGATATATTTCTGAAAGATGTCACGTAAGTTTGATGATTTTTGCAGTGTAAATGCAATTCAATTTGGAATAATAACTGACGTTCATTGCTTCATTCACATGTGTCATGACCGTAGCCATCCATCAGGACAGAGCCGCCGCTCACAATAACAGGACCCGGTACCGAAATTCTCAGCGGGCTCTCTGATAAAAACGTATTCAGCAGTGTGGGCCCCTAAAAGCTCCGGGCCCCGGTAATGCGGTACCCGTATCCCCCACTACATGGCGGTCCTACATCTGGAGTTGATGATGGATCTGACATGTATTCATCATGTCTCCAACAAAAGGTAAGAGATCATAGAGGAACCCATAGTATTTACATTAGCAATACTGATCTATTTCCAGTCAGTATCAGTATTACGCAATATGTTGGATTATCTGTTATTACCCAGCACTAATTTTTAATCCTATGAAATTAAAAATTCAACAGAAGTATCAAATTGGAAAAGTTGGAATTTTATTTTTTGTCGTTTTATAGATTATGTACAGATTACAAACCTAGATGATTCGGTCAGATTACAAATTTAGTTTGTAATCTGACCGAAATCTCTGGTAATTAAGAGACAGCACGTGATATATATGGATTAAAAATATAAAAAAATGACATCATATATTGAACACCAAGTTTGATAACGTTTTGTTCTTTATGCCTTAGCGTACCACACATGTGTACACAGAACTTGAATGGATATTTAAGTGATTTTAGAATGTTCAAAAATACGGGATTTGTGTTATATATAATATGCTTTGTGGAGACAACGCGAAATGCAATATGTACTGTAAATCATAAAATAGTATATGTATTGTATACTGTGAAATATATCTTGCGAGTTTAATTGCAGAAAACAGTCTCGGTCCACGTAATTGCTTTACAAATAGTGTTTAAAATAGAGCTACGACAATAGGATATAAATCGTAGCTTGTATACAGATCACTTTATTAAATATTTTGTATCAGATGGTTCGAAGTAAACTAGTGAGGGTAGGAATATAAAACGTATGTATTTATTCGAACTGTGTATATGTAATTTGCATTTCGAAGTAAAAGGGCAGAGAAAAATGGAAAATTAATTCAAACATTGAGAGATAGGAAGATATTGAATGAAATGGAACTTGGAAATTCTGCTTTAGAGATAATCCATGAAGTAAAAATACAATTAGAATATAAGTAAGATTGAAAATACAACGAAAATAAGCATGAAGATAAAATTATTTAAAACTTTCAAACAGAACGAAAATTACAGCCCGCAGATAATATCAAACTTGGACACAAACAAGCTTGACAAGATGATATCAAGCTTTGGAACAAAATATCAGATTTAATACAAGATTTGCAATTGGAAACCAAATTGATAGAAACAGACATATAAAAGATAAAACTTTACTTTTAGGTTATTGATCTCGTACGTTTCTATAAACCACATGCAGTAGGACCCGCCTAAGGGGACCACCTTTGGGACCGGACTGCAGTTGTCACCATAAAGAAATATGGTCACTATACATGACAGACTTTGATAGTGGCATGACTAAGTCTTTACCAGTTCTCTCTTATAAAAGGTGGTCACTTTATACAGATGGTCAGTTTATCAGGTTCCACTGTATTGCATTTCATAAACATCCCATTCTTTATGAGAATCGTGTCATTTCAGTTCTCCACAAGCGAGGTAATATATAACGATAACGGTTTTTTTGGAAAGCGAAATCTTGATCTGGATTATCACAACCAATATTGTATTTTCAACAAAATGTTTTAAATTTGGGGATGGTCCCCATTTCTCACGTTATGACAGTGCCATCGCTATGGTCGTGTCTTCTTGACATAACTTCAGCGTCTTATCTGTTATTTCGCTGGGTAATTTTCGGTCCTAGTAATCATCGAAATGGCGCTCAAATTTACGTCGGAATCTGACGATTGTCAAACAGCAATGCCAATTATTTATGAGAGATCAGCAGGTGCTGATTTTTCATTAGCATCTGAAAGCGACTAAATATTTAGAGTATCGTCAAAAGATGTAGAATATCTTGAAATACGTTTTCAAGAGTAAAATAGCATATTCAAATTTTTCCCATTTTGCTTTTTTTGCCACCAAAAAGTAAATTAAAAGGCATGACATTTTAATATTGATATGAATATTTATAAATTGATGTTAGAAAATTGTGTTATTTTTATAGTTACTTCTAAATATTTTTGGTCAATTTCACAGGTTTTAATTTAGTCATTAGCATGCAAAAAAGTAGAGTAATTTTACGAATCACGTGCCCTCGTAGTCCAAATATTAACGATTGTGTTCTTCGAGGTCCCATCTAGATGTTTACCTTTAAATTAATTTACAGAGTTGCACTCAATATTTAAGCAAGAAAATCACCACCACTGGCTTCTAAGATAGTATTGTAAAACAAGACGTATGAGAAATCGAATATATATTCGTTTTTGCCACCCTGGTAACAAGGTGCCGTTCTAGCAATCGCATTACAGCTTAATACGAAATAGTGTCTCTTCTGGTACTGCTACATGCTTTACAAGAGCGTGTTCGCTCAGCATAGGCGCTTTACAAGAGCGTGTGCACCTAGCATAGGCGCTTTACAAGAGCACCTATACTGGGCGTAAGGTTATCAGAGAATTCTTGTGATAAGAATATTCTCATATATTTATTGTTAAGCCCTGCATTTTGTAGTGGTAATGCCTTCGCCCAGTGTGGCATTAAGCCAGATTCAGCACCCAAGGATGCCAATCTGGAATGCTTCCTGACGAACTGCTCATTGTAGTTCTGGGGTTGGTTCCCTAGATCTGAAGAGGTTTAGATTCTCCGTAGAAATGTAGGTCTAGATGCAGAATTATACTTTCTTTCCTTGTGTCTTATAGCAAACAGAATTATTATTCGCAGTAGTGGTTCCCAAACTTTTTCAAGTCGCAACCCACTTTTATAGTAGCCAAGTAATCCGCGACCCACTTTTATAGTAGCCAAGTAATCCGCAACCCCCTTTTACAGTAACTAAAAGAAATGCGACCTTCCCTGTTCGTCGCCGCCAGATTTGCTAAAAAGGCTTTTATTATGCAGAGTAAAGAAAACACATTAAATATAAAAATATATTACTATATATTTTATTATGTATGTATATATATATTATAGATATAAAATTAACAACCGTTAGTAGAATATTGCAATGTGTGTAGCCATGTTGAAATATAAAAGCATTGGAAACATTTGGTATGAAATTCTTTATAAAAATAATTGCAACTAAAAATAGTTGGCTGACCAGAAATCTGTTCATTGCAGTGAATCCCAAACTTCCTTGGTGTCACGGAGCCTTTCAGAAACAAATGTAAACACGGAGCTCTTGATTTCTCTTCAGTTTAATCTGTTTTTTTAAGTAAGGCCTATATCTACCGTATTGAAGCCCACGTATGATAGTAATAAACAGCAAATATAGAACAAAAACGTTTTAATTTAATTACAAAATATAGTATCTATTGAGATGGATAGGATTTATTTTATATAAATCGAACACTACGCAGATTAAATCAAACAACAATGTCAATCAATCAACGTTTATTGGCGTAGTGATACCAACGCCGATGGTATGGCGTGATTAGATGGTGAAACGTTCGAAAGAAAATAAATATTTCTGCCTTCGGTGGGACCTGAACCCACGACCTTCCACTTGCCGGGCGGATTTGCTGCAACGTGCATTTCGATCAATTTAATACCAGTCTCTTTGCAATTTGGTTTAAATAGTAGTCTATGTACTACACCATTCTGCGAAATAACTGGCAACAATATATATACGTTCGTAAAGAGATTATATATTGTCCTTCGTAGCTCAGTGGGTAGAGCCTCCGCCCGGCAAGTGGAAGGTCGTGGGTTCAGGTCCCACCGAAGGCAGAAATATTTATTTTCTTTCGAACGTTTCACCATCTAATCACGCCATACCATCGGCGTTGGTATCACTACGCCAATAAACGTTGATTGATAGGATTGTTCAATTTTATCCTCAACTCATGTATTTTAAAAAAAAAACTGAAAGTTGTTTTTCTACTATTAGATTTTTGTCATTTTCTTGAAAGGGCAACTAGTTTTCGCAAGATTAGCTGGATGATTTTGTGGGAGAACTCAATTTTTTTTATCAAAAAAATATATTTATAAAACTCCGTTTCTTCTTGTCATGTGTAAATAAATCGCAAAATAGTATAACGCCACTAGTATCCACCATACTTGCAATATGATTTTATTATTTAAGTTTTAATTCATTCTCATTTAAACCGTAGGTATAGTCTGACCTTGCAGAATGTCCCTTGCTATCCTTGCGCCAGAAAAATACAACCAGTGGTCACTGCTTTCGATTCCGTTCAACTCCAAACAAGCTTGCTTGCTGGAGATATGAATCGGATGTCCTGTTGAGCCCTCGATCCTGCCCTAGCTGAACTATGGCAAATTTTTGAGAGATGAAATATACAAAAATGCGATAAAAATGTTATTTGCCTAAATTATGCATGAAGGTGGAATAATATCGCGAGTGTTACATTGCTACTAGCGCTTATGAATAATGTGCAAATCATGTGCAAGTCGGAATGCCATTTTAGTTTTCCGTGTGAAGGAATTTGTGCGTACTATATACCAGTGAACAGAAATAGATATGATGATGCATACATATATGAAAGAGAGAGTGTATGAGAAAAATTTATTTTGTAATGTCATAATTTCCTAAGAATAAGACATGCTTGTTTGTTTTTTTTATACTTACGTGGATATTATACAATATGCGATGCTGCTTATTGCATTTGGGACCTCTCAAAAATGCAAAATCGCTGCAATCTTACAAATATGGAAAATTCATAATTTTACAGAACTTTATTCTGTACATTGGCTGAGACAGGCAGCGTTTTAGTATATTTTTGGTTTAGGCACAAGGAAGCATAAAATGTTTCAGCCATTCCGTAAATTCTTAGAACATATGAATATTTTGTTTTTTCGTTTTTAAAGATTGATATAAGATTTTTTTTTTTTTTTTGTAGACACGACAAAACAATTGATCTTTTATTTGAAATTCTCAATCTTCCATTTCGTAGACCCATATTTTTTGAAATGACAATTATTTTATTATTATTGGCCATTTTCCGGTTGAGCAATTAAATTAAATATGTTAAAAATAATCACCACCCTGGTTTGTTGTTTTTTTTGGTTTTTTTTGAAAATACACAGCTTTTGCTATTCTTTTTTCTTGTTTTTTTCTCTTATTATATTCAGTCGATTTTGGAATTTGGGAAAATATTATAGCCACTAAAATGATTTTTTTTTTTGGGCTGATATTATTAAATAAGATCTTACACTGTCATTAGTAATATCATTATCTCTATAACACTATTATCGCCGAAAGTCTCCCTTCACTACTCCTTCAACCTCCAGATGATTTCAAATGATCATATGTGTATGTGTGTGAGCGAGAGATTGTAAATTAATGACGGAGTTGTATGGCAAAACGTTTCGAGCCGGTGGCATTTAATGGCATTATTGTTAATTACTAATAAATTTGACCCTCCACGTATTATTACCTCAATCCAGAGCTTTTGTTTTTTTGTTGTTTAGAAGAAAAAGGGGACGCCGTCTCCGTCCTGGATTCGAACCAGGGTCACAGTTAAGCCCAGAGTGTCTGGATCGCTAGACGAACGAGAACATGGAACAACACTCTATTTCCCTGTATATGAGGATGTAAGATATTATTACCCTTCACAGGGATAACACAATTGCCAAATAATGGTCAACACACAAAGCCACCGGGGCGAGTTTTTTGTGAGTTTTTCATGGGGGACTTTTTTTATTACCAATAAATTTGACACCCACGTATTATTAGCTCAATCTAGAGCTTTTTTTTTAAGGAGAAAAAGGTCTCTTTTTCATCATCCGAAGACATGCAAGCCGAAACGTTAAATGACATAAATTTAAGTTTGATCTATAGCATCAAATTGGTGACGTCAATTCAATTTGGAATCTTCATTCATTTGATAATCTTAATAACTCATTTGATAATCTTAATAACTCATTTGATAATCTTAATAATGCATTTGATGATCTTAATAATGTACCCCATAATCTTAATTTATTTAATAATATCTTAATAATTCTTAGAAATTTCAGTTTTTCAAAAATTTCAATTCATTAGTTAAACCCGTTTTAAATCTTTTAAAATTTTCAGCTTCTCAAACCAAAGAACAGCTTTAGTCCAATTACGACAATTAATTTAACAAAAACTTCTAGTTTATTCAACTACTTAAGTGAAATTGGTAACCTTACTCTAATTAATAACTTGATGAAAATTGGAATCTCCATCGAAATTGGCAACTCCGTAGCAATTGACAACTTAATTTACATTGACACCTTTAATTTTCATTGACCTTCTGACCCATATTAAGACCCTTCCCTTTGTTTTCTGTTTCTTTTCTTCCTCATGCTTTCATTCAATTTTTAATCGCTTTTTGAACCAAACGAACCCTTTTAGCTTCATTTTTTTCGTTCCTTTCAACTTCGTTCAGGAGAATATTTTATCCGGATTCTCTCTCATAAAAGCCAGTTATTTTTTTTCCTTTTCCTCGATCGTTTCAATCCACCTGGGATTAGTTTGGGAGTTGGAGTCAGTTCCGGCAATATTCCGGCAGTTCTGCGGATAGGAAAGCTTTATGCCGGATCTCTAAGGAACCACTTTAGGGGTAAAAAGAGGAGACGATGGGGAAAAAACAGGATTCAAAACTGAAGGGGGTCGCGTAAAAATTCCGGATCTGTTCCTGTATGTCGGATATTAGACTAAAACCCCCTTTTGCGGTTCATCGGCCGTTTCGGGAAAAAAAAAAGGAAATTTATTTGGATCGGCCAGTTGCCCTTACGCCCAAAAATAACCGCTCCCACAATTGTGTCCGGTCGAAGCTGAGTAAATTTGCACGGAAAGTTGTAATACAACGCATTGTGTGACTTCATAACAGTATGTAATAGTGTGATCCCTCTGTTGACCTACTGCTGATCCCGGTTGTCATGGTAACAGGTAGGTCAACTTTTCGAAATCCTCCGTTGCGTTCAACTCAGCAATATAAGGGGGGATATTGACAAACTGAATTTAGAAACGAAAAACGTTGCAGTTTTGTGTTATGTTTGGTGTATGTACCATTTTTAAGATTTATATGGAGTGGTTATTTTATATTTATTAAACGGTTATTAAAATAAAATGTACTAGTTACTGTGGGTTTTTTATTTAAAAAAATTATGAACAGTTTCATAAACTGTTCGTAATTTTTATTTCAATATATTCACATGATTATGAAAATGACAATCAAACCTTTTATTTTCTTTCAAATACTTTTTTTAATTGACAAAATTTTAATTTTACCTTTACACTTTCAATCATATACTGTTATTACGTTTTCAACAAAATATAATTTAAATGGTATGGTTTAAAGCAGGGTTGTCTAACTTGTCTGGGCGGCGGGCCACATGAAACTTTTTTCGCGGGTCAGCGATTTTCGCAAAAAACACTAAAAAAAAAACCCATATAATTTGATTTTAAGATTGTCTACTATAATTTATTATACCGCTCATGTTGTTCACGCAGTTTCATCTTATTTCTGAAAATAAAATCTAAAATTTTTGTTTTGAAATTCGGATTTTTTTATATTCCAAACAGTTATCGACGAAAAACCCTGTTTACATTGTTTAAAATGTTAAACTTTTAACAATGTAATTTAAACTATGCGCTATTATTAACATTCTTTTAACACTGTGTAAAACAAATGCTTTTAACAACACACAAAACCATATGCTTTTAGCACCACATAGAAATATATGCTTTTATAGTATTTGTTTCTATGTATATGCTCTTTTTTGTACTGATATGAAAAACGTTGAAAAGCTGAAAATTTAGAGATGTTTTTTCTGACTAGAAAAGTTAGGACGAAATTTGAAATTCGTTGTTATAATAAATAGCTTATTAAAATAATTTTCCTGAACTGTGATTTTTGTACTGCATTGCATACTGAAAAATTTGATAAACTTATACTTTTGATTAAATTTCCTCCTTTTTGCACAAAAAGTAATAATTTACGTAAAATTATTAAACCCATTTATATCTCAGGTGATATTGTTTGACAAGCACTGTATATAACTAATACTTAAAATGTTTTTAGCTAAATCAACCAATCTGTAAAGGATTTTGATCGGTCTCCCTTCTTCTTTATATAGTCATGCATACTTTCTAAATTGAATAGAAGATGAAGCATCAGCTTTGCGATTATATAGTTAAACTCTTTTATAATGAACTCAAAAAGGGGCGACCGAAATATTGTAAATAATTATTGAAAACTTTTATTGTAAAGAGATACGTTTTTAATAAAATTTTTGTATTTATAAATCCACTGTAATTGAGTTGCAAATAGCTTTTAGATTTGTGTTAATGGATTTTATGGTCTTGAAACTTGTTAGAATTATGCAAATTTTAATAATGTATTGTTTGCTAAAATTTATAGCTGGAAATTCATTATGATTTGGTCTGGAAAAGTCAAGGAAGTTTGGAATTGAATTTGGCCAGATACTGTCTTATTAATATTATTAATTTATCCTCAACTAATTACAGCAGTGTTTTGGTTTTTAGTAGTTCGTGTAGGTCCTTTTTGTCTAGCTTCTTATGATGGACGAATCATTTAAGTGAGGGTTAAAATGTTAAAAGTGGATAGAAAACATTACAATTATCACTCAAAGTTAAAAGCCCAAAAAGCAATGATAGTTTGATTTAGTATGATTCTTATTTATTGTAATTCAATAACGTTGTTGATTAAAAAAAAAGTGTTTTGTGTATCTAAGTTTGCGAAAATACTACACCTGGAATTTTTTTTGTTTACTGGTCTCTAAAATCTGGGGAAAGTCGGGGAAAAAACAGAAATAAAAGTTCGATAAACAACCTGGAAAAAATGCTCTTTTAATAATATAAGTTTATCAATATGCTCTAAAAATATAGGTTTACTTACATATTTTGAACAACCCTTTTTGAGTCAATCACTACATCTTTAATAACGTGGTTGTTTAAAAATTTTGTATTTTAGTGTATCGTTGATGCATTGAAATACTTATTAAAATTTGCCTTGCTTGTATTAAGGAGAACGCTAGAAAAATATGACAGTGCAATTCAATGCAAGTTGAAAAAACACACACACTGTTAAAATTATAAACGTTTGCCATATTTATACTAACCATTTATACCTATAATTTATACTAACCATTAACTAACAATTAACAGGACAGTGAGTGGTAGTAATGTGCATTGATTGGCATGTGTAATGATTAGTAATAGACAATGAAACATATTTAATATGTTACTGATAATAAACGACAGTATTTAAATGAATACTTGATTTTTTTTCCTAATATTTAAATTTCAATGCTGTGTTCGGCTGTCGTTTGCTAATGGGGTGTGTAGCTTCTGTGTCACGCATAGGTAGAAAATTCATAAGGGGGTTACAGGCTCAATGGTGGGGGTTACAGAGCTACAACTCATATATTCCTATGTTAAATATACAAAATTTCATTGCGATGGGGGTTACAACTCCAAAACGCCCCCTGGTTACGCCTATATGTGTAAGGCATGGTAGTACACAATTCCACTACCTTCGACACAAAATATATACATCTAGTATAAGTGGCAATGCGATGCATCATACATTAAAATAGTGCAATGTGTTCCAAACGTATTTTAGTTACCCCATGGACGTTAGAAGTCGTCCGTTCATAAAACAGTTTTAACTTTATTCTGAAGCAGTTTGGTGATATTTGGCGCGGTACCTGGCGCTACATTTTATCCAATGTTTTATATAAAGCTCACATCCAAACGTGTTCAAAATCTGATTCTGTGTTCCCTTTCCCTTGACAGCATTCCAAAATTTTTAAAAATGAAGTTAAACATCACTTGATCAAATTTTCAGTGCATCGAATGTCTCCTCTTGGGAGGAATAGCTTAAATACACAAGCTAGAACATTAAATTAAATTATCAGAATTGTAAAGCTTAAATATTGAAAAATTGGAATTTCTCAGAAAATAAAAATCCAAAACTCGTTTCACCTGAAGTTCAAGAGGTCGAACTGAAGCCAAGAGTTTCCAAACTGCGTCGCGTGTTTTGATCAAGAGCATCTCGATGTCATTTATCATTTTATGTAACATGTTACGTGAAAACATTTATGACATGCGATTTGTATATTCACAGCCATCAACGATTTATGGAAAGTGAAGGGAGCTGCCTGGTTTAAAAAAAAAAAAAGAACTCTCTTAGACACACAATTGAATCATGTATATATATACGGTTTGTCTCATGCCCATGTTTCCAATAATCCTTGCTTAATTGTCCCCGTTTCATTAAAAGAATAAAGAAGTATTTATGTAGATATCGTACATTATTTTGTCTTGCGTAATAGGAAATAGATAAGGAAAGTGACCGCTGAAAAACCTCCGAAGTTCTGCTGCGAACACATCATTTAGCTCTCAGTCATTAGCGATATTTTCAACGAAATAAGACGAAAAGTGGGAGTGGTGGATGCGATATTTTTTCGCCTTTTGATAAATGCATATATGCTTTTGGGTCCCATTAGGTTGATGGCTTTACTGCGTTATTCATGGCATCTCTTATCTATCACTCAGTGTGTCTTTTCTCGTGTGTTCTTATTGTGTGTCTAGCGGAAATGAGGGAACTATAGATGAATAGAAAAATAATAATTGATAAATCTTCCCCGTCATATATAAAACTATTAATTTTTTTTTTTCACATCGTATTTGTACATTGTATAGTTTACTAAGCGGACTCTACTCACAGTTTTTTGCTTTAAATAAAGATGGCCTACTCTCTGCCTGCTTGTTGCTCTTTCCCACCTACTTGCCAGCCTGTTGAGTTGTAGTTTTACTCCCCTATCTGAATAATGCGAATATGATTAAAATAATAATTCGAATGCTTCACAAACGGCACATTTGAATAGTTATATAAGTACATTAAATTGTCTGCCCATTCTTCTTGTAATCGGGATTAAATTAAAAGCCATTTCGCCCCTGCTAGGATGATAGAATGTTCTGGAAAACATTTTAATCCCTGAACCGTAGCACGCAAACTCTCGTCGATTTCAGGACCATGATTTCGGCGCTGGTCATTAAGAAACGTCATTAAAAACGTTTCGCAATTCCGAGACTATCGTAAACTGCTTTCAACCTGACGTATAATTATTACCCTAAATCATAAGCGTCCTTTTCTCGTTCGGGAAAGAAATATGAGATCGTAATATTCCGATCTTCATTTTGCGTCGTCTTTTCGTTGTTAAATATCGTTCTGCAAACTAGATTTAATCCATGACGAAGGCGAGTGCTTAAAATGTATTTTTCGTGTAGCTCACCCCACCCCCCTGTAGCGGTAGAGCGTTTGCCCAGCGTGCGCTTAACCTGGGTTCGATATCCATCGGTGCCGAGATAGAACGCTTACTGTCGAACTGCCCGCTGTAGTTGTGGGGGTGGGTTGGTAACCCTATGCCTAACGTGGTTCAAAGTCGTCGGAAAACTGTTGGTCCCTCCGCAGTACGACCTTTGCTATCTTTGCGTCGTAAAACAATGTTTTGTGGCGCAAGGACAGAGCGGGTCGTACTGTGCCGAGACCTGAGGTTTTCCCGAGGAATTAAAACCCCATTGCGAAGGAAACCAGTTCCGGAACACGGTGGACAGGAAACCATCATGCGGTTTACGACACCATTAGAGATCGAACCCGGGTTATTAGAACTATACACTAATGCGTTACGCGTGCTACTGTACTGTGTGGTCCTAGTCTGGTTGACCCTGGATGTCCTTGCGCCATAAAAATATAACCAAACAACCAATCTACCGTATGGCAGTGGACACGTATTTTCTAAAGGAATTCTGGCCTCTCAAGAACTAGAGAGCCATTCAAAACCCTTCGGGGTCGAAATCGGATTAACGGCTCAGTAGGTGAATGCGTTTACCACTGGGACACCACCACCACAGTGCCGATCCATATGTGAAATTACATTTCAATAAAAATTTACATGTTTTAGTTTTATATTTCGGTTAGCAACCGTTAACCGATATACTGCCATTAAACCGAGCTTCTTATTTAATATTCAGTGGGTCTGCCTTAACCACCTAACCACCAGCCCTAACCACCAGCCCTCTCCGCCCGTTTCTCCTAAAATAAGTAAGAAAGGAAAACTTTTCTTACTCTTTCTTAGAAACGGCCACTTAAAGACCAATGAAATAAACCCCACTCCCAAATTTAATGCATAACAAAAATTCAGTATTCAGTTGTGTTGAAAAACAATTGGGTGGTTTTGCGCATAACCCACATTCAGTACGAAGAACTAGATTTGAAGTGTAACGGGCGTTGTGTTTACCAAGCTTAGATCAGTAAAAATTACGCAACCAATGTTTAGATTGGCTAAGACAAGTAGTTGCGCATGCGTGTTTGCTCTTGAAGTTATCCAAAAAATTCACCAATGCGCTATAATTGGCTTTAAACTGAGCAGAAAAAGGTATTTAAGAATAAAACTTGTATATCAGTTGGTTAAGCTGCAAAGACAAGAAAAATAGTATACCAAAATATATATATATAAGTAGCCTGCGGAGGCTAGGTGATCAATACATAAAGTATTAATATATGATATAAATATAATACATTACTATTGTATATTAAATAATATATAATATACATATAGGGGAAATCCAAGCACTTGTTTGAAGAAAATTATCGGTATTACAAAATTACTGACATTTGACGCTTAGTATACTCGCGGTAAAGCTAACTTGGTACACTGTTAAGGCTACGACGACCTATTCACGCCCGTGCAACAAGTATTCATTCGCAAGTTGGCGAAAAATGAGGTAACCCTCAACGTTATTAGGCTATTTATCGCCTAATTTGGAATGCAGAAAAACGCGGTTGCCAAAATTCCAGGCGCCAAATTTCTCGCCAAGCAAACGAAGTCCTCTGACTGGTCAGTTACTTGAATGACGTCATCTCTGGCTATAATGAGTCTTTTTCCTAAATTTAATAAATACCAGATTTTAATTCCACATACATGCCTATGTTTTATGTATTTTAGCATAATTTTAATGTTTTATGTACGAAATGTATCTTCTATTAACTCTCTTAACGTAAGAAAGGGCGAACTATATTGCACTGGCGAAATCATACTGCCCTGCGCTTTGTCAGTGTACCAGGTTAGCTTTGCCGCGAGTATAGGTATTTTGTGTGCTGTAATACCTAAATCATTAATAACGAGCTAGTGTGATCTCCAATTGACCGGAAAAAAAATTGTGCGTTCGTCGAAATCTAATTATTGAATAAATGGCCGAAATTTTTACACCACGTCTTTTTTACAAAAACAAGTTTTCTCTAATTTGTTTTAAGTTGACCCTGAAAAGAGCTATAAATGCAAACTTTGTGGTAATAAGTTCGTGAACTTTGATTGCGATTATCACGAAACACCTTGATTTTCCGCCATTTTGAATATCACCTATGTTCAAATTCTTCAAGGAATACCGCTGCGTGGTTTCCTGTCGAAGATTTGGGGACATCCATTTTGTTTATTAATTGTTCGCCGACTGTTTTAAAAGTGCTAAGAAAATATCCTGCAATTTTAGCTTTCCATTCGTAATGGAAAATGACTTTGGTTTGAATACTCGGATATTTGCAAAAACGAAATGGACCAAACCAAAGAAGATCTTTAGGATGTCTAATAATTTTAACACTACACCAAACCCACCTATCGCCGTTGCCAGATAACTCTAAACTTGTAGGGAATTGCGTAGGGATTTTTTTAGGGAAAGGGGGAAAAACCGAGAGAAAGGAAAAAAACTTTTTGTAGCGGCTTTTATTCCAATTAATAACTCGTTAGTTCAATCAAAATTCCTTTCTACATAATTAATATCGAGACCCTAGAAGGCAGCTCCCTTTGAAGTTAAAGGTTTAGAGTCTTCGTTGCACAATAACTTAATGGACTGCGCTCCGACGTCGGATAACAAGATTATCCTATAAAAAAGGACATTTTGTCCTCTGACGATAAAACGGAATCCCATGTTTATATGTAGGATCTTTCCTGTGTTTGCCTTTGCATAATCCCATTATTAACGCCGCCCTCAATTTTCAGTGGAAGGTCCCATTCATTAACTGGATTACAGGGCACCTGGGAAGAAACATTCCCGTATCCTGTTTACGGGAGCCTTCTAATGGGTTCGCCGTATAATTCTTACGGCGACAATTTTCTTCATTTGGCTTACTTTTTATTTGATATTATTTTCGTTTTGTGCCAACAATAGTTTTGCGTATAGTTTGTGGTATCGTTACAGCTTAGCGTTCTCCGGTAACATTGTGAGAATGGCACGAGTAGTTTATTTACGTCTTCTTTTCGTTGGTTTTCTTTGCTTTGCCATTTTGGCGTGCAGTTTGTTGCTGGCGACATTAGGCGTATCTATATTTCACCAAACGAATCGACTACGAGTGGTTTAATGCAAATTTCGTGACGCCACCATGTTGGATTTCAGTACGAAACTGCTCGATACCCGTTCGCAATTTTGGGGCAAATCTGCAATATATTTTCTTGCCAAAATCAACTTTTAAAAATAATATATCCCATGTGTGGTTTTTCATCCAGTTTATGGCAAAACGTCCGGAGATGGAAGTAGAAAACCTCTTTGTACCGATATCAAATCTCTTGTCACTTCTGGTTGGAGGGAGTCGAATTTCGATCTTGTACGCACGTATTTGGCATCATTTACTACATCTAAGACATTATTAAAGTCCTTGTATAAACAAGAGGTAAAAACTGTAATCTGTCGAGTCCACTACGATTTTTCCTGCCTGCTCGGAAAAATGGGTCGAAGATTTTGAGGAATGTTTTTCAGTTTTGCGCAGTAAGAAAAATGTATACCTGTACATTCCGAAATAGGGCTAAAAGAGCCCCAAAAATATGCCACTTTCAAATAATATGGTAGACATTTGTGTAAATCTCTCCTCTTTTTCACATATTTGCATTTGTTTACAGCCGTTTATTTCAGATGTTTACATTTTTTAGCGTTATTGGTATACTCATGTTAAAAGTTGTAAATCTCGTTTAATCGAAACCTATTTGCAATTTCCATAAAAGCTATAGCAAATACGATCACGAATTATAACGTTACACAACGAACTAAAATCTGTGTTTATTTACTGAATGTAAGATGGATTAAAATTGAACACGATTTGGGATTACTGACCAAACTTCAAAAGATGTTGAATATGATTTCTGAGGCAGTTTAAAATTTAATAAAAGCAATTTCATCGAAGGTTTGAAATGTTTGGAAAGATTTGTATGCAGTTAAAATGCATTTCATTTTACGGCTAACTCTGTGTGTGTGCAAAATAGTTCAGTTAAAAGAAATTAATATCTTCACCAGTGATGAAACATTGAAACGAATATAATTAAATACATTTTATCATATAGAATTCCAATTAAAATGTATCTTCTAACCACGAATACGGAAGTTGAAATTGGCATGCGATCTAATCACTTTCTTTTTACAAATATTCCGTATCTTCGATTTTGCCATCCTTTCTCTATAACGTCAACGAATTTCGACCCATGAGTAAATGTCGAAAATAAATATATTAAAATAAATATATAGATATGGCATTGTGTACGGGTTGTTAGCTCTGTCCCAAAATATATTGGCTCTGGTTGATCGTTACGGATACCGTTTTGTGGGCCCTGGCCTCTTGATGGATGGCGGGTTGAAATGGACTGGAACTGATTGACGATTCCTCGTCGATCGACGTTTGTAGTCTCGTCTTTAACCTTATGTAACTAGTTCCATTTGGTCTCCAGCGGTGCTGTGAGTCACGAATTTTTGGCCACGACTTGCATTTCGAATTTCATCTATTTAGTTTTCTGAAGCGGTATCGTTTCGTTTACACCATTTTTACTAAATATTGTTTATTGAGTTCGTTTTTAGCGTTTTTTAGTCAGTTCATTGCTAAGTGGCTAAATGCCCAGTGACCAAATGTGAAGTGGCATTGCTAAGTTTCTAGATGTCCAGTGACCAAATGTGAAGTGGCATTGTTAAGTTTCTAGATGTCCAGTGATCAAATGTGAAGTGACATTTCTAAGTAACAAAATGTGGACAAAGTGGCATTGCTAAGCGGCTAGATTTCCGGTGACAAAATGTTAAGTGGTATTGCCAAGTGGCTAGGTGCCTAGTGACAAAACGTTACGTGGCATTGCTAGGTGGCTAGATGTCAAGTGACAATGTGAAGTGGCATTTCTAAGTAGCTAGATGTCAAGTGACAATGTGAAGTGGCATTGCTAAGTGACAGAATGTGATACGGCATTGCTAAATGGCAAAATGTGAAGTGACATTGCTAAGTGACAAAGTGTGAAGTGACATTGCTAAGTGACAAAGTGTGAAGTGACATTGGTAAGTGACAGAATGTGAAGTGGCATTGGTAAGTTACAAGACAGTGAGCGACGTTGCCATGTGATAAGACTCCCAATTGATAAGATCTTTACGTGTTTTCTGTCTTCTGGAACTGTGTTGAGATCTTTAGTATTTTTTTTTTTTAATTGTATAATACAAAGTCGTAAAAAATCGATTAAGGTTGATATTTAAAGTTAGCTGGTTTCATTTAATATTGAATCTGTTATCGTTTTGCTTTGTCTGTCATCAGTAGAAAGGTCAATTAGTGAGTGCTGCCCTAAATGTTTCTGTTGTTTACACGCGTTGTTTTATCAACTTTCAGAGATTAAGTAAGCGTCAACTCGCCAGCTTTTGGGCAGTTGAATAGTGAAAGTTGGCGAGTTGGAATTTGACGAATTTTGTAGTTTACTTCCAATTTTTAACTCAATAACTTCCAATTCCCTACGCTGCCAATTCCCATTTTTAATGTTAACATTAGCTGCTATTGTTGCATTTACGGAAAACCTTTGCCTTGCCCTTTTTATTGACTACAGATTGACTAACCAAAAACAATAGCGGGTTCAATATTTATTGAAACCCGCCCATGAAGCAACCTTAAATGTTTAATTAAATTAGAAATAACGTTAGTCTCTATTCTATTTTTTGCCAAATTTCCCTTATTTGACATATAAATGTGACGGAAACTAAATGTTACGAAGAACGCGTGACGGGACGAGTTATATAGGTTCAGGCTCAGTAAAAACGTTAAAACTTTTTTTTTTTTTTTGCCTTCGAACACAACATTATTTGCCATGCGTAATTGCGGCACACTTAAATATCCAATGTGCCACAACTGCGTGGTATTCTTTGTCGAATGCTTTCGCTGTACACGGCAATTTTAAGTTGCTAAATATGTAGGAGATGACATTTCTTTATAGAAGCGTGTTGTTGGGTTTTTCTTGAACACTCACCAATCAGAAGATATACTGATGTGCCCGGCGCAGGCCGACCTTCTCTGCCCTTACGCCGTAAAGCTTCAGCCAACTAATAATGTGTCCTTTGCCTCGCAGTGGCGTAGTAGTAGCTCGTCTGCTAATTATGCGCTAATAAGCCGTGGGTTCCAACAAGAGCCCAACGCTTGCCGGTTTCTTTTTAGGGCTCCTTAGTTTGATTCCTTAGGGAAAGAGATTCTGAAAGCTTTAGGCCCTGGCGCAGTATATCTAACCGCCCTTGCGCCGTAAGACTCCAGCCGACCAATGACGTATCCTTTGCCTCGCGATGTCGTAGTAGTAGGAGCGCGTCTGGCTACCGAATAATCCGTATTTGGTTTCAGCAGGAACCCAACGTTTGCCGGTTTCTGTTTAGAACTCCGTAATTTGATTCCTTGGTGAAAGGGTTTCTGGAAACTGTAGGCCCTAGCGCAGTATGGCTAACTGTCCTTGCGCCATAAAACTCCGGCCAACCAATGATGTATTCCTTGCCTCGTAGTGGTGTAGTAGGAACGTATCTGACTACCGAATAATCGGTATTTGATTTCAGCAAGAACCCAACGTTTGCCGGTTTCTGTTTGGAACTCCGTAATTTGATTCCTTGGTGAAAGGGATTCTGAAAACTGTAGGCCCTGGCGAAGTATGGCTACATGCTCTTGCACCATAAAACACGGGGTTGGCGACATATCCAAAGTTATTTAAAGGGGGGGTCCTTTACAAAGGATAGGTTAAGAACCCCCGCTTTGATTAGGATATATACAATATATTAGGATGCAGTATGGAGAGGGGGGGGGAAACAGTTGTTACATTAAAATTAATTTATTTATTGTAACATTGCAATTATGCTTATATTTTTATATCCGAATTTAAATGGCTTGCAAATAAAAGTTAACATTGGCTCGCTAAATCTATTTGGCGTGATTCTACAACCACATCTGTGCCTGATTCTGTCATTGCAATAACCAGGCTTCTAATTAAATTAAAATACAATTTTCGTTGCTAGGAACGAAATTACGAGATCCAAAACACAGTAAATTGAAAATAGATTTAAGTTAATACTCTTTTTTTTTTTCCCTTCCACCTCCTCATTTCTGTATTTGCATTGTCTCTTCTTCAGGAAGGCTTCTTTTCATTCTTCCTTCTTTCTCCATTCTTTTCATTCTCTTCGAATAAAATGAATTATTAAATTTTTGGAATTGTGATTTGTTTTCACGTAATTTGCAATCTCCAGTTCTTTTGTATTCCAAAGAACCTTTTGCAAAGTCTCTCGTTTTAGAGCTGAAGAAGCGGGTGAAGAGCAGATGGGGGCGCAATCACAAATTACGTATACGAATAAATTAGAAAATTCCTGTAATTTAAAGACAAACTATTGTTCAATGGACAGCAGTGAGAATTGAACTTGCTTATTGGAGATACTATATGCAAATAAGTTAATCACGTGTTTCTCCTTTGTTACAAAATGTATACTTTTCCGCTGGATTTGGTAAGCATTTCTGAGGGCCTGAAGTTTAATAAAATATGCAAAAATGTCAGTCGTACATTACCGAAATATAAATTCTTTTATCATTGTCTTCAGCTGTTATTTCGTCGTCAGTTGCAAGTCTTTATCTCTGTCGCATTTGCGTAGGTTTTAAGCTGTTTCCGCTGTTGGAAACTGAGGGGACTTCATTCTTGGAAAATGGGGGACTTCGTTCTTGGAAACTGGAACCACGTTGTTGTAAATAGAAGCCCTCATTGCTGTAAATCCAAAACTTTCTTGTTGGATTGATACCCCATGTTACCATAGACGCTTGCTATTTATCTACTCATTGTAGTGCGGTGTTTGTTTCCCATGGTCGTAGTTCGAATTCCTAGGAAAACGGTAGATTCCAGTCCAGTATGACCTTTGCTGTCTTGACGCCGTAAAAACACTAACGAAATATTAACTAGGTTGATCACTTATTTCCTTGGATTTAGAAGACACACTGAGATAGTGGTTGAAAGAGGTTTTAAAGCAGACTGGATCCAAGACCACAAGCAACATACTCAATTTCTCAACGTGTCTTAATAAAATAAGAAAGGAAAAAGGGGGGTATTTTTTTTTAAAGAGAGCATCGGTATATTGTCTTCTAGTAGGGACGCCAACTCAATAAAATGTGAAAAAACACCACAATTTATTTTGAATTGATGCAAGAATATGGAAATTGACAAGCAACTTCAAAATGTCGAAGGAAGTTCTCTGAACAAATTCAAAAACAAGATATAATATTATGCAAGAAAAGAGTACTGAAACAAAAACAATTCGGAATAAATTCCAAAAGTACTGAAAATCTAATATTGGATCATGGAAAAGTGAATTAAAAAGGTATGACGAGGTTTATAAGTTGTATACATTCCGATTTCTAAACTCATGTTTGTAAAAATTGCAACACCATGAAGGACTCGTCCGAATTGAATGAAATTTAATGTACAAACGACCTGTGTTGATACAAATAAACGATTAAAATTACAAAGCAAAAAAACAATATTACATGTCGAAAATCAGTATTTGGTGAAGCCACCACGCGCTGCAATAAGTGATGCTATACGACGTGGCATGGAATCAAACAGATGTTGAATGTGTGCCTGAGGAAGAGCATTCCAGATTGCTTGTATGCGACCCCAAAGTTCATCTGTAGTAGCTATGGGACGAGGATCACGAGCGAGACGCCGACCAACGAAATCCCACACATGTTCAATCGGCGACATATCCGGCGAATAGGCAGGCCAAGGAAGAAGCTGTATCTGTTGTGATGAAAAGAAGTCTTGAACATTCCTGGCAATATGTGGGCGGGCATTGTCCTGTTGAAATACAGCTCCGGGAATGCCTTGAAGGAAGGGAACAACTTCGGGCTCCAGAACTTCATTGATGTACCGGTTGCTGTTAAGATTACCCACAATTCGTAGCAGCTGAGATCGTCCATGATACGCAATCGCACCCCAGACCATAACGCTGGGGGTTCGTCCACTATGACGTTGGATAACGCACTCCGGAAGGTGGCGTTCACCGGTATAGCGTCTAACACGGATGCGGCCATCACTGTACCCCAAATTAAAGCGGGATTCATCAGAAAACACCACTTGTTGCCAATCAGCACGCCAGTCTCTATATCCATGAGCCCATTGTAGCCGCAGGCGCCGATGGTTTTGCGTCAGGAGGATCCTGTATAAAGGAACTCTTGCACGCAGTCCACGGTGCAGTAGACGCCGACGAATTGATGAAGCACACAATGATACACCTGTAGCAGTGCACCAACGTTCTGCCAACTGTCCAGATGAAGCAAAACGGTCCGTCACCGCCATGCGGACCAGGTGTCTATCATCCCGTGCTGACGTCACCTTTCGGCGTCCACTCCCGGATTTCTGAGTTGTCTGGTTCTCTTGAACCCACTGCTTCCACACTCGCATCACTGTGCTGCTGTTACGCCCCATACGAGCTGCTATTGCACGATAAGAAAACCCTCCTTCACGAAGGCCGATCATTCGTCCCCGTTCAAACTCCGTAACTTGCTGAAATGTCGCCCTCTTTCTTCGTAGAGGCATAGTGACGTCTCATGTAACGTTTACCACTAGCAGATAACCATACACGCCCCGCTACAGCCCTCTATTTATACGGATCCATCAGCAGTTCAGAGGGCGCTGCTCAGCCCACGCATGCGTGATGACTCTGAAATTCTAATCATTTGAATAGCATACCCTAATTTGCATTTCCTGAAAGTTTCAGCTCAATCAAGTGATTCCTTCATGGTGTTGCAATTTTTACAAACATGAGTTTATTATGAAGTAAGGAATTTGGGAATTGTTTACAATGGCATTGAATGCGTCTCTGAAAGCTGATTACGTTTTTGAAATCATATGCACAAGTACAACGATCTAAAGAACTTCGATCGTAGAACACTGGGTGCTCAGAACAATTGTACGCACATCCATCAAATCGCTGTCTGGCTGTCTTCATAGCGAGAGAGAAACTGGATGAATCTAAACATACGACTCGTTGTCGTAAACTGCCACGTGACGCCGGAGGTGAACTTTGGATCCTCCTGGATCCTCTTTTGGAACCTTGGATCTTCCTCGATATGTGAGAAATCGGTGCTTAACACCGAGTCAAATAACGAAGAATTTGGGACAACGTCACAAATGGCATCACAACACGTGGTTCGCCATGCACTTCACCGCCTGGATTACATCAGCAGCAGACGATCAGTCTTGTTTCTGGTCAACAACAGTATTCAGCTTAACGTGACCTTTGTTGTCCTTGCGCCGTAAAAAGGTCAAACAAACAAAAGAGAAGTGTCTTCTGAATACAAGAGCATCTGAATTGAGATTCAGATGATTGGAGAAAAATCAAATAGCGTGGCCATTGGAATTTTTAGCTATACAGTAAAACCTCCCTACAACGATGTCCGATATAATGATACATCCCTCTACAACGATAATTTTTCTCGGTCCGTATAATAGTGTTGTAGAGAGGTTTTACTGTATAATGAACCCTCCCTATAACAATAACTCCCTCTACAACGATAATTTTTCTCGGTCCGTATAATATTGTTGTGGAGAGGTTTTACTGTATTTCACTGGCGGAGGAGTGGAAAATTGGGTGAAATAGAATGAATCCTTTTCCTTGTATGACTGCTGCCTTCGTCTTTTCATCCTTCGATTCTTGTGTGCAAAAGGCTAAATGCTCATACATGTCTATACATATAGTCGATCATATCTTTCCAAGTATGACATTATGCTTATGGTAATGGCAACTTCCTGCATGACAATGCCACATGTCACGTGGTCCAAATTATTTGAATGATATAGAGAACGTCATGAAGTTTCTCCAGCTTTGGCAACCTTGGTACTTGGATCTTAATCCAGTTGGGCGTTTATGAGACAAGCCCGAACGAAACATCAGCATGGGCGGATTTATCACTTTGCCGCCCCTGGGCTATTTGGGTTTTTTTTTTTACTGCCCCTAAGCTGCTTTTGCCGCCCGCTCCCCCAATCACTGGTAAAAACATAAAAATTGCCACATTCAATATACGCCAAAAACTTTTACATTGTTTTTCAACATATTTATTGTCAAACACATAAATTGAAATATAAACATGAAATAATATTAATGTATATTGAAGTATATTATTTCTTTTTGGTATATAATAAATCAAATTCAATTTTATTGAAATAAATTTTAATTTTAGCAAAAAATAAAAGCCCATCGAACACTGGTATTTAAATGAAAACCATGGCATCTTTCTTCTCGACAAATCATCACATGATATTGACTTTGTTATATCAGACTCAGTACACACAATTTTCCCGTCCTAGTCAATAGCCTTGTGTAGGCTATTGGGAAATGCGGCACAGAACATCAAACGTCTTAATCAATCCAATCTTCAGAATTCGAAAGTGACAAATAACTCACTTGAATATATTGCATCAACTTGGTAAGTACAGTACCTTTCTAAGGCAGAATTCTGCTATTTTCAGTGCAAAAAGGTGGAAGATGGGTAGCTGTGTATTATAAATGGTTGATCCTAGTAAATCGGTCCTTCCATACTGAATTTTATTTTTGAATATCAAAATTAAACTACGCGTGGAAGGATCAATTAAGATATAAAATATAAGATTTTATATATTATATATTAAGATAATAAATATATTTTTAATTACCTTGTTTAATCTATCTCTATCTATCTATCTCCCCTCTCTCCCCCCCCTCTCCTCTCTCTTTCTCTCTCCACACACACGCACGCATAATTTTAATTCTGAATCTAAAGGGCACTAACATACTAAAAACACGTCAAAATTATTTCACTAAAGCAGCATTTCTTAAATTTTTTTATCACGGAACCCTTTTAAATGCAAAACTGTCTGACGGAGCCCCAAACCCCATCACGTAAACTTTAAAAATTTAGCTATTCATTATTTATACAAAGGGAGCATTAAACTATTACATAAGTAACTTAGAAGGGATGGGGGTTAGAACTTTGCCTATTTTTTATTTTTAGGACAACGGGGAGGGTGGCAAACTGTGTTTATTTGAGCATAGTTTAGTTGTATTATTTTCGATGTCTTATGTCGTAAGACATCGAAAATAATACAGCGTGCACAATGGGCCTTGTTATCCAGTGACAACTGCCTTAACAGAAGTGCAATAATTAATTCTTAATTAAAACCTATATCAATTTATAAATTACTCTAAAATTTGTATTTACAGCAGCAAATGAAAATCAGAGAACAAAACCTCGCCTAAACGTGGGAGTGGATCAGGTATTTGCTTTTTTTTGCTTAGATAGAGAAGGGTATAAAACAACCTAAAATATATGCTTAAATAATACTTGAATGACCCTTAAACAGTAGCAGGAGAAAGTACGCAAATAAAATGACTATCTTTTTTGTAAAGGATTAGTTGGTAGGAAAAAGATCACAGCTTTCTAAAAAAAATTATTCTTATTTTATTTTGAGAAATTTTTATAAAATTATGATTATACATATTACATAAATGTAACAATATTGACAATAAATTTTATGCAAATTTAAGGTATTTAGTGTCCACCCTTAATGGGACAGATGGTATTGTTTCCTGTTTTCACAAAGATCTTTTATATGTGACTTGATTAATGAAAGCTGCAGTTTTATTTTAGGCTTAACATTCAGTCTATTACGATATTTAGTTTTTGTTGCAACATAAGCTGAAAACCCTAATTTGCATAATAGGTTGTCACAAATGGCAGTAATACAGAAATTACGTTTTAGGTAAATTCTATGTACCCACATTCTACACCGCACCAGAATTCTTCAAGTAATATTTCAGCAAATGCAGTTTTGAAGGCAAAATCCGAAGTCAATTAGCGAATCGTACTGTTGGGATATGAGGCATTTTGGTGATGGCAAACAGATTTTTAGACCACTCATCACTTTTCAATTATTCTCATTGTTCCTTTGGGAAATAATCCATAACTGAACGAAGCAAGTCTTTCAGATGTTCGTCGATTTCATCAAAAATATGATCAGGAAGCTCATTTTCGTCCATGTCATCGTCACAGAGGTGTTTTAATGTCGGGGAACAATCGACGTTGCGGTCTTTGATAGGTTGTGCCCAAAACTTCAGCTTCGTCTTAAATATTGTGATTTTGTCATTGGCAACAAACACTATTATGTGCTTTCCTTGGAGACCAAGATTAATATCATTGATTTTTGAAAATATGTCGGCTAAGTACGCCAGTCTATATAGCCATTCTTTTTCAGTTAGTCTATTTTTCAACCCATTCAAACTGTGAACAGCGAAAAAAAGTAATTTTCTCTTTCAATTCCAACAACCACATTAATAATTTGCCTCTAGAAAGCCACCTGAGATCAATATGAAGAAGCAGATATTTGTGGGAGCTACCCATATCGCTGCACATTGCTTGAAACAATTATATGTTGAGAGGCTGTGATTTAATGGAATTTATTATTTTCACTGTTTCACAAAGGTCAAATTTCAGAGTCATTGGTGTTTTTTTTTTCACTGCCAATGCCTGCCAGTAAAATACAATGACTTGTACAATGACAAATGCAATATAAAATTTAATGACTACTTGTACAATTGATGGCAAATCCTTTGTTTCGTGCAGTAGCACCAGTAGTTGTTCTTACCATAGCTTTAGCACCATCCATGCAAATATTGACGCAATTTTTCCACGGTATTTTATTTTTTGCAAAGAAATCATCCAGTATTTCAAATATTTCAGCCCCTCTGGTATTACTTTGTAGGGACTCGTACAAAAGAAGTTATTCCTTAACTGATACCTCGTGTTTGTACCGGACGAACACAAGTATCACCACCAGTCCAGCTTTACCATGTTTGGCGCAGTATAGCCCAGATGCTCTTGCGCCATAAAAAAGCCAAACAAACAAACAAACCACCAGTCCAGCAACATCGGTGGATTCCTCCATTTGAAGGACAAGTTCTATCATTTTAAGACGGGATGTCACCTCAGTCTTTACGTTCATCACCATAACTTTAATCCACTAACTTATGGTATCGTTTGACAGAGGCACTGAGGAAACCAGTTTCGATGATTTTTCATTTAACGATATCACTTAAACAAGGCTTGATAAGAGTTTCGGCAATTGTGTGAGCTTCTCCTGCCAGTGCTACATGATAGCTTACAAAGTACGATGCATCAATCGCTTTTTTGTTAACAGTTCTGGAATGCAAATGCATGCATTTTTGTTGTCCCAATAATTCATCACTTCTTTTGAATAAACACATCTTCTTATCTTTGTAATTAGGATGTACAGTTTCAATATGCTGACGCAGTTTAGAAGGGAATAAGGAGCCGTTTGGAACATAAGCACTGTAACAGAAGACATATTCGGGGTCATTATCATTATCATTGTCCATGGATCCAAATGACAGGTCGCTTTCATCATACTTGCGCTTCTTTACGTTTATTATCTACTATGGATTGTGTTGCGATTTTTCCTAAATATGCATCGCGTCTAAGGAAGATTTTACAAAATTACACAATTAATTTATTTATTTATTAAAAATTAAACAATAATTGAGTAATTTATTAAAAAATCAACAATTATTTAATTAATTAATTAAAAATTAAAAATATTTAATTAATTTATTTATTAGAAAATTAAAAATATTTAATTAATTTATTTATTAAAAATCAACAATTATTTAGGAAGGTAATTTATTTATTAAAAATCAACAATTATTTAATTAATTTATTTATTAAAAAATCAACAATTATTTAATTAATTTATTAAAAAATTAAACAATTATTTAATTAATTTTATTAAAAAATTAAACAATTATTTAATTAATTTATTAAAAATATCCTTCAATTCCGAATACCAACAAATTTCCAGATCTCTTTTAAAACAACCCATGTTGGAACTAAAAAAACTAAATTAATAAATTCAGTTAAGAAGCCAGGATTTCCGAATTCTTGAATATTGTATGCTAGTGTTCACGGAGCCCCAAAATATCACCTGCGGAGCCCTAGGGTTCCGTGGGGCACAGTTTAAGAATCACTGCACTAAAGAATAAAAAAGTTCTCTCTGCCCATGCTCCAGCGGACCTTTCTATCTAAATGAAACGCATGCGTGAACCCAATGCTTTATCCTGCTCTATATCGCAGTTT
>QLNU02003225.1:60063488-60088225 GCA_006491805.2 Dysdera silvatica | reverse complement strand
TTTTAATATCAAAATCTTTCAGTATTTCATTTTTGACAGAGGCCAATTTGACAGCATGATCGGAATCTCCGTCAGTCTCAGAACACAAATTCAAATCAATTTTTTCATTAATGGAGTTTTTCAACTTTTCTAAGTCCTGGGACCACAGTTTACGAAATTTTGATAATTCATCAGAGACATTACGCACCTGTTGGTCTAGCTCCCTGTTCGATAGGTGGCCAGGTGAAGAACTGGTGGACGTTTGATATTTTCTTCTGGTATTCATAGTCACAGCAAGGCGAAGAAGTCAGTGTCTCGCACTCCCACGATTATTCGTTATAGCACAGGTTTACATATAAATCAAGTAAAATCAAAAGAAAAACATCATTCAGTAAAAACGAATCACGGTGCGCCCATAGTACCTTTTAGAGTAGGAGACAAGAGTGCAAATTCATACGACCGATGGGTTTGGCCACCTGGCGGCGAATGAGATTTTTAGATTGAATTTTTGTAGTGTAAAAACTGTAGGGCTACGATGAGCCAGCCAAACTGCTTAATAGACATTTATTTCTATGTAACAGTTATAATCTACGTAGCGAATTTCATTGTGAATCCAGTTCTGGAGACAATTTCATTGTGAATCCAGTTCTAGAGATAATTTCATTGTGAATCCAGTTCTGGAGATAACTTCAATTCACTAATCCCTTTCAAAAATCTGGGATATCAAAGGCATTTACCCCACGTACGTGCAGTTCTGTACATTACTTTTGATATCTCATCTCCTGGATAAGAATTTGACATCAGATGCTAAACTCTTGTCAACAGACATCACTAATTATACTCGTATATAAGAACAAAATTAATTATAATAAGGTCACTTACAATTTTCTTGTAGGGCGAAAAACTACGTAAAATACAACAAAACAATCAACAAAAAGAAAAAAAGAGGCTTGTCAGAATATATCAACAAAAGTTCAGAAAGAATGTCGAAAGAAGAAAATAAAGAATTTCATGGAAATGAAGAAAGCATTTATAGGAAAGATAAACTGACAAAACGAAGATAAGGATAAGATTTTATTCAACCACATTTGAAATATATTGTACTGCAAATGTCATGTGTGGTATAAGAGATACACATAGAAGAATATATTAGATTTTTGTTTCATGAGCAATGACAATATAAAAGCCTCCATGACAAACACTAATCAATATCATCATTTAAGGTTGGTTGTACTTTTATGGCGCAAGGACAGAAATGATCATTCTGCGCCAAACAAAGTGAGATCATACATATTATATAAAATGTGACTTAAAACTAAAATGGTAAAAATATATTGTATGCCATGTAATAAATGTAACAATCGAAAAGATATAAAAAATTAGATGAGATGAGCGAAGCCAATATCATCATTTGAAGATGGTTATCAAGATATCAATATCATTATTTAAAGATGGATATCAAGATGTTGTGCTTTGTACCTCTTTTAAGTTTATCACTTCTGATAACAACATCAGATTTAATTACCGCCTCAACACTACTATACAGCTAAAATATTTATTTAAAAAAAATAAAACCAATTCATTTGCTTATTTTGCCATTCATAATTACAACTTTCAAAATTCAAATGCAATTGATTTGTGCTTTTCGAATGCTTTTTGTTTAAACATCGAAGTCGCATATAGCCAAATGTACGATCCTTAAATAGTACGCATTGATCGGATTTCAGTAATTTTTTTTTTATCGCCATACAGGTTTATGTGCCAGAATTAATTTCATGGAGGAACTACATAAAACTTTCGACAATATGAAAAAATTATGGCTATTTGGAAAAATAAACAGGCAGCAAATATTTGTACTAGTTTTGAATGTATCTATTTACCAGTATAACTAGCAATGCAGATCTTAAGGCAAAAAATTCAAAATAAACACGTAAAAAGGAGAAACATATGATCTCCAAACCTCACTAGATGCAATCTGAACGTAGGGAGGGGAAGTGATGAGATCCAGGGGGAAATTTCCCCCCATATGCCGACAAAGCGCATTGTATTCTTGAATCCTCCTGATTACTCAGCTCGGAAAGGGAAAAGCGTAAAAAATGGGGATATATCAGGGAGAGAAGTCTTATCTCTTTGCCATTCAACCTCTCTAGACCTACACGTGGTAACAATGAAAGTCAATGTAAATTCGATATTCCTCGCCACCATCGTCCCCACGCTTCCCTCAATCTACAAAGGGGCAGGATGTCAAATTACGCAGAGAAGATTGCCGTTTGAAATGAAATTAAAAAAGAGAAGCAAAGAAAGATGATATGAAAGAATAGTATGTATATGAAAGAGGCTATTTCCATTTACTTAATAAAAATGTATACAAGATCCACTTGATCATCATGTGGATCTTAATGTACGTAAGATCCACATGAACATCATCATCAACCATTGTCTACCTACAGTTGGGTGAAGGTTTCTCTAGTGCAGGCACGAAAGTGACTGAAAACGAAAAAATCTGAACTTTAGCGGAAAAGGGGACTGCATTAATGTATGTACACACAGACATATGTATGTGTATATACAGGGTGAGTTCAATCCACCGCACCCACGAAACATTTTTGAAATAACTATCTGTTCACTGATTGGACTAGTTTCACCAATAGGCGCTAACGAGTAACTACTGGGTTGTTTATTTTTCCGAGATAACCTTTTCATTGGTTCTATACTATCAGCAAAAGGGTAAGCCCAATTTGGCGACTTTGCATGCTGTCTTCACCGTGTTACGAACAACGAAAATAAAATTTACAATATTCTTACGCGCGAGAATGATCAGTTTATTAGAATTGGCGGCCCATCGCTATTTTTTAAATCTCTCCCTAATTAATAAATATAAAAAACCTCAGTTTTTAAATATTATGCACTAGAGAACATTTAGACATCGTCCCATTTGCCTATCCTAACGGTGGAGGGGGCGCAGGGAGTTTTACCCTATCGCCTCCAAATTTTAATGCGCATTCTTTTTACCATGGTTAATATTCTAGATTGTGATTTGAAATAAACCTCACCCTCCCCTCCACTCTTTCTAATAATGCTTTTTCTATTTCTTATAAGTGGGGGGTGGGGGAGTTGGTGGAGCCATAACCCCACTGACCTTTTATTTTCCTGTATACAAGAAACTGGCCGAAGAAGTGGGCCGAAACTCTCCCCACCTCTTAGTACATCCATAACCCCTTATAAAATGTTTGCGTACGTTACTGAAACATTGTATTTTCTTTCACTTTATCTAATAGATACACTGAACATAAGACACGTTACGAGTTCCACTGGCACAAAGTCAAGATTCCTCTTTTTCTCGTACAAAAATACGTTGCCTATTAATTATTTGTGGTGGGGGCCTGGACTTCACCCTATGTTGCCCCCTCCTATACTTCGGTCTTTATAAGAAGGCTAAATTTGAATATAATATTCAACTTTTCTTGCTTTTCTCAAGTCATTACAGGACTTGGGAAGTGGGGAGAAGCGTGTAGGTACCGGCCCCCCTTGGAGAGATAGAGAGGATTGCCTCATTGGAGGAATTTTTAGGAGATTGGCTCGTATTTACATTACAGACTGAGAAAGTCAGGAAAACTCACAAGTAAACCCCCATCCTCAAAGCTCACATGCCGAATCTAACGAATTTAATTGAGCTTAATGCAGATATATTAAAATCCTTAATGTATGAAAATTAGCAGCTATAGACCCTTGGAAATCGAGAAATTAAATGTTAAAAGGTAGTTAAAATAGAGCCAATTGCAACCCTTTTGGCAACACGCGGCGGGATAGCTAGCTGGTCGAAAAATGTGAAAAAGCGAACGCGGGATGTATTCTAAAAGTTTAGAATACGTCCAGTAATACAGAGCTAGCGTTAACTTGTTAAATTTAAACGTATTAGATTTTGAAGTAGCTGTAAAGTTATTTTTTTCTCTATTTGTTAAATTGAAGTTCTATATTATTTTTGTTTTATTTCTGAAAGTCATAGCAGAAAACAATTTACTTTAATTTTTATAATCACATTGCAAGTTGCAATTCAGTTTGTGCATAAGAGAAGCATTCATTTTATTTTGAATCCCGCGCGTGGATGTTTTCGCGAAATAATGTCAGCCAAACTTTTTTTTTTTTTTTTTTTTGAAAATTGCATTTAAGAATTTAGCGAGCTTTCTTGGCGAATGCTATAGATTACAATTCACTTCTACCCAATTTATTATATGCGTAATCAGTTTCTAGCCAAAATATGAAATCATTCCGTTCAGTCTATTCTGTGTTGAATAGTCATAAAACCAATAACAAAACCTATTTTTCGTCAGCCCTGCGGTGGCGCAGTGTGGTAACGCGTTCTCCTATTGCGCGGCTAATCCGGGTTCGACTCCCAGCAGTGCAAAAAGAACGCTTACTCAGAGATCTCATAAAAGATCGCACTGCTCACTGTAGTCCGGGGTTTGGTTCCCCAGGCCTTAAGAGGTTCGGATTCCTCGGAAAACTGTAGGTCCCGGCGCAGCATGACCACTGTAGTCTTTGAGCCGTAAAACCAAAAAACAAACAAACAAACAAATATTTTTCGTCAAAAATGGAATGAAATACTACCGTAACAAATCTTATACTAGTTTGGCTCAACTAGTCGAATGTCTCGCCAAGTCGGAGTGAAATCTAAAAAAAAAAAAGAAGGTTGGCTTCCACTAACCCATGATTGGCTCAATCAGCAAATATAGTCCGCTTTAAAATAAAAAAAAATATATAAAATTCCATTTTTCGACCCAACAATGATTTGCAAATAGGCTTATAATAACATAAGGATTTCAAAAATGTATCGGAGGTGCGGTGGATTAAATTCAGCCTGTATAAAAAGATGCTCATATTGATGCTGTCTAAAAAGTACACTGCATTAATCTTACATTATACAATAGCAAACAGTAAATAAATTCAGAAACAACAGATTTTAAAAGAATATTTTAGATATAAGCAAATTACACAATATAAATAGAAGTATTTAACTGTAGGTGAAATGGTTAAAACAAAGTAGTAAATAACTGTACGAAAAAGTTATCAATTCAACTAATTATGGTATATTGTATTTATTATCAAACTACCGGATGTATGGTGATTCACGGAGTTAGCACAGTCTCTTTTTTTTTATTGTTTTTTTTTTTTTAACAATTTGTTTATGCTTTCTTTTTCTGTGTTGCAATCTTGCTCGTGTTTCTGCATTTGCAACAATGCTTTTCGCAGCTGCCTTATTGCAAAATGCAAACGTTTCAGCATTTAAATTTTTTTTTCTATTTCAAGGTCCCTTCTTTTCATTTCCATTTCTTCTTTATATTATGGCATAGTTTAGACGGTACTGGATTATGTAATGGATTTTTTTTTTTAAATACTCAATTGCAGATTTTTGTTTTCACTCAACAGTTTGTATTTGACAGTCTGCAAAGCAGAATAAGTTTCGATATACATATTTCCTGACTGCTTATCCATTGCTTCCCATCATGCTAAAGGAATTCTCAACTTGTGGCCCATGGAAACAACTTTGGAACTTGGAAGGAAACTTTGGAAGGAACTTGGAAGCCTTTGGAAAGTGCTGGATATGTATTCGACTTACATACATGTGACCACCAAATATCAGTTTGGATGGGCTGGCTACCTTTATCCACAGGTGAAGGAAGCTGTCCATCTACCTGGTATTTGTATACTTCAAGAGAATACAACTCTAAGTCTTCCATATCCAAAACATTTGTAATCAAATGTGGAAGTCTCTTTAATCTACTTAAAGTGACTGCGTGACCCCTAGTAACAGGATCTAAGGCAGGAATAGATCTTAAGATGTCACTAATAAGGGGCAGTTTTTTTACAGAAAATATTCTGCACATGCGATATATGCTTTTGATGCTTTGTTCAAAAAATCTTCCATGCAGGAATCTGTTGCATGTTTTAAGATGGATTGATTAGCCGCGCCTAAAAAAATGTCAGCCTTCTCTAATTGATTTGACTCATTTGCAATGTCAAAATTCAATAGCTCTTTTGTTGTTTTGCCATTAAACAGTTCTTGCCTAATAAAGCATACCAAAAAAAATCAAGAAAATGCTGCTTCTGCTCAGACTGAATCTTGTGAATGAGTGGTGTTCGGGTTTGAAATAGGCAAACATGCTTTTTTAATAAGGGGAGAACTGCGGTGTAGAAGTTTATTACAAGCTGTGTCTTTTTCCGTTCATAAAATAACTTGGTAATAATTATTTTCTTTCTATGTTTCCGCTCACTGGTCATTTTTTTTTTTTTGTGAAACTTGTCTGTGAATTTCCTTTATTTTTTCCCTCAGAAAGTACATTTCTTTTCTTGTATATACGACAACGGATGTTGAAATATACAGTCTTGTCCTCATTTGATAAAAAAACGTAGTACAAAACTGCTGAATTCTCAAATTTCCAAGTGTTACATTTACATCATAACAGGACAACCATCGATGCAGGAAAATGTTTTCTATAGCTGTGTATTTAAGACCCAGAACTAAGAATATTTCAACAAGATGTGAATGATCAGTAGACCATTTAAAATCAATAAACATATTAGCTAAATAAAGTTCTACCCACATTTCAAATGGCTGGCAAAACTTCTTACACGCATTATATACATGACGCCAAGAATCTCCATCAATGTTAAGCAGATGTGGTGCTTTATTACGCCTAATTCTCACTTCTAAGCCCGTTTTTGAAGAGCCACGCATCACGTTACAAGAGTCCACAAGGAGAGACATAAAATTTATCCAAGGAATGCCGTGAAATTAAAAAAGTCTAATGAGCTTTTGAAACGATGATTCCGAAGAAACTTTCGATATACTTAAAGAGCCCAAATGCTCAACTATAACTTTGTTTAAAGAATGCAAAAAATAGCTACATAAAATGCACAACTCTCTCAAAGAATTTGCACCAGTAGCTTCATCGATGTTCAAAGAAAACTTGTTCAACTTTAAATTTGACACTGTCTTATCAAGTGAAGTCTTTGCGAGTCCATGTCTCATTTTGTATGAAGCAGTCGTTGATTGATTGATTGATTGTTTGGCTTTTTTATGGCGCAAGAGCATCTGGGCTATACTGCGCCAAATGAAGCAGTCGTATGTGCCATGTTTAACTGCGAAAGAGTTTTTTGTCAGAAGCTAAAGTTTTGCCGAGATCAATGAATACTGGTGCCATGCTAAACGATAAGTTGTTTTCTGCTAAAACCTCCAAAATTTGCCACTCTATCACACAAGGGAGATTGGTAGCCACAGACATCCTTGTCACAATCTGTGTAGATGACTTTGAAACATTGAAGAAATTGGTAGGCAGACTGTAATTTGCGAGCTTCAATTGCTCTTTAGATGATTGTTTTTTACTGTTTATGTGATTAAAAATAACGGCAAATCCTCTTTTTCCACAACAAATGGTATCTGAACGAAGTTTGCATGGCACTTTCCCACTTTGAGCAATTTTTCTTATACAGTCCCTAACTTTAACTTCCATATCCTCCACATCCTCTTGGCACTAGGACTCGTGGTCACTTTAATTATGACAGTTTTGTTTAACCACTCAAATTTGAATTTGTTTTTTTCTTGCATATTGACAATACGCGCTTTGTGTTCGTCTTTGAAAATGGCGTCCACCGTTTCACAAAAAAAAATGTCAAAAAAATTTAAAAATATAACAACACAGTAAATCATCCAAATCTCTCGATGAGATGCAGTTGAAGAGGTATCACAGAAATAAATTCGAATGATGCAAACGTCCAAAATGAAACAGGCCAGCTCACGGGAAATAAAGAAAATCCACAAACAGTAAGAGGCGAGGAAGAGTATAACGCGGCTATATCGATGAAATGACACTAAGACATCAATTGAATCCATTCAAGCACAAAATTCGATGCACTGATTACTGAATACAGAGTTCTTGCTATTGAATACAACTTTATCGATGTCATCTATAAACTAAGGAACTTCGCTGAATCACTCAAATCGATAGGAAATATTGCGACGAAGTATGATGACGTCAATGCACTGACCTTTGACATCGATATCGCGACCTCGATGGTAGTTACGCGCATTGCCATCCAGCGGCTGGACCCCAATTGGCTCTTTTCTTCCCCTTCTTTGTTGCTAATCGACCGGAAGACAAAGGAAGCCGGGCTGGCCGATTTGACCTTGACAGTTGTTCAACGGGGTGCCTGAGGCGGGAGTGACGTCACTCCTCCCCACCGGCAGGCAAAAGATAGATTAGTGGGCTGTGGTCGAGCCCACTTCCGTGTGAGAGGGAGAGTCATCAGTATTTGTATTTCATCCCATAAAATCAAAACAAAAAACTTTGGACCGTAGGGACCATCACCCCGCTATAAATTGTTTCTTGAGGTTTTGGAATAATATCGGCAACTCCAAAATCGGACTCCAAAAAAAAAAGAGGATTTCCGAGTTTCCGCGGAACTCTTTGATGCTTGCTAAGTGGTAGAAGAAAAGACAGAACTAGGATGTATTGTACACAGTGGCGTAGACAGAAAGTTCATAAGGGGGTTATAGGCTTAATGGGAGGGGTTACAGAGCTACAACTCATATATTCCTATGTTAAATATACAAAATTTCATTGCGATGGGGGTTACAACCCCCGAAATGCCCTGACTACGCTTCTGATTGGACATACATCGGAAAGCACTGGTCAGACGAGTTGCTTATTGGCCAGTCTTCTTCGCTATTAGTTCCTGTTAATGATCCAAATATAACAATCGTTTCTGGAATAAGAACTTCCAGCCAGCACCAAACTGAAGGAAGAGGTGGTAGTACACTAAATTACTGATTCAGACATTCGCACAATCGTGACTTTGAGTTACAGATGATGCAAGGTATATTCCTCCCAAGCTAGCTTCTGGTCTACAAGGCACATCAGATTCCGCTGGCTTTTCAATTGAAATTTCCGCCCAATACATCTAAATGAGACATCCTAAAAATTTGAGGTTAGCTCTATCCCATCCACCACTACCGAACATATACATCTTTTACTATCGAAAGAGAAGAAATACAGGTGTATATCAGCGTAGAGTTTTCAATAGTATTCTACAGGGAAGCCAAGCACATACTCTGTAAATTTATACATTACAGCTTATGCAAATTGCATTTTAATTCAAATTATGGACGGGGCTCGGGTCTCCCGGGCCCATAATAACTCTATGCCTATGCAGGTGTGCAAAACTTGTAAGAGGTGCGAAATCAAGAAGAATCTTTTCAGAGGTAGAATCAGCCATCTTCGTGGCAAACACACAACTCAATATTTTATGTCCTTATCTCTGGAAGAGACTCCCGCAACAAGCTACACTTTCTACTGTCTTCTATTTTAAACCTATTTAATAGAATCCGAATCCTGTTGTACTAATTCAATGTAGGTATTTCAGTTACTATTCATAACATGTACCCGTACTGCATGTGTTAGAAGTTAAATAAACGTTTTATATAAATATTTTTTTTAATAAAAACAACGCAAAACTGCACCAGGAGATACTAAAATAATAGTTATTTCGACAAAGGCGTGAGATTTAAAAACACGACGTTTCGAGAGGCAAATACTACCTTCGTCAAGTGAAGACAGAATTCACACGCTTTCATTCTGCTTTCAGTTGACACAGGGAGCAATTGGCTAATGAAACGTCGTGATTTAGAACCTTAAGCCAGGGACAGAATAATTGTTAATATTTTTACGTTTACACAATATTTTCCATTGCTCGTACACAATACATTACTGAGAATCAAGATGATCAACAATCCTTCCATCATTTTTTGTAAATCGCCCATGAGAAAGATGTACAGTGAGTTTAATGGCCATCTGAGATTACTGAGTTAGCTATCCACAAGAGGTCCTGATAAAATACCCAGCATTTCCATCAGGAATCCAACTACAGTATATTGAACGGAGGGTGCTGTACTTTATTTACAATGTATGATATTATTACCCTTCACAGGGATAACACAATTGCCAAATATTGTGAAAAACACAAAGCCTGAGGGGGGGGGGAGAGTTTTTTTTATTTTTTCGTGGGGAATTTATTATACAATAATTTCGACCCCCACGTATAATTAGCTCAAACTAGAGCTTTATTCGTTTTGGAGAAAAAGAGACGCTTTCCCCATCCTGGATTCGAACCAGGGTCCCTCCGTTTAGCCCGGAGTGTCTTGGACCGCTAGACGAATGAGGACAGGAAACAACGCTCTCTTTCTCCGTATGTAAAGGTGTTAAGGTATTATTACCCTCCGCAGGGATAACACAATTGCCAAATATGGTCAACACAAGAAAGCCTCCGGGGCGAGATTTTTGTGAGTTTTTCGTGGAGAATTTATTATACAATAATTTCTGCCACCTACGTATTTATTCACAATGCTTTCGAGAGAGGTCAATTGCGAATGTTTTCATATCTCTTCCGTGTAGAGAGGGCCGAGGACAGTGGGGGTGGAAGGGAACTGTCAGGATCCTTAAACCTTAAAGAATCCGGTGCAAAACACTTGTTGTTTAATGAGAATTGTTTATAGAATTGAGAGTTTGACATTGTGTTAGATGTTAGCTCCTGAAAAAAATATTGGAGGATGGGGAAGGATGCAGGAATTGTTTGGGAGACATTTTAGGGGCAGTGAACGCTGCCTCCGGTGCTTCTCGTGTACATCTATTTAATGCATATTTGCTAATCACTAACGGATGTTTTGTTGGACAGTTAAATGCAGACATTTTAATAAAATTTATATAAATCGAACACTACGCAGATTAAATTAAAAAACAATTTTAATCAACGTTTTTTGGCGTAGTGATACCAACGTCGATGTTATGGCGTGATTAGATGGTGAAAAGTTCGAAAGAAATGTTGCTTTGTGTTCGGTGGAAAGTTGATTATTGTTGTTTAATGTTAATGAAAGTTCATTAAATAAGTATCTTCTATTTCGAAATTATAATACTATAAACAACGTAAATTTACTTTATTTCGAATTTCAAGGATATATCTACATATTTTAATAGCTATTAATATTTTTATATTGGGATAAATGAAACTTACGCATGATTTTAAAGTTTTTTAAATAGCGTGTACTAAAAGTTCTTTTAATTTTTAACAATTAAAGTATGAAAAATAAATCAAACTGCTTATTTTAAAACAGAAAAAGTAGATACGCAAATTTTCCCTTTGTTTTACGTTTTCTTACTTTGTTTCCTTTTTATTTTATCTTTTCTTCTTAAAATACGCAATTTAATCAAACCTTTTTTCCAATGAATTTGAAATAGATCTCTTCTCCCTTGAAATATGATATCTAACACAGCCAAACTAAATTTTTTGAATGATGAAAACAATCTCAAATTTATTAAAACATTTCAATATAAAAAATGACCAAGTTTCTGTAATGAAAAAAATATTGAAAGTACACATTATTAACAGAATGATTTAGCTTTTGATGAACTATCAAAGGTGTCTTGTTCAAAAATGCTTTGATGAAAATTTTTTCGTCAATTCTGTCGTCAACGACTTCAAATCAGTATAAATTATTTCTATTAAAACTAACACTGGGAAAAGCATTGATTATGTAAATATTCAACATCATAAATACATTCAGCTTTGTGCTATTATAAAATGGTAGGGGACATCCAAAATTATACTTGCTTTTTTCTCGGACCATCAATGGAGATAAAAACTCATAATACAGGGCGTCCGGGTTAAAGGTATCCAAAAGTTATGGCTTATTATTACGGAACTACCCATTAGAATATAATAGACTGCTCCTCAGTGGATTGTAAACCCCTTCGAGATTATGTGGGACTAGACCGTTCAGGCGCGCATGCGTACAGTAGTCAACAATCGGCACGAAGGCAAAAAATCTGTTCCACAGGTTTCATTAGTAAAGATGTGGACGCCACAGCAAAGATGCAGCGAGTGCTTTGGTTAAAGGAACTGAAATCAGTGACGCGTGTTCAGCAACGTGTGCGAACATAATAGAATGTAGATCCTTCGATATCAAAATCCATCCGAAAATGGGATAGAACTTTAAGGGAGACGGGAACTTTGGTATCTCAAACTGGCAAACATCCTAAAGTTCTTGTGACAGATGACACTGTTGATCGTGTGCGTGATTCATTTTTTAGGAGTCCTAAGAAGCCTATTAGGCAGTTCAGTAACAAACTACAGATCCCTCGTTCCACAGTTCATATCGTTCATAAACGGATACGTTTGCGTGCATACAAGCTTCAACTTCAACACTTGAAGCCAAGTGGTCACCATGCAAGATAGGAATTCGCTGCTGAAATGATAAATTGTATTGAAGTGGATTCAAATTTTCTAGAACATGTGATTTTTATTGATGAATCCTGCTTTCATACATGTGGAAAAGTTAATACGTATAATTGCCGTATTTGGGGAAATGAAAATCCTCACCAACTGTTTGAACAAGAAAGGGATTCACCTAAAGTCAATGTGTGGTTAGGAATACAAGTAAATGGCATCATTGGTTCATTTTTCTTTGTAGAGCGCACTGTTACGGGACACGTTTGTCTTAATATGCTGGAAAACTTTGCTGTTCCACAAATTCCACCGAGTTTCCTGTTCCAACAGGATGGCGCTCACCACACTGTCACAGAAATGCTACCGTGTTTTTGAATATGACATTTCCTGGAAGTTGGATTGGAAGAGTGGGGCCAATTGCCTGGCCGCCAAGGTCTCCGGATTTGACTTCATTAGACTTCTTTGCTTGGGGATTCATTAAATCCGTTGTGTATCAAAAAAAAACCAACAACAACATGAAACTGTGGATGAGTCGAAGAAGCGTATCATTCAACCAATTCGTCTAGTAACTCCTGATATGCTATGAAATACTTGGAGAGAACTAGAATACCGTTTAGACGTTTGTCGTGCTACAAAAGGTGCACACATCGAAATGTATTGATATTAAAACTTGGTGAGATGTTCTTCCTATTTAAATATTTTTTTTAATTCTAATGGGTAGTTCCGTAAAAATAAGCCATAACTTTTGGATACTTTTAGCCCGGACACCCTGTCTATAAAATATTTTAAAATATAAATATAAAAATATTGACAATATATAGTGTGAGACACCCCGTCTCTATAAGCGTTGGATTTTTTTGAATTGGCGAATAGGAAATAACTTTTCCTAGTAGGCTCCTACGCTTTTTTATTGAGTCGGCAAGAACCTTTTTTTTTTCTGGCAAGTACCATTTATTCCTGGCGAGTACGGTTGGCTGCGATTTGTTTTAAGCCCTGTCAATTTTCATAGGGAACTATACAAAAATTAAAACGTTATTGAAGAATGTTTGGGTTTCCTAACCAGAGAATCATCCTGTATATATATATGACATAGCTGTATCATTGATATCGGCTAACTAACTAATATAGATGATAAAGTTAAGTAATATCGAATGGGGAGTGGTAATGTACTTAAGGCACTTGTTTATTCTAAAAATTAAAGTATCAAGTTTATTTAAAGTACACTTTCAACGATAAGAACGATTAACTTGAAAGGGACTTTATGAAGGGAAACATGATTTTCAAAATGGGATTTCGTGTAGGTGTAGGGGAAAAAGGGATAAAAAGAAACAAGGCACTCAAAAGTAGCTGTTGAAAAATCCTGATGTTCGGCACCTTGGATGCGTAAAACGGCGTTCAGAGCACTCCAAAACAGGACTAAAACAGAAAAGGGAAAAAGGTTTGAGATTTGTTTTCCCCTCCACCCGTTTCTGGCAACGACAACGTTGGAAACACTGGTACAGTAGAATCTACTGTCAGGGGTATTCTGTACTACAGTAAATTCTAGTTTTCGGACCTAATGAGAAAAGATAGCTTCGATGTCAGAAGAGCGAAAGGGAAAACATTTTATTTCGTTTCGCTGAGAGCCGAATAGAATCAAAAATAGAAACGAAAAATCGAATTGTTGCTTTAAAGGAGGAATTACGGATTGTGAAATGCCCGTTCCGTTCAACGAGTTTTGGGTTTCCGAACAGCGGAAGTTCCAGCGGCGTTTAACAGAACATAAGGCATGTTTTAGATCCATGCAGGCATGATCTTCTAACTATTCGACAGATAAAAATAAATTATATACATTTTGTGCCCCAATTAAGAACAGCCACCCCTCAATTTTAGCCTCGAAACACATAAGCCCGGTAACACGGCACAAAAAGGTCTTTAGCCCACAATAGCAAATCATGGTGACCACTTTGAGAGTAATCAATTATAGTAAGTGACATCCAGATTGCGAAACTGATTGAATTGTTTTGAGTGTCAATTTTACAATAATAGATTTAAACTCTAATGCTGCGGTTGTTGAATTTTTACCAATAAAAAAAAAAATCACATGGATTTAATTTGAATTAAACCGCTTATTCAAAGCACATGATTATACATAATAATAATGATTATAATAATTAAGCCACTTTACTACGGTATCCTGAATTCAACCTACGAACTGAACGCTTGGATTTAGAGCAGGGGTTCCTGAACTTTTTTATGCACCACACCCGTAGGAAATGTTTAACTAGCATTCGGGGAATAGATCATGAATCCATATTCCTATAATTTCGTGAAAATGTCAGATGAAGAGCTGAAGTAACATCTTACTGATTTGCGAAAAAATCGCGCTCTTGAAACGTAACTGGAAAGAAAAGACTATAGAAGAGATTTGGTTGTACAGAACTGGATATGTTCAAGGCTTGGTGTGTCCTCCTTCCATTTACAACGTATTTGGGTATAAATCTGGATTCAGTTCTCTTCCGTCAATCAAAGCAAAACGTAGAAATCGCCTGAATTTACAAGAAAACCTGCGGATTACTGTCAGTCAGAACGTTTCACATTTTAGCCAAATCATGAATGAGAAGCAGGAGGAAAAACAACCATTGAATTTTATTGTAAAACATTATTACCCTTCTCATTGTTAACACAATTGCCAAATGGTCAACACACAAAGCTACCGGGGAAGGATTTTTATAATTTTTTGTGGGGAATTTGTATATGTGAGTAATTTCTGACACGTACGGTTGAGCTCGAACTAGAGTTTTCGATGTGAAGGACCAAAATCCTAGTTCGAACGTAGGCCACGGCGATGTATCCTCTTCTCCAATACACTCAAAGCTCCAATTTGAGCTCAATCATGGACGTCAGAAGTTACTGTCTATTGAATTTTATGTTGGTAATTTGGATTGATGTTGATGTTTATATATTTTTTCTGAATAAAATAAATTTTTTTGGCTCAGTTTGTAGTTGTGTTTTGTGTGCTAAGATGTTTTTTAAGTTTAATTTGCTCACTTGCGGTGTAGTATGAGGTTCATAAATTAGACTTTATCTTCAAATGTCAAATTACTTTTGTAGGGGGGTGTGAAATTAAGAGCGGACCCAGAAAATATTTTCAGTGGGGGGTGGGGGTGCCAAGCTTGAAAATTAATTTAGAGCCCTATAATAAGTGTAAGAGTGTCATTCTGATAGAATTCACGCTTGATATAAATATTAATCGAACATTTTTAAGGGACGCGGGTTACAAAAAAAGTTGTATCCCCTGATTTAATGAGTTTAATAATTGACCATGAATGATCAATTATGGATATGAATGGTTAATTATTGACGACGAATGATTAATTATTGACGATGGATTATTAATTATATATAAGAATTAAACGCTTTGAATCGCTTAAGGTATCTGTATTCGATTTCATTAAAAAAATCTCAAATGGCCGGTTTTAAATACAAACCGCTCAACAAAATCAAGTTTGTTAAAACAGAAATAATTTTATTAAGCGGTGGACATTCTATCATCTTCGAAAACGGAAAAGTCTAATTTCTAATTTTTGAATTTGCAGTATTGTGAACGGACAAATCGATGTTAAAAAGCTTTTTAACTCAATACATAAAATTCAAATATAAATTGAGAAATTAAATTCTAATTTAATAACACAAAATGTAAACAGTAGAAGGAGTGATAACTTGTAACTCGAGAACACAAGACCCTCTCTCTCTCTCGGACCCTCTGTAATTCCACTTTGGACACCAGGTAGGGGAGTCCTGATTTGGAGCATATAAACAATGAGTTGTTCTCAAACTCTGGTAGTCTATTTCCATATATTCGTGCACGTACCTTTCAAAGAAATGTTTTATTCGCTGACAAGGGAACCGCTTGGACTGCAACTAACACAGAAAATTTACTAACAAATGTGAAACTCAGCCGTTTATAGAATGTGCCCGGTCTGAAGAGTCCCTCTGCTTCAAGCACTTTTACATTGAAAAGCACTTTCACCAATGAGCAGGTGCTCAGCCAAATGTAGTAAACGGACACAATATCCTATGGTTTACAACTTACTTACTAATCGCCAAATTTGTGGCATAGCCGCTGAATTACAAGAGACGGAGAGAGAGGAAAGGGGAGTCCAAACTCATAATATTCTGTATCAAAAAGTATATTACTTTAATTGCAATATATAACCAAAACATTGGTTATATATGAGTAACAGTACAACAAGAAGGAGAAAATTATACAAAATAACATTTCAAGAATAGTATTTTTGCTTGCAAGTGGCATGATTCAACGGATTGTACGAATCGCCTTCTAGCTCCCGAGTGGTTAATTCGGGTGGTTAGTTCTATTGGATGTTTTGTTTCTCATGACAAGACCTATCCAATGGTACCACTCTTATCACAATCTGCGCGTTACAGCCCAAGTGGTTTCCTCGTAAGCGGTACCGTTAAGATGACGTCATGTGTAAAACTAGAAATCTTTAAATAGTTTGTCACAATGGGAATGTTTTTAATATATATGTTTTTTTCAACACGTTAAACAATGCCTCGATGTAGCCAAAGTTTTTTAAAATTTGGCTTCTGGGGAAATGTTACCCTGGGGCAGATGAGACTTCAGACTTGACATACAAGGGTACAATCCAAGAAAAATTGGCAACCATTATTCTAGAGAAGGATATAATGCAGGGTGTCTACACAAATTTTGTTTAAAATTTTCTTGACTTTTTCAGGGTTTTCAGACCAGTAACAACAGATTTCTACGTATTGTGTTTTCGCAAACTTAGATACACAAAACACTTTTTAATCAAAGCTTCTACACTACAATGAATAATAATTAAATTAATTTAAACTGTCATTGTTTTTTTTAGGTATTATAAGAGCAGTAATCGTAATGTTCTCTATCTGTCCCGCATATTCTAACATTTTGTGCTTCATGTCAATGGTTCAGCCATCATTAGAGGACAGATAAAAAAAATAAAAAACTTTTAAAATCATAGAATACCGCGATAATTAGTTGTGTAAGGATAAATTAATAGTAAAAAGACATTATGTCTGGCGAAATTCAATTTCAAATTTCCTTTATTTTTTCCGGACCAAATTATAATACAATTCCAGTTCAGTAAACAATACATTACAATGCACTAAAATCCGCGCAATTGAAACGAGTTTTGAAACCATAAAATCCACTAACATAAAACTCGAAGCCATTTATAACTCAATTACAGTGAATTTACAAATACAAAAACTATATTAAAAAATGCATTACTTTACATTAAAAACTTGCATTAATTAAATATTTACAACGTTTTATTTTGGTCCTTTTTGAGATTATTATAAATGAATTTAGCCACATAACCATAAATACTGACTTCTTCTTATAATGATACTGACTTCTTTTATTCAATTTATAAAGTATATATATATAGCGGCAAAGGAAACTGGTATGATCAAAATCTCTTACAGATTAGAAAATTTAGCTAAAAATATTTTTGTTCAAGTTTTAGTTATATATCTGGTAAACAATCCATCTATCCCGAAATATATATGGGCTTAATAATTTTATATAAATTATATTAGTTTTAGTGCAAAATAGTAATGTTTGGAAGAAGTTTAGTCAAAAGTTCAAGTTTTTCAAAATTTTCAGTACGCAATGTGGTACGAAAAGCACAGTTCGGAAATTTATTTGTAATAAATTTTATTGTACATTTCCGGTATCGTTTACCTTGGCGATAAAGGTTTTCCGCATTGGCGCAATGATCGCTATTTTGTCATAATTGGCGCAACTTTTAAAATGTCGCCAATAAATACAATTTCCAACCATAACTCAGGCATCAAAGTGGCGGATGCGCCAGCTTCCTTTCTTAGGAGCCTTATTGGATCCGTTCGTTCGTTTGTGTTTTTGTGGCGCAGGAACCGCTACGTTTTCTTTGTGTTTTACGGCGCAAGGGCAGTTAAGGTCATACTGTGTCTCGGAGCACGGCGGGAAAAAAGAACTAAACGCGTTCTAGAGAACCATCGGAATCGAAACCGAGTTACCGTCACGATAAACGAAGGCGTTACCACAACGTTACAGTAGGGCTGTAAACATAAAAGTGGAAGGCTGTAAATGTAAAAGGCTGTAAATATAAAACTAAAAGGCAAATCGGTTTTTAATTGCTGTCAATATCGAACAGTATAATAACCAACGCCCGTGTTATGGAAAGATGGCTGGCTCTTAAAGTACTATTCACTTACCACTGAAAACATCTTCAATATTGGAACATAGCGAGCTTAAGTGTCCCCAAGGACGTGCAAGCTCTCGCTTGCAAGCCGTAGCTACATACCATATTTCTCCTCGCCACAGCCAACAAATGCAAATTGATGATCCCGCCCATTAGCCGTACCGCCGCGCAGTCCATCAGTTCTCATTACAAAACACTATGCTGGAAGTATTAGATTGAAATTGGACCCCAACTCCTTAGAACTCAAAATGGGGGATTTAAATTAATGCTTTCTTTTTTTCAGGTAATATATGTCCGTAGAAAACCGGAGAAATCGAACTGAAAAACTTATTGATTTGAGGCCTAACGTCATTTGTTTAGTAGCTAAGGTAGATAACGCTTTTTAAAGAATATATGACAGTGGTTAAAATAATAATATAAGATCTGCACAAGCCAAAGGAGAACTGAATCGTTCTTAGTTTCAATGACAGTTTCGCAATTTTCTATTGTCTGTTTCAAGTTCGTGTTTCAGGATGTAAGAACAAGCAAGCCAGCCAGGTCTTCATCAACAACCTATCCTAAAAGAATGACAGTAAATGTAACATTAAGATGGTTAAATCCAATGTTAGATTCACTGGTGTAACTTAGGGCGGTTGTAACCTCCCTGAAACCAGTTATATTAATGGTTAGCCGACAATTCAAATAGGGCGCTACGGTTCAAAAAATGTAAAATGCCACTGAAAATCATTTGTTTTAAAGCAGAAAAACGTTCATAAAACGAACATCTTAATCATTATTTTAGCGTTTCTCAGTGAGTGCCGCAGGAAAAGGGGGGAGGGCTCAAGTCCCCCACTGGCTATTAAAAATATTTTATTTAAGTTCGCATCACATAATCTTCTTTGAAGCCCCCTTCTTTAATAACCACTCGAGTCCCTCCATGAGTTTTAATTGGCTACGCCACTAGCCTCAGTTAATTCGCGTTCTGCCTTCTTCTCATGGCAATGGTTTCATTTTTGACGGCAAAACTAGAGATTTCAATTAGAAAAAAAAGGACGAAGTTTGCAATCTGATATCGAACTCGCGACACGATGTAATGTCGAAAGGCTGCCATCAATGTTAATGGCAATCCAATTGTCAGCTGTTAAATATCTTGTTTCTTTAATTAAGTCTTGCTCAGGTGTTTCTTGGTCAATGAGAATTCTGCTTTCATTTTATGTTGAGTGGCACCGTTTGACACCATAAATAGTTTACATATAAAGAAAATAAAAATAAGACGATGGGGGTTCAAGAACAATTCTTTGGGGATTCTGAACCTTTGGCATCTAGGAAACCAAACCACGGACCATGGGGAGGAAAAAAGTGCGCGTTCTATTATGCCATTGCAGTCGAACCTCTATTAACGTCATGCTAAATGAATGTAGTAGCGCTACACCACTATCGGACTTACGTAAGATATTAATTGGAATCAATTGAAGGCATGGATATCAAAACTTGCATGTAGTTTTTTAACTACCATCAGTTACATTATAAAAGAAAGTGGTAGAAAAGACGTCGAATAATTTTAAAATTAATGTATTTTTTAAATATAATCTGCTTCCCTAGATATCAGCCCATGTCATATATCGTGGTTTGATCAAATTGAGGAAGGGACCAATCAGTAACTTCTCATATGTTGCATATTCCTTAATCTGGCAGATATATCACAACCTATGAATACAATTATATTCTATATTCCATGAAATATATATGGTAAAATAATATGTATATTCGCTTATCCTATTCTTAATACTCCAACATGTAATTCCGGGATTGTATAAAGCAGTTCCCCTGTTTGAATTTCATTAAATGTGCCATACCGAAATAAGCATGCTAGCTAAGTCTTACTTAATAAATACTATTGTGTTAAAATAAACTGAATAAAATAATATTGTATTATTTTAAAATGCTATTGTGAATGTGCGAATTAAGATTGTAACTAATATTATTGAAATTAATTCGTAATCAATTATTTCACGGTTTAATTAATTGCAAAGGCAAATCTAAACTTAAATTTTGTAACAACGAATACGCTATTGGGAGATTGAAATGCAAATATATTTTAGATTTTGTAAATTTGTATACAGCGTACATGTGAGGGCAATGAACTTGATGAAGGTGATATTGACAAGGGACAAAGATTTGTCCGTCGGCTTGTTTTACGGCGCAAGGACAGCAAAGGTCGTGCTGCAACAGAACCTACAATTTTCCGAAGGATCCGAACCTTTTAAGGCCCGGGGAATCAACCCACGGTTTACAGCGTGCGGTTTACTTTTTCGACACCGTTGAGTGTCGAAACCGAGTTAATGGTACGCAAGGTCAAAGCGTTCCCACTGCACGCAAACACAGCAAAATGGTCAAAGATAAAAGAACAAAACATTTGTTATTCATGTGCCGAAAATTAACTCTACGACTACCAAAAAAAAAAGCATTGTCATTTTTTAAAATTTTTACTCGTGTACATTCAAATAGAAACAAAGGACTTTTAATTCACCAGGAATTTAGAATACTACTATCAAGTTCCAAATTATTACGAACATGGTAACACATATGTAGCTGGCATTCCCGACCAGGGGTGGACTGGGTCCTTTCAAAGGGCGCATACCTTGGATTATCGGAGGGCGCGAGTCCTATCGCCCATAAGGGTGCCAAGTCCTATCGCTAATGAGGGTGCCAAGTCCTATGGCCCATGAGGGCGCACCGGCGGCCCAATCCGCCCTTGCTCCCGACGTCTGCACTTCCGTTTAAGGGACATTTTCACCCCAATTTTTAGTTAAACTGCTTGTTAAACCCCAACCTTTCCAAGCGAACCATTAGCGAACACTCCCTAATAACGGAGATACAAGTTCCTATGTGATGGCTATTCAAAGGTTTTACTATGTAACACACACGTACACATGTATATTTATACATATGTGTGTAGGTGTATGTAAATGGAAGATCTGGTACAGCGAGCAATGTGTTAGGATGGGTGAATTAAACTTGAAAAATAAACCTGTTATAATTTTAAGTACTTGTAAATTATAAATGCGAAAAAATAATAAATTACGATTTTTAATATCTAAAACATTAGTCATCTTGCTGTGAGTTAAGTTATCAAAACTAACTGATAATTGCCGGAGAAGAGAAAAAAAGGAGTTTGAGAAAAAACCATCATTAGTCTACATTAAAATCTAAAACATTATGCTTAATTGTCTTTTTTTTGTTCACGGACTAGATGAGGCGAAGTAAAACAGATATTTACGGTGCATCTTTAATGGTATATTAGCACGCAAGACGGGTTTGAGTGGCCGGCTATTTTGAAATCTCCTTTCCCCGTCATAAGTCGTATCTTCGACGGGAAAGCTTAACACTGACATTCCGCCGACTTTCTTATGAAACCGAGTAGACGATGCGTAATCCGAACGAGTAAAAGAAAGAATGAAACTGACATGAAATATTAGGCTATTGATGACAATACTCTTGCGTGTTTTTTCTCTTCTCAAGGTATATTAATATACACTGGAATTACTTAATCTTTTGCCATTTATACACCGGAATAAAGGCTGAAGTTTAGTGGCAGATTAACCAATCTTGAAATATGTCACATGGGCATTTTTTCCGACACAAACTGGAATATACAGATGAAATAGACATGGCTTACGGTCGGAAGAATTGAAACAAATATTCAAAAATTCAGACTACGAGATGACTTAGCAATGCATTCTGAATTTCGAAGTCGTTCAAAGAAATGAGTAAATTGACCAGAAATACAAATGCAGATTGGCGTAAAATAACATGATTAAGAATATTTTAATTGGCTTGTGTTTCCAATGTTTTAGATTAATACACTACTGAACTATATATTGAATTCATGGTGAATTAAATTAGAAGTTCAGTTATTGAAAATTAGTAGCCTACAATACAATATTCTCATTATATTACACTCTTCGATTTTCTTATAAACGTGTGGTTAATTCCAGCATTATCTAGTATAGAAAAAAATGTAGTTTTGCAAATTTTTCAATGTTCATTTAAATAAAAATTTTGATATTTTTAATAATTCAAACAACACTATTACCTAAAATTAACTGTTAGTTATTAGTGTCGAATAAGCATGCCTTGTCAAACGGAAGAAAGGGTGTAATAATAAAGCAAAAGAAATGTTTTGTTCATTGTCATGTAAGTTTCACAGCGTTTATTTATATAACTATTCTTAGCAAAATTTTGAATCATATGTCATCGTTATATTTATATATTTATTTATTTACTCATTTATTTACTTATTTGTTTATTTATTTAATTTTTGTACTTGATGCATCGTTGCAAACTGCGCAAGTCGTTTTCAGAAGAGCAATTTTTTAGTTCAAATTTAGTTCCCAGAATAAGTTTAACCATCTTAGCAGAAAGGCAATTTTCATTCAATTATTGCTGAAAAATCGACAAATTTTCAGACAAACGCAACATAAAAACTGTATTCAAATTGAATTATATTGCAGTCTGAATTTAATGAATGTCACAGAAATATAGTACTCAATGATTCGACTGTGTAGCGGCGGAAAAAAGACTAGGGTCTGTCGAAGTCCGTGCTCACAAAGGTGAATGTCAGTCAATATTAGTAAAAGGCAATTAGGATAAAGTTGAGGGTGGTTGACTGTCTTTTTATGGCGCAAGGAGAGAAAGGGTCATTCGGCGCAGAATAAGATGAGACTGTATATACAGTTGTCGAATTAAAGAGCCAACAGAATGAGAAGAAATCATCTTGAATCCAACAAATGCCTGCGAAGGTTTTTGAAGACGGATAGAGTGTTTAGTGGAATTCTGGAGGTAGAAGATTCCACATCTGGGAGGACCACATTCTCATTTCGGAAGAAGATCCACAGTGATTAGGACCTTTCAAATCACAGCAAAATAATGCTACTCTCAAAAGCCACATTTCGCAAGTCTCAAAGCTAATTACTCCTCGATACATGGGTGTCTGTAGGCCCCGCATCACTACCATTACAGCATCTCTGAAACATATTATCCTCTTCGGAGTTAATACAAATGCCACATGGTCAACATAGAGCCGTGTTCTTATAATTTTTCATTAGGGATTAAGCCGATGAAAATCATTTTCTCATGCTTTGTATGAACTTTTGTTTATCTGAGGGGGCTCCCATCTACGAGTTCGTGCTTATTTTAGGCCCTACCCGTAGGCGCCTGTATGCCTAACTACCTCAATATGATCCAAACACTCTTAACTTATATTTCTATAATACGAATTTTAATTTTAAAAAAAATATTTTTTTTACTAGTACTATAGTTAATAACTGTCCTTTATATTTTTAGGCATGTTCAATTTACGCATCCAAATTTACACACACATATAGTATTATATATAGGGTGAGTCGGAAGTTCGTAAAAACTTAAAAAAAATCATAACAAAAGAAATAATGATAAAGAAGTGCAGTTTGCACGGAAATTTTTCTAAGAAAATCCGAATTTTTTTAGTAGCCAAAAAAAAAAAAAGTTTAATTCAAAAAATTGTCTACAAACGGCGCTGACAACTCCAAAAGGCAATAATGAACAAGGCAACTGGTCTATTATTGCAACAGTTGTTCAATATTACCTCCAAAACATTGTATGACAGAACTAAGGCGAACAAGACATGTGGACATTTCTCGTCTTCAGTTGTTTCACTGTACGAAATTTTCGCAACGCAGTGGCTTCTAATTCAACATTCAGGTAGAAGAACTTCATAAGCAACGCTTGATCTGGCAACGATGACATTCGCAAATTATGCAGTACTGTTGGATTCGAAGGAGCAGTCCACGTTCATCCGGGTCTTTTATTGCAAATTTGCATTGCATGCTTCTGCTGAATAGCTTACGTATCAACGCCGTCTGCAGGTAATTTTTAAGCTAATATTTTTTGTGACTAAAAAAATCAGATTTTTCTGGAAATCCTTTGGTGCAAACCGCGCGTCTTGATCTATATATACATATATATATGTAACAAAAATACAATTCCATTCTTTAATAATTCGATGTAAAATTGAAATGAAAGTTGGATAAACGACAGAAAGAGAGAGAACTGACAATATAAGAAATGATTTGTAAAATTTTATAAAATGAAACTAAAGAGGAAAATAATAAAAACTTTATCAGAGTATTTTTCTCCAGCTTTGTGGAACACCGGTATTTCTTATATTTTTACGTTAGAACATTTTAATTTTATCATTAAAATGTGTATTTATATGTATCATTAAAATGTATA
>QLNU02003225.1:60042650-60063388 GCA_006491805.2 Dysdera silvatica | reverse complement strand
ATCTAATAGTAGATTGAAAGAACGAGTAAAAAACAAAAAATTAACGTAGTTAGAAATGTTTAATTACACTGTTGATAGCTATTTCGGTGGTTAATTCGCCACTATCTTCAGAACAGTTAGCACTCTGTTTACATACGTGGTCGTGAAGCGTTGCCAACGCCGTGATCACAAAATCAGCAAACTAAGATGTATTTACACGTTATACTTTAGGGGTGGCGTCTTTTGCTGTAGAACGAAGAAAATTTTTCCAAATGGGTGAAAGCGCATTGAAAAGGAGCTGGTCATTCACAGAATTGGCTGCATTGGTAAGGATGTAATAAGTTTCGAAGAAGTTGACGTCAAAAGTTGAAGAGACCTTTTCAATTAACTGTGCTTTGGAAGAAAGAAACTTGTGGCTTGCTTCTCAAGAATGTTTCGTCAGCGCGAATTTATGGATTTCTTGTTTTCGAACGTACGCCTCGTGCTCTTTTAATCGAAAACGTAAGACCCGACATGTTTGGCCGATGTATATCATGTCACACTGACGCGGGACAGAGTAAATTTACCAATTATCATTGTCCGGAATGCTATCTTTCAATTTTGAAAAACTCAACTTCTTGACTGTGATGAAAACCACACGGAAATTGAATTTATGTAGGATAATGGAGATTTTGGATGAGATTTTCGGAACGAAGGGGATGCACACGGTATTGATAATAGTAGAAGAGCTATTGGAGAGAGTGGTGGCTAGTTTAGGTCTATTGAGTTTAGAAAAGATCTCGTTGACAATGGACGGATCGTAACCAGGATCCGACGCAATGTTCCGTATGATATTGAGTTCAGTATCCAAGACTTCACTAGTAGAAGAAAATTTTATCACACGGGAAATAAGCCAATGAAATGAACTCATTTTTTGGCATTGTGGATCGCAGATAATGATTGCGCTTGGAGAGACCGTCGAACAGTTTTCTGTATACACTCGTTTGGAAAGCAGACGGGGTTCTTGTGACGTAGACAATAGTCATTGAAGACATAGAAGCCAATAGCTCATTGCCAGAAATAGCAATGAGTTATTGGCTTCTTCGAAAGTAAACGAGATACGTGGATCGACTGAATTTAGTATATCGATGATACACGAAAGATCGGAGGCATCATTAGGAAGGCTTTCAAAAGTGTCGCTCACACATATCTTGCCCAAAACTTAAATGGGATTCGTTTTAGAATCGCAGCTTCTACATAATGCATGTACACGTCGCACAATATAGGATAGAGGGGTTGCCCATTGCGAGCTTCTCCAGTTGTTTATAGAATAGTCCTTTAAATGAGAAACAAGTTTGAGTGATGCACACCTCCGTGAGTTTGATTAACTCTGTTATTTCAAAGTCAGGAATATGGAATTCCATTAAACGTTGTCGTAGAGCGTTGAGTGAACCTTATTTTAGGATATTCGTGAAAAGGCTCTTTACATCGAAGGAGATCATTTTAGCAGAATGTGGTGAAATGAGCTTGAGTCTGGTAATAAATTCATTGGAGTTGTTCACGGTAAAGGTATTGTTGACCAATAAGGAAAAAAATCTACGAACCAAATACTTGGAAAGTGCGTGTGTGGCCGTGCCGACGTTAAAAACAATCGAATGGAATGACACACTTGGTTTATGTATCTTGGGAAGAGAATAAAATCGAGCGACATTAGCCACAGAAGGAAAAGCTGATTTTTTTTACTTTGTTTTTTTGTCCAAGATAATGGAACTTCGGACCATGTTATTGACCGAGGCATGTGGGGGTTGCCTTGGGGATTCTCTTCAATTCAATGTAAGGGCCGTCACTAATGAGATTGTTGACCCCTCGATATATTATTTTTGATCCAAGAAAACCTGGCCCCCTCTACCCACTTTATTTACCTCGGCTAATAAGATGGTCCAAAGTTCCATTATCTTGGAAAAACAACAGTTAAATCAGTCGTTCCTCCTGTGGTTAATGTCGCTCGATTTTAGGTTACTCTCAGATGTGGCTACAAATGTATCTACCATAGAAACCTACCGAGACTAACCTTTCGCTTACGGGTGGGACGCCGTATAATTGCGTGTAATGTATGGTATAATTATGCATACGGCTTGAAAATGGGTTGCTGGAAGGAGACCCACACTATGAACGTCTGTGACGATGTGTGAAACCGGCCGGGCCATTATCCTAGTGCCTACACCGACTTCAAGCCTTCAAGCCATCTACGAAGCAAATTAATATTTGCTGCACGGGAAGGGAGGGCTAATTCACCAAACCGTCTAGTCAACGTCGTGAGATAATTGCTAATTGCTCCACTATGCTTATACACCAAAAACCATGGCCTCTAGTCTCCAGATGCTGGAGCTCTCCTGATCAAAGCAACGGTCAGCATGGCATGAAAGCATGGGGTGCTAAGAATCACTGGAATGGCCCAGGCTACCATTTGTTATTGACCTTGGCTACGTATAATGGACGATCCCTTGCTTCTGAAGCAAAACTTCAGGAATTGGAAGAACTTGAAAAGATCAAATGGGACATTATAGGACTCAGTGAAGTCAGAAGAAAAGGTGAAGAATTAGTGGAACTTAAAAACTGACATTTGTTTTATTATAGAGGAACGGAAACTGGAAGAACAAGTGGTGTTGGCTTCTTAATCAACAAAAGAATTAAACACTACTTTTTGAATTTGAAAGCACGTCAGACTGTACAGCGAGGGTCGTTGTTTAGCTTACCCAGCGATACCAACTTCAAATAGTACAGGTATATGCACCAACATCAAGCCATACCGACGAAGAGGTTGAAGAATTTTATGAAGAAATCAAAGAGTTACACACCAAAGGGAAACAACATATCAAGCTCATCATGGGGGATTTCAATGCAAGAATTGGACAACAGGAACAAGGAGAGACATCGGTTGGTAAATACGGATATGGGGAAAGGAATGAACGTGGCGATCAACTCATCGAATTTGCAGAAGCTGAAAACCTTAGCATCATGAATTCATTTTTTAAGAAGAAACCGCAAAGAAAATGGACATGGAAACACCCAAATGGGGGAACTAGTGAAATTGACTATATCCTGGCAAACAAGAAATCAATTATTGAAGATTGCAGTGTACTGAACAGATTTAATACTGGAAGTGATCATCGAATGGTGAGATGTAAAGTGCACTTAAATACTAAATTAGAACGACAGAAGCTCATTAGGAAACAAGTAAGTAAGAGGGTGGATCTAATGAAACTGAAAGTAAATACCGAGGCATTCAAGTTGGAATTAAAAAATCGCTTTTCTGCACTGGAAGGACTTATTGATGAAAGTGATATCTCAGAAGCAAATGAAAACATTGTTAAGACAATAGTTGAAACTGCTGGGGAAATTGGTGGTGTAACCTGTAAAAAGCACAATAGCAAATTATCTGAGAAGACGAAACAGCTCATGAAAAGGCGAAGAGATATGAAGGTGGACAATCGAAATACCAGTTCCAGGATTGAGTACATAGAACTTTGTAAAACTCTGCGCAAAAGCATGAAAGAAGACATAAGAAAATTCAACTGTGAGCTAGTAAGGAAAGCCATTGAAAATAACAAGAGCCTTAGGGTTGTTAAAGGAAGTTTATCTGTTGGGAAGAAACACATCATTGCATTAAAAGGAGAGGATGGCACCGTAACAAGAAATAGGGAAGAAATACTTAGAAGAGTTGAAGAATTCTACAAAAAACTATATGAAAGTAACAGTGGATTAAACGAAGACACTGAAATAGTCGAAGGAACAGCTCCTAAAATCTTAAAAGAAGAAGTTTCATTTGCAATAAAAAATATGAAGAAAGGAAGAGCCCCTGGTGATGATGGTATTACATTAGATATCCTAAAAGAAGCTGGAGAATATGTAGAAGACATACTTGCAAAATTCTTTACCAAATGTCTTAACAGCGGTAACATACCAAACCAATGGGATTCTGCAACAGTAATTCTTTTGCATAAAAAAGGTGATAAAGAGGATTTGAAAAATTACCGACCAATTAGCTTGTTACCTGCTATTTATAAAATCTTCACAAAAGTGCTAACACATCGCCTGCAGAAAAAATTAGATGCAGCTCAACCAAGAGAACAAGCTGGATTTCGAAGTGGATTCAGTACAGTGGACCATATTCAAGTATTAAGAGAATTAATTGAAAGAACACATGAATATGAACTTCCATTGTGTGTGGCATTTATTGACTATGAGAAGGCCTTTGACTCTATTAAAACATCAGCAGTCATCAACTCTTTAAGATCAACAGACATTGAGGATGTGTACATTGACATGGTGAAACGTGTGTATAAAAATGCAAGTGCAAAATTTCGGTTACATAAAGATACCAAAACTATCAAACTTGGCAAAGGTGTGAGGCAGGGAGATACCATTTCTCCAAAACTTTTTACTTCAGCTTTACAGATGATTTTTCAGCAGATAAATTGGAATAACAAGGGAATAAAAATAAATGGTGAATATTTAAATCATTTGCGGTTTGCTGATGACATTGTTATTTTTTCAACGAACCCATCAGAACTCCAAGACATGGTACAGGAGCTCTCAACTAGAAGTGAAGAAGTTGGACTCAAGATGAACCTACAAAAAACTAAGGTCATGTTCAATAATTTCGTAGAGAAAACAAAAATAGTTGACAATATGGAGCTAGAAATTGCTGACTCATATATTTACCTTGGCCAGCTGATTTCAATGGAATGCAACATTATGAAAAAACTCAACAGACGTATTAAACTTGGCTGGAGTGCATTCGGAAGAAAGTGTTTTATCCTGAAGGGAAATTGCCTTTGTGTCTAAAAAGAGAGGCCTTCAACCAATGTGTATTGCCAGTCCTCTCCTATGGATCGAAGACATGGAGTCTTGACAGTTGGAGCAATACGGAAGTTACAGACAACCCAAAGGCGTATGGAGACGTGCGTGTTTGGAGTAACTAGAAGAGATCGAAAAAGAATCACTTGTGTGAGAGACAAACTGGAGTGGAGGACATCATTGTTAAAGTAACAGGGCTGAAATGGCGATGTGCTGGGCATATTGTAAGAAGAACTGATCAACGATGGACAACAGAAATTCTAGAAAACTGGATTCCAAGGAACCACCGAAGACCTAGAAAATGCCCTCAAACTATATGTGTGGATGAAATAAGAAAAAAGGTTGGGATGACGTGGAATCGAATTGCACAGGATAGACGTGTGTGGAAAGTATTTGAGAGGCCTTCATCCAGCATTAGATAGATAATGGTTGAATGTGACGATGATGATGAATTATGCATATGAGCTGAAATGTCGTGTAAGTCCTATCTTTAAAAGAATGATCGATGTCTACAGATTAAATATCTAGACGTATCTTTGCTTTATCATCTCTCCTAGATATTTCGTGATCTATCGCTATTGTTTTTTTGCGTGCCCTCCGATACTTACCCATTATTCCTGTGCTGATGGATATATCTGTACGGATGGCACCAAATATCTTAGTTTTAAGTTGGATTGCTAAATGGACGACCATCACGAACGTGCACGGAAGGATCTTCAAACGTAGCACATTTGTTCTCAGTCAAACAGTAATTATTGTAACGTTGTCTTATAAGCGCTGTCAATAACGTTGTCTATTTCACATTCCATGTTCTTGGTGGTAATCGATGAATGTAACTGATCAACTCTCGCCAGTTCTGTTTACACATCAAGGTCGTGACTTCCGTCCGCAGTGAATCGACGATAATGCAGTCCAAATAGTTTTGCCTCGTTTTTGTGTACCTTTCTACCAAAATATTGTGAAGTTTCACTAGAAGATTCTATAACTACTATTATTTCTACACTGGCGTAAGGTTTATGGACGCGACTTCTCGATAGCAACCCGCTCGCATTATCAAGTAAAGGTTGGATGAAGAGTATGTCAAAGTCCTAAGTTTGTATACCCGCATGTTGATGGGAAACCTCATATACAGGGCCTGATCACAGCAAAGGCGTCCAAAGCCCGGGCTTTGGACCCCCCAAAAAAGCCAAATTTGTATTTAATTTTTAAATTTTTATATATAAACTTTTTACTTTTACCAAATCTTTTCCTTAAAAAAACCCCACAGCGTAGTAGCATTGCGCATTTGTTATTATGCTGTTACCTGCCAATAAAGGACACCCACAGGATAAGACATTTTACCCCTTAAATGGAGATGTCTCTTCTTCGAAGGTACATGTGTTGCTATATACATATACTGCGGACTAGGGTAATCCTCCCTTATTTGGAGACATCCCTTTCAAGAGGTAACACTGTATTTACCTATCCAACTTATGATGGGACCAATTTTGCAATATCCCTTCGAAATGGGCTCAGCTGTCTACTGAAGGCATTTCCAAATTTTCTTGAGGACAAGGGCCCCAAATATGTGACTGGCCTAGGGGCCCCACAAAGGAATGATATGGCCGTGCCCATCTACATTTAATGTAGGATAGCCCCAAAGAGGGACAACTCTGCACGCCCAATGACGCCAGATGGCCATCACAACTCGAGGTTTGGCGAAAATCCCATAAGGCTCAGTGAGCCTTACAGGGTTTTCGCTGGGGTATATAAACTTAAACCTTTCACATACTCCTTGTTCTGTTTTCACTCGACAAGGGGGAACAATTGGCTGTCGAAACAGCGTTTTTAAACCTTACGCCTATGTCAAAATTACAGTTATTGCAATACTTCCGTCCGTTAAACTGCATTTGCCAAAGAAATACTGCACAGCCAGCTGATCTTGAAAGCCACATTTTTTTCCGTGTGCAGGATATCGTTTTTGACTTTGGAACTCGCGCCTTAGGCCTTAGAACATAATGCAGAAACTCGCATTTGAGTCTTGAAAACAAAATGAATCTCCAATGTAATGCAACGATATGTCTCAAAGACAAGGGAGAAAATGGGTATTACACGTACGTTCATAAATCTGTTTTTAAATAGGTTTGAATGATACGGTTCCACTCCATTCTTTTCTTTAATGTTGAGCTTTAACCGGAACGTGAACTGGAATTTTAAAGAAACACCGTGCGTCTAGATAATCTTTAAACTATATTTTTTCACTTCATAGAACAACTGAGTGTCTGTAAAACCGGAGACTAGTCTTTGTAGAAGAAATCTAATCCACAGACTGTCAATTAGTAATTAAATAACAGGGTCTTGCAAAATGTCTTCAAGCAAAAGCGCGGATGATTGTGGATATGACTAGTCGCTGCGATCAATTAATTAATGTAAAATTAATTTAATTATTTAATTAATGTAATAATTTGGTTACTATTTGTTTCCTACGTTATGATACATATCTGATCCAGTAAGCCGTTTACGAAATGAAGTTTATTCTTTAATGAAAGGAGATGGAAGAATTAAAGTATAATAATTGACGTACGACGTGGAATTCGCTATATACATAATTTTGGCGTGATGGAATGTTTAATGTCGGGTAGACTTCGAAGCGTGTTATTCCTTTGCTGAAGTCGAAAAAAGTTGGATACTTTAAAGCAGGGTTGTCCATACTTTTTGTGCATCTGGCCACTTAAAAATTTTTCACAGATCTCGCAGGCCAGCGATATCATTAAAAAATCATTAAAAGCCTTTCTTTAGAGTTTATTTCTGTTATCCATTTGTTCATTTGAGAAATAAAAAGGGATCACTCATACTGTTCCCGCGGTTTTCACTTATTTCTGAAAAAAAAAATCTAAAATTTTTGTTCTTGATTGTTTTTTTCTTCCAAACAGTTGTCAGCGGGCCGGATCGTGGACCGCGGGTCGTAGATTTGACAAACCTGCTTTAAAGGTTCCGTACGTCCATATCACCTAGATGCTCAGACAAGGTTTATTACACTGCTTGAGGGACAAATCCTTAAATTTCAAAGCCACCACAGATGATATTAAAAAGTAGTTTAAAACTGCATAGCAAACGCTAAGAATATGTGTTGAAAAAACTCACTGAACTGATCTGGAAATAGACCAGAAACGACTGACTGTATTTTTCTTATCCCAACCTCCTTTCTAACAATAAAGTTTGGTCAAGCTTGATTGAACGGAAAATGCAGTTTTTCTTAAACCGTATCAGATTAGTTTATAATATTTATTTTTAAAAGTTAATAAGGCTAAGTGTAAGTGATATTTGGTTGGAAATGAATAATATACATATAGGATGATACACACACAAATAGCGACTAACCGTACTTACCAGACAAGAATGATACTCGCCCTGCTCAATGAGAAAATATTGGAACCTAGTAGAAAAGATGTCCTACTCGTCAACTACAAAAATCTAGTCTGCTTTATCGTCGAGCCCTGGTCATAGCAGTTTTGCACCTTGAAACACAAGCGAAAAATACTCCAAAATCTATATAATAATTTTCAGCACCCACGTATAAATAGCTCAAGCTAGAGCTTTTTTATTTTAGGAAAAAAGAGACGCCGTCCTCATCCTGGATTCGAACCAGGGTCCCTTCATTTAACCCGAAATGCCTTGACCGCTAGACGAACGATGATAGGAACAACGCTCTCTTTCTCCGTATATAAGTTTGTAAGATATTATTACCCTCCGCAGGGATAACACAATTGCCAAATAATGGTCAATACAGAAAAGCCTTCGAGGCGAGATTTTTGTGAGTTTTCGTGGGGGAATTTATTATACAATAATTTTCGGCATCCACGTATAGGTAGCTTATGCTATAGCTTTTTTCTTTTAAAAAAAAGATTATTTGGCAATAAAAAAAACTTTGTTAATAAAACTTTGGCAATAAAATAAATTTTGTGATCCCTGTGAAGGGTAATAATATCTTACATTCCAGACTCTAGTTTGTAACAAAAGCGGGTTGAAATTTACAGCAAACAATATGATCGTAGGTAAATTTTAATGTAAAAAGGTACTTAAAATGTGGAAAATACTCTCCAATTTGACGTTGCATATAAAAGAAAAAGAAAAAATAGTGCCCCCTACTCTCTCATTTGGCATAGAGACCAGGCCATATCTTACCTTCATGAAATAGACTCATCTTTTGAGCAGGTGCCGCCATTTTGTCTATTGCGCAGTCGATTGATTATATAACACCTTTAGCTAATATTGTGTTCTAGTTTTCTTTCTGTAGTTTTTTTCCAGAAGCGATTTTAATTCTCTAGATGGACTGGTGGGAATAAACTATATAGCGAGGGTCCAATGATGAGGGGAGTTGAGTCGTCTCGAGGGACCCTGTTTGCCCTTCGTCTTGATCCCCTTCAATCCCTAATGGATGGTACGAAATAAAAAGTCCCCTATTCCCATAGATGCCTTCAGGATAATAGGCAAGCGGTGGGCGCATTTTGCACGAGATAGAAGAGCGCTTGCTGATTTTACGTATTGGATAGTGACACCTAGTCGGTTTCTAACATTGACAGAAACTATTGCTAAAATAAAGTCTCTGCAACTATAATTATAAAGAAAAATGCGTGTGTAATATAATAAAAGCAATCGGACAACTTTGAGCGGTTTTGTTAGATTATTGGTACATGAGCCGGCTTTCGGATGTATACGGTGCGAATCGAACATACAGCAGATAATATAATAAAGGAATACGAATGGGAAAAAATAGAAAAATATTTTTTCCCATTTGTATTCCTTAATTATATTATCTGCTGTATGTTCGATTCGCTCCATATACATCTGATGAAGGCTGCCCTTTAGCGCAGCCGAAAGCCGGCTCATGTACCAATAATCTAACAAACCGCTCAAAGTTGTCTGATTGCTTTTATTATATTTATGTCAAGCGGTGTTACCTATTCGACATCAAAATGCGTGTGGTTGCTTAAAATAGATCCTAAGTAAGCGCCCTGTACACACTAGTCATTTTCAAGCTTTTCATGTGAAGTCGCACTGTTCTGCTGGTCTCTGAATATATTTTGTCATCTTAAGGGTTTCTCATATAAGAATATTGAAGACATATTTAATGACGAAAGTTTATTAAGTTTGTGTTTATAATTGAAGTTTTTATGATAGAAGTTTATGTTTATGATTGAAGTTTGTGTTTATGATGGAAGTTTTTGTCTATGATTGAAGTTTTTGTCTATGATTGAAGTTTTTGTCTATGATTGAAGTTTTTGTCTATGATTGAAGTTTGCTTTTATGATTGAAGTTTGCGTTTATGATTGAAGTTTGCGTTTATGATTGAAGTTTGCGTTTATGATTGAAGTTTGCGTTTATGATTGAAGTTTGCGTTTATGATGGAAGTTTGCGTTTATGATGGAAGTTTGCGTTTATGATGGAAGTTTGCGTTTATGATGGAAGTTTGCGTTTATGATGGAAGTTTGCGCAGTTTTTTGTTTTTTTGCGCAGTATAGCCCAGATGCTCTTGCGCCATAAAAAATCCAAACAAACGATAATTGAAGTTTGCGTTTATAATTGAAGTTCGTAAAGTTTTTTATTTTTTCTTAGAAGAGTATTTAAAATGGTTTATATAAATTCGTAAAGGTAGGGGGGAAGGATGATTGAAGTCATATCAAAAATGATTAAATTAATGTTTATTTCGCAACTCAATAAACACTTCCCAAACCTCCAGGACGTCGGACTAAAAACCATAACCCACTATGAAACCTCTGACGTATTCACAGTATTTTCCCTGCTCATGCGTCTTGTAGGTTCCATGAAGAAAGTTGCTAAGCGATCCTTTATAATTGGAACCCTCATATCGATGTTCAAATTAGAGCTTCATTCTCGGACTCCTCCCCTCTTCATATCAAAATCTATACCGAACTCTGTAAAAAAAAGGTGGGGTGGGGAACTCTCAGCTCTTCAAGAACCCTTTCTAACCGCTTATTAAGATCGGGGAACTCTCAGCTCTTCAAGAACCCTTTCTAACCGCTTATTAAGATCCAAGTTTCCTACATGAAGCAGTCGTTTTCGTGCGGTCTGCCCTTGATTAACCTTCAAATGAAGAGCTAGAAACCGCACTACTTCAGCACGAAGTTTAAGAGCCTGTATTAGTATCAAAATATCTATTATATTTCGGGTCTCAAGAAATGACCTAAGAAAACCAAATGAAAGAACACTATTTCCGCCATTTTTTTTTTTCAGTTCCTTTTTGAAAGCGCACGCGATTCGTATTGAGAACCGTTTGACCTTTGACAATGACGTGCCATGGTTTACAAATCATGTGGCAGTAGTTTTACCAAAGCGTTCAGCCTCTCGACCGCCCCCCTGTTCCACTTATTTTGGGAAATTTACCCACCATTTTATTTACAAAAAGCTTTAACTTGCACAAACGATTTATTTTTAATGGCGAGGCAATGCCTTTTGTAATTTGAAAGACGATAATTTCAAAGAAACCAATTTTTTTCATCATTCGAAATGTATGATGCAGTTCTCCATTATTGTTCGTAAACCTAATTGTCGATTTTTCTGATCCGTATTCTTTCGTTGGGAAACAATTGCAAGTAAAATATTTTACGTTTTCCAGGTTGTTTGCCGCCATTTTGTGAATCTAGTTAGTTCAGATACGTTTCTTTCAGTTGCTTACTGTTGTTGGCAGATGAATTTTAGACGTTTCTTATACTTACTTTGAGGTTTGTGGCGCAAGGATCGCCAAAACCATGCTGCGACGGGACCTTGTTCCAGCAGGAGAGTTTTCCGCGAAATTTTAACCTTCATTGTCTGTAGACCCAAATCCAGGAGACTAGAGTGAGCAGCAAAAGGCAAGCGTTTTACGGTACTATTGGGATGGAACCCGGATTAGCAACACGACAGACGAAGGCTTTACCAATACGCCACCATGGGGCGCTCATGTGATTTTACTTTCTCGTTCTTTAGGAAGTAAAACAAATGAGAGTACGGTTTTGGATTAATGGGGAAATACGAAGTATTCCAAACAGATGAATGATGTTCTTCGTCAAGAAATCACTAGGAGTGGATACGCTGGACTGGATCTACTGCAAACACATGCTTTGTTATTTCTCTCAAATGTTGCTCGCATGTTAGCAGTAGCCACTGTTAAAGGCAAATGTAAAAAGGTTAAAAGTTGTGTTCTGGTAAAATGCGTGTTAAAGGGTGTATTTTAATTGGACCGACCACGGGCAACTGGAATAAGGGGTGGATTTTTGATCATTCACGATATAATTAATGTGGAAATGCTTCTAGAAAATCCTACTCTTGTAGGGATTCTAGATTGGCAAATAATATTGGGTTCCAGGTAGCTAAATGTCTGATTACTTAGAATAAAACCCTAATTGCACTACTTGTTGCAAAAAATACGTGGTTTAAAATACGGCAAAGGCATAGTTCGTTTACGAAAAGTAGTCCGATGGTACCGCTAAAATTTACATAAGCTTATGTCACAAACGGCCTAGCCTAACGTTTGTCTGCGCCAACAACCAGTTCTGAAATGACGTCCTCCCCTCTGCTGTAATCGGCTAGGCCGTTTGTGATGTCAACTCCCGTTATTTCTAACGGTACCATCGGACTACTTTTCGTGAACGAACTATAAGTATGCATGCATTCGTTTTCGCCTTAAAAGGAATTTAAGGAAGTTCGACGACAGGCTTTTCTTTCTTTCTGTCTGTCTGTCACACACACACATTCAATTTTTAATTCAATTACGCAGTTTTAAAAGACATTGCAATAGCTATTTAACGAACGACGGGTAATCCAAATTCTTGACTGCATATCAAAGAATTGATGAGAACCTGAAATAACCATTTCGTATTAATGATATGAAATCGATTAGTGATCGCTTGGTGAATAAAATATGAAAGCGAGTTGAAATGACATGACTGACATGAAGGAAATGTTATGCATTAAAAGGGGAAATTTTTACTTCGAAAAAAGAGCTGGAGTGAAGAGAGACTTTTATATTCACCAGAGTGGGTTAACCATGTTTTAAAATGCAGTAATACTCATTTTAGGATTTAATTTTCGAGAAAGGATTATTTCAATCTAATATGCAATAAATTGAAATATTTTTAAAAATAGGAACGAAAACGTCAAACGGGATCAGTTCGTTCAGAGTTTCAGTTGTTAATACCGTATTTATACTCCATTATTACTTTGACTTACTATTATTTCAGTTATAATGTAGGGTTGCAGAAACAAGTTTTTACGGAATGCAATAATTCCTTTCAGTTAAAATAATATTTATTAAAACATTAAATATTTAGAATAGTTCGCCAAAAGATAATTAAATTAAATACAACTTTAAAAGGATGTAGTACGCCTTTTTGGTACGTGTGCACACGTTGATGGAAAACGGAAGACTGATTTGATTTTAGAATTCGGAAAACAATTGCACGTACTGTTGCCAAATATAAAAAGTGAAGGTATAATAAATTATACAATATATTTGTTGCCAGATTCGGAAATTAAAATTATGTACATTTAGAAAACATGTAAAAAGAAACCATTTGGCATTTTGCCAATTTTAGGAATTAAACTTAAGTTTCCTTTCCTTGCATTTCTAAGTGGCAACAGTTAAGAAAGCCTGCGAAGTGAACATGGTGTTTCTATTGTGGGAGCCCACAGTATTACTGAGCATGTTTTGTTTGATTTAAGACGAGTAGACACGATGGGCTCTAGAGCATTCTACGATAGCTAATCGTCGTCTGTTACTTCGCTTGTAAACACATGTAATCGGGTTTAAGGCATTGATGTCATTTCCCTAAGCTTGATGTTATGTGAGCGAAACCTCATGTGCATACAGTGTATGATTCTATGCAGATGTTTGCAATATATATACATTAAATTCCATATTTTTTTGCCGCGAATTTAAATGAGCGCGAAATTTAAATTAAATTTAAATGAAAATTTAAATGAGCGCGATTGATGTTTATTCTGAATAATTTTCTGGAACACAGTAATATTTTCTAACTTAGATCCACATCAGAATTTGATTTTCTGGAAACCGTCTACACATAAAATACATTCTAATAATATAGTAGCAAACTCCTTCTAAACCGGCCCCTTTTTTAAACAGCCTGCACTTCAACTGGACCGTCCGTTCGTTCGGCTGTAACTTCCAAAAAGCGATAATTGTTAAGAGACGAACGAAAATCATTGATTTTTTTTTAATATTCGTTGGATTTCACTGGCGTTAAGGGAAACTAAAATCATGCTGTGCCAATCGAAGAGTGAACTGAAAGACAAATGGATCTTCCATCACATATTCATTTAATATCTAGTGATGTAGTCCTAGGAGTGATTTACATGTGTATTATTTTTAATTATATAAGGTGAAATGGATGGGTTTTCTGCTGAGAATTGATCTAATCGTTCGAAGAATAAATTTAGAACGTTTAGATTGTAGCAGATGCTGTAAGAAGAAGAAAATGAATTATTAATTTAGTAATGGTAAACGTTGTATTATGGAACCGAACCAGTAACGGAAGTAGACCAGACGGAAGTAGACCAAAAAATGGCGGCTGATGTGTCGGCCTAAAATTCAAGTGGGTTTTGGTCCGGGCTCTCGCTGAATCTGTATGCCCCAGCAATTTCTTATATCAAAATGGTGGATCTGAGGCTCTATTTTTAAATCTATAAAATTTTTTCTTCACAACTATTTTATTCCCATTCATTTAGGAAATGAACAAATGAGATTATTTCCTACCGAAACAATTATTTTCTATTTCGCAAACTCGGAACTTTCCTTTTTTTTTTTTCTCTTTCCTCAATCTTTAATTTAATTTTTTTGGTATATCGCTTTATTTGTTCTCTGTGAATTAAAAAAAAACTTGTTTCGATAGGAAAAAAAAAACGCTTGCGCAAGTCTTGCAAAACAAAATGGAAGATTAAATTATGTGGAAGTGATGTGTAGGTTTCTTGCAGAGCATAGAAAAATTTTTATTAGTAGAGTGAAATTTACGGAGCAGAATTGTTAATTCTAAATGACAAATATATACATTGATTTAACTATTATATAAATTACCAATCTGTATGTGTTTTTAAATATATGAAATATGCTAATTTGGTTACTAATTTGAGGAGTATCCTCAACAAGCACGTAAGATTACCATGTACTTTTTCATTACAAACCGAATTATTTTAATGTTTTTAAAGAAAATCATTTAGGCATTGAAGCGTTATTCTGAAAATTGTATTTTTACGAGGTTAAATTATGTTTAATATTAAATTACGAGAGTATAATATTAAGGTACGCGTTAAAGTATATATTTTTATTACCAGTCGAAATTTATATTTTCCACTTGTCAAATTGTTTTTATATTGGCTTTTTTTCGGGTCTCCTACCAAGTGCAAGGGTCGCCAAAACCATGCTTTGATTGGAACTTGTTCCAAGCAGGGCTGTTTTCTGAGTAATTTTAAACTTCATTATCTGCAGATCCACAAATACAGGGAGTACGGTGAGCAGGAAAAGGCAGGCATTCTACGTTTGGGATGGAAATCGGGTGAGCAACACGACAGACGAACGGTTTACCAATGCGCCACAACGTATAATAGGCAATCGGTGTCATGGGTGTAATAATGATACAGATTGCCTGTGTCATGGGTGTAATAATGATACAGATTGCCTGTGTCATGGGTGTAATAATGATACAGATTGCCTGTGTCATGGGTGTAATAATGATCGTGTATACATATCATTTAGTGTGCTAATTATTTCTAAATTTCAAAAGTAATTATTGTCATATTATTTATTAATTAACTCAATTTCGTCTTACGAGAGTTCTCACCTTCAATTCTTTTGCAACCATTCCTCTCGGAAAAAGAATCGTTTATAGCCAATTATTATGAACATAAATTATTTTTACATGTTTCTTAATTGAATTTTATTGAATTAAATTTTTTTAGACCTACATGAATGCTACTTACAATTATAAAGAATATATATATACACACACACTCTATAACAAAAAAATCCACTCACCAAGAAAGAGTTGTCCGATTGTAATGAAATTTCGTATGCAAAGACATTTTGACCGAACATGCAAATGATTAAAATTTGGTGTCCAATGAATGAATAGCGGGAACTCCAGCGCATCGGAACTGCGCATTCAGCAGGTGTATATAAGGAGCGATTCTCAATATGTGGTCAAAATTTCTGTTGCATTTTGACTGCGGATATCTTACGTCGACTGTAACAATGCCTCGCCGAAAGATTCGTGCTCATTACGAGCATATGTCAGAGTTTGAAAGAGGTCGTGCTATCGGATTGAAAGAGGCTGGTTGGACGAATCGAAGAATCGCTGGACATGTGGGTCGAAGCGATGCGGCGATTGGACGGTGCTGGCAAGAGTGGGTCAACAACGGCAGATGTCAGCGTCGGGACGGCAGCGGTCGACCTAGGGCCACAACAGAACGGGAAGACAGAGCGATTGTCAGAGCAGCTGTCACAGCACCGGATTCGTCGTTATCAACTATCCAACGTGTGGCCCGCACACATGTGTCCAACATGACCCTCTGCAGACGACTGAGAGAGCGGAATTTACGCTCGCGCCGACCGTTACGCCGCTTACCTCTCACGCCTTTACACCGTCAAGTCCGATTACAGTGGTGCCGGGCTCGATCAACTTGGAACTGCGCTGACTGGGGACGTATAGTCTTTAGTGACGAGTCCCGTTTCCAACTGTGTCCTGACGACAACCGCAGACGTGTCTGGAGACGTCCAGGGCAGCGTGGGGATCCTGCCCTTACTATCGCACGCCACACATGCCCACAACAGGGCGTTATGGTCAGGGGGTGCCATCTCCTTTGATAGCCGGACCCCTTTGGTGGTCATTTCTGGCACACTTACAGCACAGCGGTACGTAGACGACATTCTACGACCGGTTGTGTTACCGTTCCTTTTGCGACACCCTGGACTTACGTTTCAACAAGACAATGCCCGGCCGCACACGGCACGTGTTGCTATGAATTGTCTTCAAGCTTGCCCAACACTTCCTTGGCAAGCTAGGTCTCCTGATCTCTCTCCCATAGAGCACATTTGGGACGCTATGGGAAGGCGATTGCAACCATCCCGGAATGTTGACGATTTAGCCCGACAGTTGGAGACAATTTGGCAAGAAATTCCGCAGGACACCATCCGGGATCTTTATCAGTCTATGCCACGCCGGGTGACAGCTTGCATCCAGGCCAGAGGTGGACCAACGCCTTATTGACTTCCTCCCTTTGTAACGGTCAAACTCTGCAATAAATCATTCAATTGTTCTGAAATTTTAATCCTTTCTTTTTCTATGTATGTTCTTCATATCCACCAATTTTTATCGCAATCGGACAACCCCTTCTTGGTGCGTCGATTTTTTTTTTTTTGTTATAGTGTGTGTATGTATATATATTCATACACAGGGTGGTTGGTAAAGTTCTTATACACGCAGAAAACTGTCGAAAGGAGAGAGCTATATGTATGAACGTGATGTATAGGCATAGTAAAATAACTATAACTATACATCACCTTCATACATATATAGTTATAGTAAAATGACTATGCGCTACAAGATGAGACTGCGTGCAGCGCCCCTAGCGGAAAAATTCAGAACTTAGAGCTGCTATCTCGAAAACTATTCAAGATACGGGGAAAAGTCAATTGCAAAGTTGTTAAGCACCAGCTAGTTAGTACGAAATGATTGTTTTTGTTTTTTTTTCACCACCTTAATAGGGCAAAAATCGTGATTTCGGGAGTTTAAGCGGTACAGAACGCCCGGGCGTGACAGCTTTCCCTTCGTACAGCTCTGCGTGGAGGAGAAACTTCGGATAGGGGCGATACTTTCATTGCACACACAATCTCGTCACAAAGCGCATGATATGCAAATGTGTACGCTACGTCATACGTTATCGGTAAGCATAAAATAGTGACCAGGCAAGGAGTGTAAGACAGTGTGAGAAGTGAAACCGTGCGTTAAACGTCTGTAGTTATACAGTAGACGGCGAATTATTCCAACAACGTGTATTGCGAGATGGTGCTGTTATATGGGGAATGTGGTCGTAATGCAAGAGAAAGTGCACAATAATATGCCGTCCGTTTTCCTTCGGGACTCCATCCGACTGCAATGACCATCACTAATGTGGTTCGACGGCTGAAAGAGACTGGTAGCGTTACACCTCGTCCCCGTTCAGGTGGCCCAGCAGGTTTAAGTCAGGGTGTGCAACCAGAGGACGTTTTAGCTTATGTTCTGGCCCACCCACAGTGCAGTTCAAGAGAAGTTGGTATGATGTGTGGCCTAACAGGCCGTCGTGTGCGGCAAATCTTGCAGCAAGTGGGAGCTCACCCCTACTATGGAATACTGCTGCAGTCACTAGTTCCAGGGGATGCTGAGCGACGTTTTTGTTGGTGAAACTTCGTTATGAACACCTTAGATATGCAGCCGAATTTTTTAGCGAATGTCCTTTGGACGGACGAGTCAAAATTCACCCGCAACGGGGTGTTAAATAGACACAACGGACATTATTGGGCTCTCGAAAATCCTTCATGGGGACGTCAGCTGCTACAGAGCGTACTATCGGAGCTTTTGGATGATGTTCCATTGAGTAAGCGAAGAACCATGTGGTTCCAACATGACGGCGCTCCTCCTCACCATCCAACAGAAGTACAATTATTATTATCCCAAACCTTCCGCCAACAGGTCATTGGCTAGGGTGGTAGTGTGAGCTGGCTGTACGGTCACCGGACCTTACCTCATTGGACTTCTTCCTTTGAGGCATCTCAAAAGACAGGTCTATCACACCTAACCGACGACTGTGGACAATGTCGGCAGTCGCATTACCAATGCCTGTACAAGCGTCACGTCTGCAATGCTACTGAATGTGCGAGAATAAATGCTCTATCGGATACAAACGTGTATTGCAGCCGACGGTGGCCACATCGAGTACAAATAATGACATACAGTAATACGCTGTTCACATTTGCCGAACCAAATACCCACATATTAGCGTTTGACGTGTTCTATTCCCGCAATTCATGTATTATTTCGTACTGCATCAGTGATACGAGACAACTTTGTAATTAACTTTTTTTTTTCCGTTTCTTGAATAGTTTTCGAGATAGCAGCTCTACGTTCTGAATTTTTCCGCTAGGTATGTAATGTCAACTGATGATGTTAGAATGGCAAATGTAAAAATGGCATGAAAATAAAATTTGTATTTGTACGCTGCACGCAGTCTCACCTTGTAGCGCATAGTCACTTCACTACGCATACAGTACGTACATATACATCATATTCATGCATCTATCTCTCGCAGTGTGACAGTTATCAGCGTGTATAATGACTTTACTAAACCACCCTTAAAGTTGTGTGTGCAATGAAAATATCGCTCCTACCCGAAGCTTCTCCTCTATGTATAACTGTACGAAGGGAAAGCTGTCACGCAGGGGCATCCTGTAGCACTTAAACTTCCTAAATCACGATTTTTTCCTCTTTAACGTGATGGAAAAAAATCGTTTCGTACTAATTAGCTGGTGCTTAGCAACTTTATAATTGACTTTTTTACCGTATCTTGAATAGTTTTCGAGATAGCAGCTCTAAGTTCTGGATTTTTCCGCTAGAGGCGCTGCACGCAGTCTCATCTTGTAGTACATAGTCACTTTACTATACCTACACATCACGTTCATACATATAGCTCTTTGTTCGACAGTTATCTGCGTGTATAAGGACTTTACTAACCACCCTGTACATATATATTATAATAATAGAAATTAGTAATAATCGTTATAAATGAAAATTAAATACATTGGCTTTACATAACAATAAATAATAAATTATATATATAGTTCAATTGGCGATTTAACTACACAAGTGAATGTATAAAAGATAAATTATATAAAATTATAAAATTAGATAGAAAGGATATAGATTAAATTGTTTGAAGCCACAATACACCAATGTCGTTGTTGGCTTCTGACCCTATCCGGAATTACAGGTCTTCGATGGTAACATCACTCTTCTGCGACTAGTACTATAGCATGATAGAGATAATAAATTGTCAAAATAACATTACATATACAATATATATATTTTATACATATATATATATGGCCTGCAAAAGGGTTGCTGGTATCTAACTGGAAGGAGACCCACACGCTGAACGTATGTGACGATGTGTGGAACCGGCCAGGCCAGTAACCTAGTGTCCTACCCCGCCTTCAAGTGGTGCAGGCTGAGCTTTCTATTTATGTGGCAAATTAATATTTGCTGCACGGATAGAAAGGCGGAAGGGGAGGGCTAATTCACCAACCCGTCTAGCCAGCGTGGTGAAATTATGGCTAATTCCTCCATTATGTTGACACACCAGAAACCATGGCCCCTAGTCTCCAGGTGCTGGAGTGCTCCTGATCAAGGCAGCGGTCAGTGTGGCATGAAAGCAGGGGGTGCTAAGAATCACTGGAATGGCCCAGGCTGCCGTTTGTTATTGACCTTGGCTACGTTTAATGGACGATCCCTTGCTTCTGAAGCAAAACTTCAGGAATTGGAAGAAGAACTTGACAAGATCAAATGGGACATTGTAGGACTCAGTGAAGTTAGAAGAAAAGGTGAAGAGTTGGTGGAACTTAAAAGTGGACATTTGTTTTATTATAGAGGAACGGAAACTGGAAGAACAAGTGGTGTTGGCTTCTTAATCAACAAAAGAATTAAAGACTGTCTTCTGGAAGTTGAAAGTACATCAGATCGAGCAGCGAGGCTTGTTGTTCAACTAACCCAGCGATACCAACTTCAAATAGTACAGGTATATGCACCAACATCAAGCCATACCGACGAAGAGGTTGAAGAATTTTATGAAGAAATCAAAGAGTTACACACCAAAGGGAAACAACATATCAAGCTCATCAT
>QLNU02003225.1:60013920-60042550 GCA_006491805.2 Dysdera silvatica | reverse complement strand
AAAAGCTTAATTTTCTGATTGGCCATAAAATCATAATTAAAGTAAATAAGTTTTGCTGTTGCTCGTCAAGATTTTTGTATTTGATCATCCCACATTTCTTTTATATTTGAAATATCACGATAGATCTTCAGGCTCGCATAAACTTTTATACTGTAATACCATAGACAATTTTGCAATTTCCTGTAACATTAATCCTCTCTACTCTTGGTTTACAATAACTTGCTAAACCGTTAAATTTGTCGGTTAGTATACTGAAATTTTATTTGCACTATAAATATAAACTTTCTTATGAATGGCGTCACGGCTAAATACGACTTCAGCCGATTATTGGCGATATAAAGATTTCGTACGCACAAATTAAAGCTCTATTGTAAAAATGATATTTGGCAGATTCTAAATATATCCCGCAGCATATTTTAGAGTATTGGGATGTACGACAATGATATAAATGATTTATTCTTGCGAAAAATAGCAGCCATATCGGTAGCGAAATGTACTTTATAATGTTGAAAGCTCAGGCAACGGAAAAACTCTAAATTACTTTTTCTATATCAGATAAACAGAGCAATAAAATGATAACGTCGGATTTTAAAGATTTATATACATTCTCGTCCTGGAATAATTTTGCTATCGTTTACATTCATTTTCGTTTGCAATAAAATGCATCGATTTTTCGTTCTCAGTTGCGTAAGATTAATACGTTTGGAAACACTCACCTACCTACCCACCTATACAGACATGTATGCATGAATGGATGAATGGATAAATTGATACGTGAGTGGAACATATGAAAATATGCGTATATATATATATATATATCATCATCATATTCAACCATTATCTATCCACTGCTGGATGAAGGTCTCTCCAAATGCTTTCCACACAAGTCTATCCTGGGCCATTCGTTTCCACGTCACCCCAACCTCTTTTCTTATTTCATCCACCCATCTAGTTTGAGGACGTTTTCTAGCTATTAGGTGGTCCCTTGGAATCTAGTTGAGATTTTGCGTTGTCTATCGTTGATCAGACCTTCTTGCGATATGCCAAGACCATCGCCATTTCAGTCTTTTTACTTTAACAATAATGTCCTCTACTCCAGTTTGCTCTCTCACCCAAGTGTTTCTTTTTCGATCTCCCCTAGTTATTCCAAGCGTGCACCTCTCCATGTTCCTTTGGGTTGTCTGTAACTTCCGTATTGCTGTAATTGTTATACTCCATGTCTCTGATCCGTAAGAGAGGACTGGCAATACACAACTTTTGGAAAAACCTTTCTTTTTAGACACAAAGGTAATTTTCTCTTCAGGATAAAACTGTTTCTTCGAAATCTATGAATCAGCAATTTCTAGCTCTATGTTGCAAACTTGCATTTTTGTTTTCTCTACGAAATTATTGAACATGATCTTAGTTTTTTGTAGGTTCATCTTGAGTCCAACTTCTCTACTTCTAGCTGAAAGGTCCTATACTATGTCTTGGAGTTCTAATGGGTTTGTTTAAAAAATAACAACGTCATCAGCAAACTGCAGATGATTTAAATATTCACCATTTATTTTTATTCCCTTGTTATTCCAATTTATCTGCTGAAAAATCATCTGTAAAGATGAAGTAAAAAGTTTTGGAGAAATGGTATCTCCCTGCCTCACACCTTTACCAATTTTGGTAGTTTTAGTATCTCTATGTAAACAAAATTTTGCACTTACATTTTTATACACACATTTCACCATGTCAATGTACACATCCTCGACGTCTGCTGATCTTAAAGAATTGACGACTGATGACATTTTAATAGAGTCACAGGCCGTAGTCAAGAAATGCCATACACAATGGAAGTTCATATTCATATGTTCTTTCAATTATTTCTCTTAATACTTGAATATGGTCTACTGTACTGAATCCACTTCGAAATCCAGCTTGTTCTCTTGGTTGAGCTGCATCTAATTTTTTCTGCAGGCGATGTGTTAGCACTTTTGTGAAGATTTTATAAATAGCAGGTAACAAGCTAATTGGTCGGTAATTTTTTAAATCCTCTTTATCACCTTTTTTATGCAAAAGAATTACTGTTGCAGAATCCCATTGGTTTGGTATGTTACCACTGTTGAGGCATTTGGTAAAGAATTTTGCGAGTATGTCTTCTACATGTTCTCCAGCTTCTTTTAAGATATCTAATGTAATGCCATCATCGCCAGGGGATCTTCCTTTGTCGACGAATGGTCCAGGATATACTTGTGTGGAATGCATTTGGAGAGACCTTCATCCAGCAGTGGATAGATGATGGTTGAATGTGATGATGATGATGATATATATATATATATATATGGAAAAAGAAGGCTTTCGACTCTGTTCCGCACTCGTGGCTCCTTGAAATACTCAGCATATACAAAGTGCATCCCTCAATCATCCGATTCCTACAGAGCAGCATGAAACAATGGAGAACCCGGTTACAGCTAAACACGCCAGACAGTAAAATAGAAACGGCCGAGATCCCCATCCGCCGCGGAATCTTTCAAGGAGACGCACTAAGCCCCCAGTGGTTCTGCTTGGCGTTAAACCCCTTGTCAAGGATGCTGAACACAAGTAAATACGGATACATGCTGAAGAAAGACAAGAGAAACCTACATAAAGTCTCCCACCTCATGTACGTAGATGACATCAAGCTATACGCGCCAACAATCACCCAACTCCGACAACTCATCAGTATAACAGAGACATTCTCCAAGGACATAGGAATGGAATTCGGCCTCGATAAGTGCAAAATACAGAAGAATAGCAAAGAAGATTTACCAGGCATCGAACTCGAAGACGGGAGACTACTGAAGACCTTGGACGAGGGCGAAACCTACAAATACCTAGGGATAATGCAAAAACGGCAGCAGGAGCACAAGAAAGTCAAAGTCCAGCTCACGCAAGCATTCCAAGAAAGACTTAGAAGCATTGTGAAGACGAAACTGAGCGGGAAGAACACCACGCAAGCAATTAACGCATATGCGGTACCAGTGCTCACCTACTCCTTCGGGATCATCAAATGGTCCAACACTGAACTAGAACAACTCCAGCGGAAAATGAGAACCATCCAGAGAAGAGCCGGACAACTACACCCTGCAACGGCAATTGAACGGCAAACACTACCCCGGGAAGAAGGAGGACGCGGACAAGCGGACCTCAAAGACTTACATGACAAGCAGATCCAGAGCATGAGGCAATACTTCCAGTTGAAGAGTCCCCGATCGCCACTCATCCAAGCCATAATACAAGCAGATGCAAATTACACGCCACTAAACCTGTGTAGTACCGAAGAGCGTGTCCTGGAAACAGCCAACGAACAGAAACTGAGAACTTGGGCCGGAAAACCATTACATGGCAGGCACTACAATGACCTGCAACAACCACACGTTGACAAAAAGGCATCAAATTCTTGGCTGGCCAAAGGCACTCTCCAGCCAGAGACAGAAGGATTCATGCTAGCCATCCAAGACCAAGTGATCGCAACAAGGAACAATCAGAAATTCATCCAGAGAAAAGACATAGAAAGCGACAAATGCAGACACTGTCATGCGGCATCGGAGACAATCCAACACGTGATGGCAGGATGCAAGATCCTTGCGCAGTCAGACTACAAACATAGACACGATCAAGTAGCGAAAATAGTCCACCAGAAATTGGCAGCGAATGCTGGCTTTCTGACAGAAAAATGCCCGTACTACAAATATGAGCCAGAGACCGTGCATGAGAACGAAACACACAAGCTTTACTGGGATAGAGCAATCATAACAGACAAGACAGTCCCACATAACCGTCCTGACATAACCCTCGTCGATAAATCGAATAAGACCACGTACTTAATCGACATAGCAGTACCCAACACCAATAACATACAGACAACCTACACAACGAAAATCACCAAGTACCAAGATCTCAGACATGAAGTACGAGATATATGGGGTATGGAAAAGATCCTCATCATCCCGTTAGTCATCTCAGCAACAGGGATAGTACCAAAAACGCTTGCGACGAATTTGGAGATACTCAACATTGACCCAAACACCTACATTGAAATACAAAAAGCCACAATCCTAAACACGTGTCACATTGTCAGGAAGTTTCTAGACATGGCACATTAAGAAGTGATGTAAAAAGAGGCTTGGGAACATGGCGCTCTGCCCGTCCCAAAGCCTGTTTCCGCCAAGAATGGGCGAGGAAAACTTTTATATATATATATATATATATGGCCTGCAAAAGGGTTGCTGGTATCTAACTGGAAGGAGACCCACACGCTGAACGTATGTGACGATGTGTGGAACCGGCCAGGCCAGTAACCTAGTGTCCTACCCCGCCTTCAAGTGGTGCAGGCTGAGCTTTCTATTTAAGAGGCAAATTAATATTTGCTGCACGGATGGAAAGGCGGAAGGGGAGGGCTAATTATCAACAAAAGAATTAAAGACTACCTTCTTGAAGTCGAAAGCACGTCAGATCGAGCAGCGAGGCTCGTTGTTCAACTAACCCAGCGATACCAACTTCAGATAGTACAGGCATATGCACCAACATCAAGCCATACCGACGAGGAGGTTGAGGAATTCTATGAAGAAATCAAACAGCTACATACCAAGGGGAAACAACACATCAAACTCATCATGGGAGATTTTAATGCAAGAATTGGACAACAGGAACAAGGAGAGACATCGGTTGGTAAATATGGATACGGGGAAAGGAATGAACGTATGATTAATCATAGAATTTGTCAGACGCCAAATTAGACGACCACCAGCTTTACACCATTTATAAAATCTTCACAAAAGTGCTAACACATCGCCTGCAGAAAAAATTAGATGCAGCTCAACCAAGAGAACAAGCTGGATTTCGAAGTGGATTCAGTACAGTGGACCATATTCAAGTATTAAGAGAATTAATTGAAAGAACACATGAATATGAACTTCCATTGTGTGTTGCATTTATTGACTATGAGAAGGCCTTTGACTCTATAAAAACATCAGCAGTCATCAACTCTTTAAGATCAACAGACATTGAGGATGTGTACATTGACATGGTGAAACGTGTGTATAAAAATGCAAGTGCAAAATTTCGGTTACATAAAGATACCAAAACTATCAAACTTGGCAAAGGGGTGAGGCAGGGAGATACCATTTCTCCAAAACTTTTTACTTCTGCTTTACAGATGATTTTTCAGCTGATAAATTGGAATAACAAGGGAATAAAAATAAATGGTGAATATTTAAATCATCTGCGGTTTGCTGATGACATTGTTATTTTTTCAACGGACCCATTAGAACTCCAAGACATGGTACAAGAGCTCTCAACTAGAAGTGAAGAAGTTGGACTCAAGATGAACCTACAAAAAACTAAGATCATGTTCAATAATTTTGTAGAGGAAACAAAAATACAAGTTGACAACACTGAGCTAGAAATTGCTGATTCATATATTTACCTTGGCCAGCTGATTTCAATGGATGGCAACATTATGAAAGAACTCAACAGACGTATTAAACTTGGCTGGAGTGCATTTGGAAGAAACAGTTTTATCCTGAAGGGGAAATTGCCTTTGTGTCTAAAAAGAAAGGTCTTCAACCAGTGTGTATTGCCAGTCCTCTCTTATGGATCAGAGACATGGAGTCTAACAGTTGGAGCAATACGAAAGTTACAGACAACGCAAAGGAGCATGGAGAGGTGCATGCTTGGAATAACTAGGAGAGATCGAAAAAGGAACACTTGGGTGAGAGAGCAAACTAGAGTAGAGGACATCATTGTTAAAGTAAAAGGGCTGAAATGGCGATGGGCTGGGCATATTGCAAGAAGAACTGATCAACGATGGACAACAGAAATTCTGAACTGGATTCCAAGAGACCACCGAAGACCTAGAAAACGTCCTCAAACTAGATGGGTGGATGAAATAAGAAAACAGGTTGGGGTGACGTGGAAGCGAATTGCTCAGGATAGACTTGTGTGGAAAGCATTTGGAGAGACCTTCATCCAGCAGTGGATAGATAATGGTTGAATATGATGATGATGATGATGATATATATATATATATAACCTTTAAATTCTTTTGGCGCTGCATAATTGCATGATCAATAGAAACTGTACACGGAATCTTGTAGTAATTTTTCAACCATGCAAAACGCTGACTAAAATCCAATTTTGATTGAAATTTCACTTCTTCTTAGGAACGCCTTGAAGAATGGTATCAATCTTGCAAGACAATATATGTTTTGCGTCATTGTGGATAAATTTAAGCACGGTATCATCATTTTTTTTACAATTGGGGGTTTCTGCTTTCTTCAACGCATCGTCGTTTTTATTAACACAAAACAAACGTCCCTTCTAGTAATTTCTTATAATAATATAAGCCTTAAATTCCTTCTCACAGAACCATCTATGGGGCTTAATTCTGCCCTTTCTAATTATGGAAAATATTGTCGCCATATCTTGGGCTCTCGAGCCAAGTAGGAAATGTAAAGAGAAATGAAAAGGTGAACTACGAACCTTTTCTTTACTTTTCTAAAGGCCACTTAAGCCAATGTTAAAAGATGAGGGCAGAATCCTGCAAGTCAGTCGTCCAATTATTCCAATTCGGGGCTATAACATGATTGAATAACACCCAAGTCCGCTAATTGAAATTCTCGTTCGCTCCTTTTTCTGTCTGAACAAAAAATGAACAAAAAGGGGTTCTCCGTTTTATTGTATTTTTTGTAACGAAGAATTGGTCTTTTCATAGATTTGGCGTTTTCACGTCATTAGCCGCGAGTTCTGTGATGAAGACAAGAAAGAAAAGAATGCAAGATATGAGGAACCACCAGGAGATCGAAGAAAAAATAATGACTCTGAGGTTCTCTCGTTCGATTTTTAAGCAAGAGTGGGAGGAAGAGGAGGAGGAGGGAAGGAGTTTATTCTCTATTCTCTAGAGTGTGGACCTGTGTGTCTTTTATTAATTTTCGGGCGTCATTTAAGGTCCAGATAGCGATATGGAGGGCGAAGGAGGAACAGGGGCGGGTGGGTTAAAAAAAAGAGAAGAGGAAAGGGGGGTCCTTTTGTCAGAGGCCTGTAATAAATCTTGTTCCTGCAATTGTGAGATATCTCCGTTATGAAGCTTTTGTTTTGAAGACTCATCAGGAGACTTTCTAATTACTAAGGGCAGGGGAACTAAAAATTCTCGGCACAAAAAAAAAAAACATTTTTTCTTCTTTCTCTCTTGCCCTTTCTCTTTGTGCTTCAGCTCGTTGTTTTTGCAGAAAGAAAATGAGAAATAGAGGAAGTCGTATGATTAGCACATTTTGCGTTGGTATTTGCATCGACTTAGAAGGTCCATTTATGGCGGAAACACGATGAGTTCTTTGAAACAAAAAATTCATACATGTACGTATATCTGCAATTATTGTTATTTTAATAGTTTTTAATTGTGAGTTGGTTAGAATAGATTAATTTATCAATTTATTATTTACCAACATAACTAGCGCTTTCACATCGTTGCAGCAAGCGAAGAAAAAATTAAAAAAATTCAAATATCATGTTTGTGATTTTTATGAACCCACATCTGTATATAATAATGTAAGATAACCAACAATTTGAAAAAAAAAAATGTTTTATATATTTTAAGCATTTCTTTTTTTTAAATTTGTGTAAGCTGTTTAAAATGGAAGGTGGAACATTTAGGAGAAAAAGTAGTAAATGCTGGATATTTTTGATCGAAATTCATAAGATATTTCCAAAAATCTTGTTTACGAAGTTTTATATTAATTCACATTAGTTTAATTTTACGTTGTACTTTATCGTCTCCTCCCAGATCTCTTAAGCTTTTAACGAATTACATTTTAATAGCCAGCGGATTAATTACTTTTATTTTTCAAATTAATTAGCTTTTTAATTAATTACGGACTGGCGCTGAATGACCCTCGCTGTCCTTGCTCCATAAAAATACAACCAATCAAATTAACTACATCTATGAACATGGAAATTTATATTTCTAATTCCTGAAACGAACTGGGTACTTACCTATTAATTTTGAATAACACAAGATAAATTGATCAATTAATTGCATTAATTCGTTATCCAACAAATCCTATTAATTCCAATATTAAAACAACGTAATGCTTGATAAAAATGTAAGTTTTCGTCAATGAAATGTTAATTAACAACAGTTATATCAAAACTGGGGTTAGGTTGAAACAGAGCTTTGCTAGAGCCAACTGCGGCAGAATTCTGCCTTCACTTGACAAAGGGAGCAGTTGGCTCCCGAAACGTCGTGTTTTAACCTTTGTTGAGATAACTATTGATATATAATCTCCTGATGGATGATAGGAGTAGAATCTAGTCCTGTCTTCAAACACATACAGGGTGCTTTTGAGAAACTCAAAGCTATCCAATCTCCAATCAACTTCCCATACATGACGCTTACTGTTAAATTTCATAAAGATCCAATTGGTTTTCGCACTGTTAGATGTGCTACTAGCTCTTATAGTGTTAGAAGACGCAGTGTACTAGCTCTAACACTTAAACAGATTTATGTTAAAATTTCCTTAAATACCTTTATTTTTAAAAATAGTTTTCAACTTTTGAAGACTTTGAACTCCAGTGATAGGAATCCCACTTTCATTAAGTGCTTTGATTTTGAGGATCTATTTAACCAAATCAATTTAAGAGAGCTATATCGTGTGTTATTAGAATTATTTACAGAGTATGATATAAAATCAATTGACAAAATCTCGTTTGTAAAACTACTAAACTTCTGTCTTAACTATAATATGGTATATAATGGCACTGGTTATTATAAACAGGTAAGAGGGCTTTCTCAAGGGGGAGTGTATTCTTCTTTAGCTGCAGATTTATACTTACATAAATATGAAAGTTTGTCTTCACCAAGAACGGATTTATTTTTTGGCAGATATATAGATGATATAATCTATATAGGCTATGGTATGGAGCATCAATTGGACCTTGATTTTTATCCCTCAGGATTAACACTGAAAGATACCTCTGTATCTAGAATTCGAGTTCACTTTTCAGAGCTACTTATTACTATCAATGAAAATAATAGATTTGTCTTTCAAATATGCGATAAAAGAAAACAATTTTTATTTGCTTTTGTTCAGTACTTGCAATATGACACATGTCTCAGAAAACATGTTATAAAAAATTTGATTTTAGGTGAACTCTCCAGACAGAAAGTGCTTTCAAATAGAGTTGAAGCCATTTCTGAAGGCTTAAGATCTTTTAAAAAATGTTTGGTTTTAAATGGTTTTCCAATGAACTATATAAATAGAACATTTGCAAATTTCATCCCTAGAAAGAAATCTTAAATGTTTCTTATAAAGAATAATCATTGCAATTAAATACATCTAATCGCAGTTCTCAAATATAGATGGAAGCACCTGTTCATTACTCCTTTTGGATATCTGGTATTGCTTAATTTATAAGATGTGGAAACACTTTCAAAACTGCCTTCAACTGATCATGTGCTATCTTTTTAGTTACGAGTTTGAATTTAATTTCTACATTACTGCTATTACAAGGTAATTTAACCACTTCCTATTTTATTATTAATAAAATATGCTTGTAAAAACTTAGCTAAAAATGTTTAAAAATAAATAATTTCTGACACTGAATAAATTCATCTATATTTTTTTTACATTTGTGGTATTACTTGGCCATACTGAATTTGTTGAATTACTACTTGTAAGTTATTCAACAGTGTTACTTTGATGTGAGATGTATCGACGACTTTCTATTTCTTTCTATTTTTTGTCTCTTTCAAACAAAAAATTTGTTTTAATCTCTGCCACATGGATGGTTATAAACAAACAGGTCTCCCTGTATAATGTCTGCATTGAATGGGGAATGTTGGATTCTTAAAACACTCTTTAACCCATGATTATTGGCTCATAACGCCAATCAATGTACATCGCAGGTCCAATTCTTCTAATTCAGACCAACTATGATCTGCCTAAATTTATTGATTCTTCATTTATATATATATAATGAAATTGCATATTGAAAATAAATATATACGGAGGTCGACAAATCGCAACGAACTGTGATCGCTCGCCTCAGTAAAAAAACAACCTAGAAACCTAATAGGAAAATATTTCCTACTCACCAACTGCAAAAATCTGGTCGCCATCGGATTTATAGTGTCCTGATATATAATTTTTTTAATTATATATAATATTTATATAAAACTTTTAATTTATACACAACTTTTAATATATATAATATATACAACTCTTAATTCATATACAACTCTTAATTCATATGCAACTATAATATTTATATACAACTAACAGTATTATAAACTTATAATATGTATATAGAACGAACAGGTAGAAAATAATTACAATATATAAGAGAATAACATTAAAAAAACAATAATACACTGTAACAGAACAATAAACGTGTACAATGGAACCTGTTAATATGTCCTCCTTGATAAATTGACCACCTGTTCATGGTCCATTGCAATTCACTCCTGAAGACGGTCACTTATGTATTATTCTACTTTATGTATGTGTACGTGTGTTCTGAGCAACTCTCCCAGTAACTGTCTCACTCGGTGGCGGGGTGACAGAACGAGTCCCGCTTTAGCGCAGGACCTCGACTGTGGTGACCGAAGTTCGGAACCTTTGTTAAACTGTAGGTCCAGCTTGCCAACCCGTCTGGCCAACGTGGTGAGCTTAAGGCCGCTTCCTTTGTATTTCTTTCACCGTACTACGTGTATGTGTGATAAGAGACCTATATATCCACACACAGTAGAACCTGGTAAAGTAACCACCTTGGTACATTGACCACCTGAATAAAGTGACAACCTTTTATAACAGAACTGGTAGGGACTGAGCCATGTCTATACCAAAGTCTGTCGTGTATATTGACCGCTTGTCTATGATGACCATTTTAGTCCAGTCCCGACGGTGGGCACTTTAAGCAGGTTGTGCTGTATGTGTTTATATAATATACCAAAAGTACCGTCGTTAAACGGAGATTGTCGTTAATCAGAACGATCTATAAAGAGCGGCGATAACTCTATTTTTTCTACATGTGCAGTTGAACTTGGTAAGTTAATCAATCACTTTGGTAAATTGACCACCTAAAGAAGCTGCCCGCATTTTATAAGGAGGGCATTTGTCATGCGTATACAAAAGTCTGTCATGTATAGTGACCACCTGTCTATGGTGTCTATTGCAATCCGGTCCCAAAGGTGGTGGCTTTAGGCAGGTTCTACTGTATTTTGATATCTGTGTTAAATTTAATTATTCTCTATAATTTTATTACATATAATAAAGTGTGTGTTGAAGTGATCATTGTGTGAATGAAGTTTAATCAGAACTCATAAATAATAAATTACTTTTATAGTAACTTACATATATTTTAATGATAAAAATTAACCTTTAATTAACTGCATATATGTAGGTTATGTATTCATCTTGTGAGTGCATTTATGAAAGCTTTCGTGAATTGACAAATACACTGCTCTCTATTAAAAATGCAACGCTAGGAGGAACTCATCATATTTGTTCGAAATTTACAAGACGGGTCAACCATTGAGAGCATATAAATGATTAATAGCTGCCCATACGTACAATTGTATTTGTAATCTTTTCACCCTTGTAACGTAGCCATATGCATTCAATACTTCGGTATCCTTCGTATTTCTGTATGTCGCATTTTAATGGTCAGCAATAAATTAATGGATTGGTTAATGGTGGGATGAATACAAATAATAAAGATTAATCATATGTGCCGACAAAAATCACCCAGGACGGATACGTGTGGAAAATTTTAGGAAGTTTATCATCGCGTCCAGTAGCTGTTGAACAAAGAAAAATGCGTTTTTATATGAAGATGGTTCTAATGCTCGTGATAATCGACATCATCATGATGTCGATTATCACGAGCATTAGAACCGACATCGTGATGATGTTGATATAATGATGATGGTAGTGACGACAATACTGATGGTCATCATTATGCCGTTTGTAAATATGGTTATTCACATAATTTGTTAATATTGTGTTAACTTTTCTATATATTACACAGTTCAATTTTCTGTCGTAATATTTCTGAATCCGACTTTTAAAGGATATTTTAATTTTAATTAACGCTGATTATTTTAATAATCGGCTGAACTGCGACGTATAGGTAACGCGTTTGTCTACGGTTCGGAAACCTGAGTTCGATAGGTTCAGAACCCTCGGAGAATTTTAGGTTTCCCTGGCGCTGGGCGAGCGTAGCTGTCTTAGGGCCACACGAATTTATCAGAACTATTAAAAAAATTTCACTGGTTCAACGTACAGTAGCCTCGATAATCGGAAAGTCCGGTTAATCCTAATTTTTTTTTCAGTCGGCTGCCATTGTAGCCGACTTCGAAGACGTAACCAAACAGCGCAGTGCGTATTGCCAACTAATTGAAATTTCGCTATAAAAGAATTGCAAATTTTTTGTTGCCAGCCCGTTGTGTGTTGCCTGTTCTGTATTAAAGATTTCTGTTAATCCGAATGGGTCTCGGTCCCAATTTGTATAGATTAACGAGGCTCTACAACAAAAGATTCCGTAACATTTCGAGAATTACTGTTCCCTTCATCAAGCGAAGTTTGGTATTTCAATCAGCACAACTTCGATTCATCTGTAGCGGTATTAAAAGGTAGCATTGCAAGGCAGAGAAAATATACCTAAATTCGAACGCTATAAAATAATACTTTAATAATCTCGTTTTGACAAAACCCAGAAGCTTTGAAAACACGAGCGCATGACTTCTTATTATTGTTCCTTCTTCTCGGAAAAAAGTTAAAAAATACGAAATGTAATAAAATAAAATGTTTAGTTTCACGTCAAGGTGGGAGCACAACAGGACCCCCCCCTAGAATCTAAGCCAAAGGCGAAAGATGATATAACCTAGGCGCGAAATGTCACTCATCGACCATATCTAGTTTTATACTGATTTTTATTGTGGTTGTGACGCGTTGGAGCTGGGCGTACTCTTTTTAGTTGCTTCTGGTGTACCTTCAATTTTAAAAGCTGGTTTTAATCTGTCCAAATTATGTTTGTCGGTTTTCCTTCTATATCTAATTTATGAAATTTGTCGGTACGATGAAGTACTTGAAACGGACCTGCGTACGGTTGTGTTAAAGGCTTACCCACTAGGTCTTATCTAACGAATACATGTGTCGCCTTCTGTAAATCAGCATCGATGAAGGACTTCCTTGATAGGCCTCTGGTCGTCGGTACAGTCTGTAAGTTTTGCATGCGATCACATAATTTCGCTACGAATGCTGGACGTGTCAAATCAGTTTGCAAAAATTGAAACAGTTCACCAGGTAAGCGCAAGTTAGTACCACATACCATCTCGGCTACTGAAGCATTCAGATCCTCGCATACTGCTGTTTGTAGTCCAAATAAAACGGTGGGAAGTACGTCAAACCACTTACCAGTATTATGACACATGAGTGCAGTCTTCAAGTATCTGTTTAACCGTTCCACGAGACCGTTTGCAACGGGATGGTACGCAGTGGTCCTGATTTTATATATATATATATATATCGAAAAAACGTGATAGACAATGAAAAAGGTTACTCTCAAGTTGTCTACCCCGGTCCTTTGTGATTTGAATGGGTACTCCGATTCTCGAGATCCATCCTCTGTAAAAAGTTTCTGCTATAGTTTCGGCAGTTTGATCTACCATCGGGAATGCTTCTGGCCATCTGCTGAATCGGTCCACACATGTGAGAACATAGTGAAACCAGAAGAAGGTAGAAGGAGTCCAACAATGTGTATATGCACGTGAACAAATCTGTCAGAAGGCAGTGGAAACACTCCCTACGGGGCCTTCGTGTGTTTATGAACTTTCGAGCGCTGACAACTGTCGCAAGGTTTGACCCACGAGGCCATATCTTTAGGTACAGTGCTCCAAATAAATCTTTGTTTTATTAGCTTTGTTGTAGCTTTGATGCTGGGATGCGCTAAACTGTGAAGAGCTAGAAACACTTTCCTACGACATTCAGACGGCTCGTAGAGACCTGATACATCGCATATTAATCTTACGACATCTGGTGTTGATTCCATGGGCTGTATGTAGTTGCAGACGAGTGTCGGATGCGCATAATGTGGCTAAGGAAGGATCGTTGCGCCGGGCATTAGCCATTTTTCGTAATCGATAGTGCCCGATAATTTAATTTCTGCAATACGAGATAACGCATCTGAAACTGTGTTTTTGTCACCCTCAATGTACTTAATGTCAGTGGTAAACGGTCCGATGAAATCCATATGGCGTGTTGTCTAGGTGTATGTTTATCGTGCGATTGTTTAAAAATAAAACTTAAAGGTTTATGATCTGACCAGACTGTAAAATTCCTGCCATCTAACATGTGGCAGAAATGTTTAATCCTACAATATATACTTAAAAGTTCTCGGTCAAAAGTACTGTATTTCTTTTCGGCATTATTTAATTTGCCAGAAATAAAACTGCCAAAGGTTGAGTAACGCCATCAACGTGTTGTTGTGGCACGGTTCCTAAGGCTATTTCGGACGCATCAACCATGACAGAAATCTTTGCGTCCTGCCTATGAAATGCCAATGTCGTGGCTTTAGTGAGCATGTCTTTACACTTTTGGAACGCGGTGTTGCACTCATCAGACCAAACTAATGCAATTCTATCATTCTTTTTCTTACCCTTTATCATACTGTGCAATGGCGCCTGCATTTGAGCAGCATCATGAAAAAAACGACGGAAAAAATGTATTATTGTGAGAAATTTTCGTAATTCTGCAATATTCGTCGGCAGTAGATAATTTATAATTTCTTTTACCTTATTCGGCACGGTAGAGACTCCCTTAGCTGAAATTCCATAGCCTAAAGCATTTAAACGTTCGCGGCCTAATTGACATTTGTCTGCATTTAGAACTAGTCCGTATTCGTTTAAACACTTGAAAACATTTTCTAGGTATTGTTGATGTTGCTCTGACGTTTCGGATGCAACTAGTATATCATCAATATAAACATAGCAATTACTGACGTCTCTGAAGATAATATCAGCATGGCGCTGAAAGGCTCTTCCTTCTTCTTGGAAGGAAGTTAACAAATACAAAATGTAATAAAATAAAATGTTTGGTTTCAACACGTCAAGGTGGGAGCACAGCACATCCAATAAGCTACATTAACATATAGATAAATCTTTTCCACCCCTATTTAATATATACGCCTATGTGGTTTATCATATATGTACGTTATTAGAGAATGGATATCTTTCTGCAAACGAGCGATCACTTCCCGAAATGGTGGTATTTTTGCCAAAGTTTTCCCCATAGATCTTAATGTAATGCCATGGCGTTTTACTCTTGGTGAAGAGAGAGAAAAGGAGTTCTGTTGTTCTAGTGGAAAAAAGTCCCCAAAGACGTTGAAAAAGCACTAGCTGTTTGAGTTTCTTCCGGGAAACTCAGTTTTATCAATATTTTAACCGCTCTTATTTTTTTCTTCAGTGATGTTCACGGAAATTTCTACCTGCGTGTTACAAAACTCTTGTCCACTTCAGCTGTTTATCAACCCAAGCCGCACTGTAAATAATAAATGCTAAAACGTCTTTTACGATAAATTCAACCAAGTAAATCGCAGAAATAAATCGTGTAAAATGTGTTTCACATAAGAACTGGGAAGTCAAACCGAACTCTGGAGGTGGTAGTGCAAAAATTAATTTTTGTCGATTTAATTTCTGTAGACGATTGGCCCTTGGAGGGCGGGTGCAGCGGTGACGCAGTCACCCGGTGTGCCATTGACCCGGGTTCGACTTCCAATGATATCCCTCCCTCCAAAAAACTAAAAAAATTTCAAAATTAACGGCTCATTGTGGGCCGGGGGTTCCCTAGGCCTTAAGAGGCTCAGATTTCTCGGAAAACTGTAGGTCTTGGTGCAGCATGACCCTTGCTGTGTCCTTCAGCCCTAAAAACACAAAACAAATAAATCGCCCATAACATCCTGTTCATCGCTACGGGAAACTTTTTTGGCGAATTCCAGTCCGATTCCGATGAAGAACCATTATCGCAACTCCCCGGAAAAAAGAGACTCCCGGCCCTCTAGTCCCGAGAAAATGCTCATGGAAGTAAATGGATTAATGAAAACTGTGCAATAACTGTCGTAAACGATAAAATACTTCTCTTGCCTTCTGAACTTCAAAATTGTTTTAAAATAAAAATTAAACAAAAAGTATAACATCAAAGTAAACCAGTGTTCGGTTTTTTTTTAAAAGTTCGTAAATTTCATAGTTTTCACGTAAGATGTAAAATTACCAAATCGTATTTTCTATACCTTTACATGCTCAGTGGCTGACTGAGCCCTCTCAAAGGGCGCACCAGCTCGGAAACCAGTTGGCCGGCGCCCCTGTACGTGCTAATATGACACAAATTTTGCCATGCGTATAATTTCAATTGTTTTCGATCTTATCTCGGATTTATCCCCCCCTTATCATAGACTTCTAGTAAGAGATCACTTCTCTAAATAACGCCTTTTCCTCTGAACGTAGTGGTCACTTTAGGAAGGCGTAACTGTTCATTTAAAAAAAATAAATAAATGCCCAATGCCTAAAAATGCATTTATCCGTAATGTCCATCGTATATGCATTAGGCTTTCTAAAATTATAATTTAATATAATCTTTAAGGATTAATAATTATCCTATTTCTTTCTTGTTAGCCATTAAGGAGCGGCTTATATTTTGTATTAAATAAAACAAATCATGTTTTTCCATTCGACTCCTTTTCGGCTTAAAAAATTCATCACTGAACTCCATGTTCTTAAGACAATGTTTCGTCCTTGTATATTTTTTCGTCGTCACTTTAACGGCAAAAGAGTCTTTATAAAGTAAATACAGTTATCCCCAAATGGCACAAATCAAAGCTTGGAACTGGAGAGGTTCCCGAACCTCTTAGCCGAACAGCTAAAAAAATCAAGCAAAAAAGGAACATAGGCGAATCTAGTAATGTGTAGGTCCCCGGAGTAACGGGATAAAACAGCATTTCCTGCTTTCATTCTTTTTATACGCCATTTTCCCAAAAAGGTTAAACCATACTTCGTAAGTACGGAAAACTATCAGTCTGATTTAAAATCCCGTGCAATTGAAACGCTTTCCGGAAAACAACAATTTCAGAATCGTTTAAAGCCGCATTTTGTCCCAATTTGGAATGAAACTGGAGGGAGAAAAACGCTCTGTGTGTGTGGGATTTTCCTGTTCGTCTACGTGCGCCGTAATTTATTGATTGATTAAAAAAAAAACCTGAGTTGCAAGAATTTTGAAATGTTTATTCAGTTAATTATCGCCTTATCGAGCGGGTATCGATACGTGAAATGAAAATTACATGGTAATAGACGAAGTTCAATTTTCACGCAAATTTCGAGGTTTTGATAGACGTGCAGTTTAAGTTCTCTTCACATTTCGTACATCTAGATATCTCTGTACTTCCGTGATAGCAGTTAAAGTCCAAGTTTTGTCAATTTTGATCGATGATTTCTCTTGTATAGCGTGATTGCATTATACAGTGTACAAGATAATAAAGTGGCATGTGTCCGAGTAGGCATCAGAGACGCGTTTCCAGATGCAGCACTTGTTGGAGGCCGCAGCAGAAAGCCCAAAAATAAAAATTTCCTCACTCAACAACGTTGAAAAAAGATATTTCGTAGTACAAATACAAGAAAATGTAAGTTTATATGTGTTGGCATAAACTGTTGGTGAATGAGACAACACAAACAGACACAATGTCACATTTCAAACACTTTTTACTTGACGTAATTTTTGAAACATTAAAAAAAAATGGAGATACAGACAAAAAAAAATGAGCTCCAGGTGTATTTACATGAAAAGTACTTGTGTTCTTGTGGTTACGATAATACAGGGGCGGAGTAGGCCGCCGTCCAACGAGCCCTCAGACCGGTGCGCCCTCATGGGCGATGGGACTTGCATCTTCGGATAATCCAAGGTATGCGCCCTTTGAGAGGACCCGATTCGTCCCTGCGGTAATAGGGCATGAATTTCATAGATTTCTAATGTCAACTTCATTTTTTATCTCATTATGATCACAATATGAAAAATACATGAAACCCGTATTTTCAAGCTAAAAAAAGGGAGGGGGATATCACTTACAAATTCAGTGAGAATTTTCTGGGGAAATGGAGGTGAATCGACGTGTAAAATAGACTTTTAATCACAAAAATAATAATGTAAATAGACTTTTAATCACAAAATGATAATGTCAATAGACTTTTAATCACAAAAATAATAATGTAAATAGACTTTTAATCGAAGTATCCGCAATCACAGGCACCGATGGGTTGCCTGGGTGGAACCGATGTCATTATGGAAACACGTAGCATACGGCAGGTAACCTACGATATCGCCAGATTTCTTTCCCCACCACAGCAAAATTCAAATGAGTGATTAAAAGTTTATTTACGTCTTTATTAGTTTGCTTCTTCCATTCCGTTTTTCTGTAAATTCGCATTGAATTTGAAGTGTCTCAGTCGTTGTTCAGTCCAAAATATATAACTTAACAATGTTTTTGATGATTTCTGTATATACTGATTGCAATGAGATTAAAGAGCTTGTGTGGCCATTGAAAATTTCCGAAATTTATACGCTCTAAATAACCATAACGAAGACAGGGCAAATGCAGCAATACCTCGTATAGTTTGACCGATTAGTCCAAATTCACTGCAGTCTGTTCTGAAAATTTCAAAGCAAACGAAATTTCAATTGAGCACAATAAAAGTAAATTCTAAAAAATTAGTACACAAAAAAATTATTTTTTAATACATAAATTGATTTTTTTGTTCTTTTTAACGGTCAAATCTCTTTTCGTGCGGTTTATTTTTATGTGGTTTTAAAGTTTCCGATTAGTCCGGTGGCTAACAGTCCGGGTATATTAGCGGAACTGCTTTACCCGGACTTTGCTGTACTTATTTACCGGCATACATCTGGAGCCCCTATTTTTAAAGTCTGTGTCTGGAATTTAATCCAAGCGCTTCAAGAATTGCGGTCTCTAGCGCCTCGTAATTGGCGGAATAAGAGGCCACCATGTACTTCACCATCTGGGATTACAGTGCCACCTTTAGCAGCCACCCTTCCCAATTCCCTGTCTTTCGACAATTTCAATTGAGTTGAACTCAATTGAAGTTCATTTTTTAGCCGAAATTCTACTTGCTATCACAGGCTAATGACGAAAGGTAATCGCTAAATCGAGGAAAACAAACGTTAAATCGGGGAAATATAACGCTGGATTCAATGCAAATCAATCCGGACCATTAAGAACAATCATTAAATCGAAGTTAGACTGTATGTCAGGCCTGTAGCCAAGTCGGGGCCACCAGTTGCCCCATCGAGCTATTTATATACAGGGTGTCCGAAAAAGAATGTACCCTTTTCATTATTTTGTGCACAGGTGCCCAGTGTGTGGAGAGAGGTGTCAGTGACAAGGATTGCTATTTGATTGAAATACCCGCCGTTCCCAAGATCACAATTTTTCAAGATAGCGCCCACACAACAACAGAAGGCATTGAAAAGGGTACATTCGTTTTCGGACACCCTGTATATGTAGAATAATAATAACACACTGCTAAATATTGAAAATTATTGAAAATTAATACTGTATAAAATCGTTTTTATGTATAAACTGTTTTTATATAATTCCTCCTCTCCAGTACAGTCCCCCCTCCATAAAATTTAAAATATAAATCTTGATATATGCTAATAATATAGTACTTGTAATGAACTAAAAAAAGCCATCAGAGGAGCGTCAAATTTATTTGGGTTTATAGTGACATAATGTCTAAATCTCGTATCGGTTCTCATAATCATTTTATACTCCTGAATTTCCGGGTATTCTATGCCCCATATATCCCATTTGCCACGCCCCAATTTCCCATTCAGCCTGGCTACTGGCCTGTTGTACGTGCAATGAAAAACATAATTTTATGTCTAATAACAAGAAAATTTCGACATAATACAATATGAAATGTGCACATATATACTTACGAGATTGCACATATCCGTGTCGGAAAAACTGTAATGACAGCGATATTGTTTACTTATTGAATTATAAAGTAATATTAATATATATGTTCGTCTTGTGTTGCAACGTTAGGACTAAATACATCCGTTTGGCTGACAATCTTAACTAGGGCTTATTTTTAGGGGAGGACTTACATTGCGAGTATCCTAAAATGTCGGGCTAAGGCTTATTATCCCGTTAAGACCTATTTTCGAGAAAACAGACAATAATAAGGAGAATTAGAAGATATCGTTTAGAATATCACATAAGTATCTTACATACAACAAATGAAAGTAATCCACGAAAAACACACTATATATATATATATAGCAAGCTTAGCGGCGAAAATACCCAAGTAAGACACCAATTAATAATAAGATTAGAAGGCCTCGTACGTGTAAACTGCTACGATAGGGCAATTATAGTAAGCATGATAACAGATCATAATTCTAGTTGCCAGATAATTTGATGTAGCGCAAATTGGGTAAGTTCTATAAGCAGAAATCATTGGACTGTGATTTACCCTCAACCCCACAACTTCGCTCTCGGTTTATATTGACACGTAAGGGGGATATATATATTAGAACATGAATATGAACTTCTATAGGCGGGGACGGAATCCTGCGGTTTGCTGTCATAACGCGTTCGCTTGAGGTTTCGTTAATCCGGAATTGACTCCCAGGGGGCCAAAATCGGGTACTTACCGGTAAATTGGTCACTGAAGTCCGACGTTGGTTCCTCAGCCTTAAGAGGTTCTGATTCCTCCGAAAGTTATAGATTCAGGCGTCGCCTAACCTTTACGGCCTTCGTGCTGTAAAATTAACAAGGCATTATAACTTCTGAATATCGAAGTTTAGGTGAACCCGTGTTTTGAAGTCCTCGTTCTTTACGTAGCTTGCTTGCTTTTGGTTTTACGGCTCAAAGACTACAGTGGTCATGCTGCGCCGGGACCTACTGTTTTCCGAGGAATCCGAACCTCTTAAGGCCTAGGGAACCAAACCCCGGACTACAGTGAGCAGTGCGATCTTTATGAGATCTCTGAGTAAGCGTTCTTTGCACTGCTGGGAGTCGAACCCGGATTAGCGGCGCACTAGGAGAACGCGTTACCACACTGCGCCACCGCAAGGCCCGTTCTTTACGTAGAAAAACTCTTTGGATATACGTCGAAAAGGTTCTTATGTAACCATAGACTTCAATATTTGACGTCCTATTGACATTCGTTAGAGAGCTTAGTATTTGAATATAATACCAAGAATTTCAATATAATAAGATTATATATAGATGTGTATCAAGAATTTAATTGTAATGTAATTTTCTTACAAATTATATTTAATAATTATAAATTTTATAATGTCTGTGCTCCAGTTATTAACTGGTTATTGAATAACGAATAGAAAAACGTTATTAAGCATAGTTGAAATTTTATTCGACAAATTTCAACGCGTTTCGGACGGACTTTGGCCCTCCCTCGTCAGGAATACGCGTTCGTCTGGTACTGAAACAAACAACGAAATACCTTGTTTGGCTCAGAATGACCCTTGCTGTCCTTGCGCCATAAAAACACAACCAATCAAACAACGAAATGTTGCCGATTCTCCGATGGGTTGGGTGGCCAGTTAAATCCCATTTCCGGTTAAAAAGTTGCTATCAATGTTGACTCCATCTATCGATGGTGAAACGCTACATTGAATCAGGTGGGGTGGTAGGCGAAGGTTGAAGAACTGAAAGTAGGTTTCTCCAAGCTTGACTAAACTATGGAGTGGACCTGTGATCATTTACACTGTCACCGGAGTGTTTATAAATAAAAAGTGCTTCAAAAAGTGTAATTCTAGGAGATTTGATGTTGGCGTCATGAAACTTGAATTTATGATTGTTGTCCCGGCAGTGAACTGCAATAGAGGATTTACTGAATTTGGCCTTTTCGACGTACCTTTGATTTTAATATGAATGAGACGTAAAGCACGCTTCGTCTGGCGGATGTAGAGAAGGTTACACTGACAGAAAACTTGGTACACACCCCAGCGTTGCGACACGGGGATATTATCTTTAAGTTTGAAGGGACGAATTTTATTAAAAGGGGAAAAAATTACCTTAAAGTTGGCATTTCGAAGGATTTTAGCAACGGCGACACTAATTTTAGGAAAATATGGGAGGGGACAGCAGTACCAGCAAATTTCATTTCACGATGGATTGTTAGCGTTTTAGGAAAAGTAGGTTTAAGAAAATTTAGAAACTGTGAAATTGATGATATTTGGCGACTGACTTCAAGAAGGTAAATTCTTGAGAGAGAGTTGTAGACGTTGAACAATTTTTTTAGAGCCGTATTTACGCCCGAAACGTTTTGAAATTTGTCTAATAAAATTTCAGCTACCCTTAGAAACGTTTTTCCTATTTGTTATTTATTCTGCATAGTGTTACGTCATCATATTAACTGCTTACTGGTTTGATTGTTTGGCTTTTTTATGGCGCAAGAGCATCTGGGCTATACTGGGCCACTGCTTACTGGTTTACAACGAATTGTTTTAGAAGTTTATTGAACGCCTTTTCGCCATACCTTGATATTTCTGTCAAAAATATTATTTTTGAATGAAATTCGGGTTTCCCTTTTTTTCCTTTTTTTTTTTTCTTTGTATTTATGACCAACTTTTTGGTCACTTACGACGAAATCCACTCAACGTTTCGTCTCTCGAAAGTTCCGGAAAAATCGATGGAAACACGAACCAAATGTTCAGTGCAGAGCGTTGAAATAGTTTTAGTGAAAAATCCATCACCTTATGTCGATTTCGCATTTGTATTTGATGAAAAATGTTCTTTTTCACAACCGAGTCGTATTTCTTCTCCACGAGTTCCTAGCAACACATATTGAGCTGTTTTCGGTGTAGAGTGAACTGTTTTCGGTGTGGTGTGACCGAAAGCGACAGCATAATCCCAAGTAGCTTTTAGCAATAGACACGAGGAATAAGATAATAAGGGCGTATTGACATTTCATTATCATTAAGGCTTACGACTACTTGTATGAGGTAATGAACTTTTGCTATCGAAATGTAATTCTACGTTTTCACAGTATTGTTGTCTTCTTTTCGTGTTGGTGTCGCAATCTGTTTTTAGTGAGTCAGTATTTTTTTAGTGAGATATTCTTTTCTTAGTGAGTCACATTGTTTTCTTGTTGATGTCAGGTAATATTGAGCTTGAAGATTCATTTCTTTAGTTAAAATCAGTAACCAGTAGTCATGGGTAAAATCATTGACTTTGGTGACTGCATTCTTTGAAATTATTCTCGTTCTTTTGGGTCGTTCAGCCATCATTTACTGAATAAGACTGACTGATCACATTCACGATATAGTATACATTGACGAAAACAATGTTTTTTTAAACGAATGGGTTAACGATTCCATTCATTTTGAAAAAAATGGTCAAAACCGTATGTACAGCCTCACCTTGTTTGGCGCAAAATTGCCGTTGCTATCCTTGCGCTATAAAAACAAAATCAACCAACCAAACACGATTTTCACATTCGTAGCAAACCTTTTACGCTTGGCACAGTTGTACCAAATCATCCACTAAACGAACGAATGAATTATTTTGTCCATTTATCCTGAACGAAAATACTGTTTCAGTGATTCGGTCTTTGAACGATTCGACACAACGCGAAATCCAAATGCAGAATAATCCCCACCTCACCTTTTTTTTTAAGGTTTTAAGGTTGAATTTTATAGTAGTAAATAATTTTAAATAGAAGGTTCATTCACGAAATAACTGCTGAACTTTACTTCATGAGCCCATCACCGTCCATTGTCGGAAACACTGGCTCTTGTACTATTACCAAAATTTGGCAGCAAAGCATGCTACTGATTTTCAGTGGGTGATACACAGAGTTAGTTGTGAGCTGGAGTGTCGTCAGTCTCCTAATATGATGCCCCCTGATGAACGACTAATAACTTCCTTGCATAAATTACATTTTACCAGTAACACTTGTTGGTATCACACGTTGTAGTGTATCACTTACTGTTCTGATGAAAATAGCCCAGGGTTGTTGAAACAGCTTTAAACGATTAAATATAATTCTCAACTGGGTTAATTTGTTGTCTTCTCACCCATTTTATTAGTGCGCAGTGTTGTCCTCAAATTAAATCAGGACTAATAATTATTCGCCATTTTCTCACGGTTTTTTTTGTGAGGATTGACCCTTTCTGTCCTTTCGTCATAAAAATCCAACCAACTGACAGTTTATATTCCTTTTAAAGAAATTTAAAAAAACGCAAAAACCTAATAATTTTTTGAAATCATCATTTTTTTCATTTTAAAAATTTTAGAGAGAATGGGGTGAATTTTCTTAAAAGGTGAATTTTTTCAAAATTATTTTGTACATTAATATTTCGGGGTATAGCATGTAATTATAATAAGAATTTTATGTTATAATATTATGTTTTTGTAATTTTATTTTTTTAAATATTATGTTTTTTCTTTTGCGAATTTTCCATTTGGCAACGTGTGCACAATTATTGGTGCCAGTTACAGACAAAACAAACATTTGTGAACAACATGAACCTGTGAAAGGCACGTTTTGTGCCACATGTTTCTAGCTCTATGTTGTGCATCAATTTAATATAATAATGACTTACATGGATTCCTTCGAAACGCCACGCAAAATAAATTCATTTATTTGAATTGTTCTAAGCAAACCGGTTTAACACTCTTCCCAAGCGCGGGACAAACATTAAGGGATTCGATCTATAAATCAACGCACGCTTTAATCACGCTGGATTTTAGTTAAGTGCATAGCACTTGTTAAATATTTCATTAAAGTACAATTCCAGTACCGAACGTGGATGTGTAATTCTCTCAAATACCTATCCGTAAGTTGTTTACGATGACCGATTGAAGTTGAATTGAATCTACAAGAGTTTCGTTACCGGTTCATTGTCGGAGATGGGTCCACTAGGCCAGAAATGAAGTTTTTTCCAGCTGCAATTTTTTAAAATTCAAGCGTGATTAAATATTAATTCTATGTGAACCCTCTTTAACTTTTTTATGTTAAAAAGCTTCAATATTTTTTACATACGAAACAATAACACGTTTTTACATAGTTTTACTAAGTTTACACATTCAACTGTATGACCCATTGTCACAGCACAGCCCTTGTGAAATTACGATTCACGAAAAATGCAACTCTGAACTCAGTTGGCTTGTCCGTTAAGAAAGCCTTAGCTTCAGGTGAAGCTAAGGCTTCAGGCGAAGGTGAAGCTTAGGGTAGAGCTTCAGGTGAAGCTTAGGGTACGTTTGTTATGAACACATTTCAGCAAAATGTGACTGTTTCAGTAATTAGATATACAGCGCATTCTAATTTTGGGGCGCCTATACTTTTTGTCAGTTCGTACTAAAGAAACTCGAGCGAATCTCTTTCGCATACGTGTAAAATTAAACTAAATTATTCAATGTGTTAACAATATTTCGGACATTTTGTGCACCATGCCACTAAAGGCATCAAACCAGACTATTATTTTTGCTGGATAATTCGTTCGTTTGACCAGAAAACTCTTTCTTAACTCTTGAAATCAATTTCAAAACTGAAGAAATTGATGACCAAGATGTCTATTACATTCATTGTCCATTTCGGGAGGACACTCACTCTTAATTTCACCTTGTGGCCCATACTCTTTAAAAGGGAAACTTTCCTCCCTTAATGCTTCTCCCTACTCGTCCATTATAGCCAACGGAGTCCACTTGAAAAGGACTGGCCATTACGTTCGGGGAAAACACATTGCTGGCAATGTTGACTCTGCCGAACAAAACGAACGAGAATGGCCAGCACTTAAGAATTAGATTGAAGTCCTTAGCGGACAATAGTCTCGCATCACTTCCCTTCTAACTACATCTCTGCAAATCTGATCTGTCTGCCACAATAAAAGTTTTGATGGCGCGAAATTAAGTGGACAAATATTGCTGTTTTCAGAACTGTATATGGAACTTTTATTATTTCAAATTAGTAATATCTGTTCTTCTGATCAAAACTATTGCAACGACGTAAAGTGCAGTTCTGTATTGTGTGTGATTTTCCATTAGTTCTAAAGGTGTCAGTAATCAGGAAAACACGTTATGTTCACGTAAGTTTTATATTCTTTGAAAAATTGCTTTTAGATTTATTTGTGCTGGTTGCAAACAAAGCAGGAAATTTTTGGAAGATGCGAGAATATTTCTCCCGGTTGGTAATTAGTTGGTGTGTACTCAATTTTTTGGAATTTACGAAGACCCAAATCACAGACTTTATTTTTTTTTTATGCTTGCACTTTTGATTTTAACCATTTTACGTGAAATCTTAATTTTTTTTATATGAAAATTTTTACATAAAAGTTTGGTACTCATGTGAGCTTTCATGAATTAGATTATTCAGACTACGATGAAAAGAACATAGTATATTCTCGCTGGAACTAATACTGATATAATGAAAAATTTATTACGAAGTTGAAACCAACTTCCGTTCCAAATACTAATAAGACGATTTGTTAAAATTTCTGATTTGACGAAGTAAATTTTTGGAATTTTCGTAACGAAGAAAAAATTTTTCAAAATTCCTTTTTTTTTTTCAATGACATCAAAATAGCGTCTCAAATGCAGAAAATTCAAAATGCATGAAATAAGGTGTCACATTTTTTTGGGAGAGGAAGGGAAGGAATAACAATGGGGGGAAGAGTCGACATTTCAACCAGCTTCTTGACACCCCTTGACATATTCTTTCTGTCTTAGTTTGTATATGGTGGCATTGCACAATTTCAAAGAAGTAACGAAAACAGTGAAGACGTCGAATCGGAAGTTATTTCCTCAGATGCATTTTCATGATTGAAACGGTTTCGTAGTATTCTCTCTTCTCAAAAGAATGTTCCGGACGGCGTATGTTCTCATACTCATTCATTACAAGAATTTTTATTAACTTCAGCAAAGAATTCACGTATGCAAACAAAAACCGATGGTATTTATTTCGCCTTTTTCACTTTTTCGTTTTTGGTTTAGTGGCAACAAATCAGTTTGGACGAATTTTCTGACGATGGTGGACGCTTGATTTTCCACCGAAACAATTGTAAAATGTTTCTCCTGCTCAAATTAAACTGCGTTTGTGTGTAATTTGTTTTTAAATATTATTTTTGCGCAGTGTATCGCTCATATTTCTCTCAAAAAAAAAAATGATTTTCTGCAGCAGTATAAATATAGGTTAGCCTTTAATTTTCTAATTTTATTTTTTATATATTTAAATATACCGAGTATTATTTTATTTCATAAAATTATACTTGGTTTATTTAATTATTTTTCCATCAAAATTGTGTCTGGTTAGTGAGGAGGGAGGAATGACTTAAACGTTGTATTTACGTAAATATATTATGTAATATTAACAAATTAATATGAATTCCTTTATAAAGAGATAATTTCGTGGTCCCGTGACGTTCGTTATAGGGATAATCTATTGTAATGGGGATAATAGTGTTAATACATATTCAACTCTAAATGCGCAATTTTGATATTAAGTTACACTTGCAAGTCCTCACTTTGTTTGGCGCAGAATGGCCCTTGCTGTCTTTTCGCTGTAAAAATGAACGACCAACCAAACAAGATGATATGCTTCTATCAGAAAATTAAGGGGGTATGCATGCAGTATTTGGATCCATCCGGATCCCCCCGTTTCCGCGCCGCTTCCCTGGCGGTGCTCCACACCTTCTTTTCGGGGTTGGCCGGTTATTGTAGGGTCAACGACCGTGTGTGCGACGGGGTGTGCTTACGGTTCAGTAGCTGGGGCCGTTCTCCACTCTGGTAGCTGGTTTCGGTTCACGTTACATGACGACACCTATGCGAGTGTGCATCTTTAAGTGCTGTGTATTGCCCTCTCGAATACCCCCCTCCCATTTCCTTGCCTCACCTGCTTCGGCGATTGGTTACGCTGCGTGAGCGTCCTGTCTGGGATTACAATGTCACCTCCGACGGCCACCCTTCCCAATTCCCCCTGCCCAATACATACATACATGCATGCGTGCAGTATTAAAGCTTATTGTATATCTTGATACATACTTGTGTCTTTACGGAAGGCTTCGTGCATCCTATATGTACGTTTTCCTTTTATGCGAGTCAATTTGCAAACTATTCGAGAGGTCCTTCTCAGACGCTTAGCTTACAAGGGAACCTCGCGAACTGTCAGAGCTCAATTTTTCTGAATTTCGGTTTATAGGCCAATGTGACCGAGTAGATGGAAGATCCAAAACCACATTTGGCCCAAGCGACATGGGGGTCGAACTACGGCCCACTGAAAATAGAGCTCACCCTACGAGGACGCTTCGCGGCATGACAGGGGAAAACAGTGTTTTGGCATTCTGGCAAGCATTAAACGCCAAACATTATCGTAGGAAAAAAATAACACATATGAATAAAATATAGCATATATTTATAATAGCCATTTTAGTTGTACCTGAAATAATTATACATTGTGTATACTGGTGTAAAAGTAAAAAATATTTGAAGTTTTTACCTTACTTTTGCATAACTGACAAATTTTGAGATCATTTTTGGCGAAGAACTCGAAAAAGCTACCTAGTGCATAAACCAGTCTTGAATAAATAAGGCGCGATCC
>QLNU02003225.1:59997200-60013820 GCA_006491805.2 Dysdera silvatica | reverse complement strand
CCAACCAGTCTTTCAGAGCAATCGAAATTGATGATTACACCACCTGGAGGGATAGCACTCATACAGTCATACGACGTATATTTTTTTCTTCAATGGAAATATTTCGCTAAACGCTTAACACGATCTTGCCCTTTGCATTATTATGATCATGTAAGTTTATTAGAAAGGAATAACATCACAAAATTGCATTTACTCATTCACAATCAGCTGTCTTCCCCAAAATTCCGAAATATGATAATCTATGCTTGGTGGAAATCAACGTACCCGGTACCCAAGCCTGAAAAATTCTTCAATGTGCAAGAAATTTGTTTTAATTTCACGGACCAAGTGTGTCACGAAATGGACTGTGATGTCAGTTCATTCATTTGTTGCAGTCATTGCTCAAAGTTATTATGCTTTCTCATTTGTTTTATTGATTTTCATTTCCATTAAAAGCGTTTTAGGTTCATAACAACCAAGAGCGCAGTTATAACTCTGGTAACCCCAGCAGTTAGGTAACTCAAAATTTTTTTTTTCATATCTACATAAATTCATTTTCATACATAAATATTCGATGTTCATAATTCAAATCAGTTTCATATGTAAATATTCCATATTCCTAATTCAAATCAGTTTCATATGTAAATATTCCATATTCCTAATTCAAATCAGTTTCATATGTAAATACTCCATATTCATAATTTAAATCAGTTTTAAATGTAAATATTCTATATTCATAATTCAAATCAGTTCCATATGTCAATATTGCAGCGGTAAATAATTTTAATTGATTTTGGAAAGTGCCTCTAAAATTATTTGCAAAGGAACCTCAGCTTTTCCGATGCGCCAGGACTTCACTTCTACAAGACGTAGAAAGCTAAACTTCTAACATGAATAAAAGTAACTCACAGTAAAATTTTGGCGCTTAATGCTTGCTCAGCACGCCAAAACACTGTTTTCACCTGTCATGCAGCGAAGCATCATTGTAGGGTGAGCTCTATTTTCAGTGGGCCGTAGCTCGACCCCCAGGTCGATTGGGCCAAATTTGATTTTGGATCTTTCATTTACTCGGTCATATTGGCCTATAAACCGAAATTCAGAAAAATCGAGCCTTGACAGTTCGCGAGGTTCCCTTGTTAGTAAGAAAAATGGGCTGGGTTGCTTGAGTTGGCTCTTTTATATTTTTTAATTGGCGGTGTTGGCGTTATTTTTGGCGTTCATATTACAAACCCTGCATGGGCTGGTGTTCTATAACACAATCCTCCTGCAAATCTGTTGAATTTGAGTTTCTGATACACCGTGCTGATGACAATACCACGGATTGTATGAGTTAGAAAAAATGAATTTGTCTTTTAATGGGTTAAGCTGTTCTATCAGAAAGGAGTTTCCAGGGTCGCACAAAGCTGTAGTTGGATATTGTGTTATTGAAAGTCATCATACAAGGGAACTCCTTTTAGTGACCGGTCAAACTCCAGACATTGACATGTCAATCAAAGAAAACATCGTCAGTTTCATTGAAACTGATGCTATAAAAAACTAAAATGAAAGTCGTACTCCTGGCCTTGTTCATTATGCGTTGCATGCACGTTTCTAGTCCAAACAAATCGAGGAGCAAAAGACGACCAATAGTTGCTAAGGTTACTTGCGTTGTTAGTCCAGCACTCTGGTTGGCCATTGGATGACCCTTTTGGTCTTTTTTCTGGTGTTTTTCTTCGTTGATTGTAATGACATGTGACCAGAAATAGGAAGCCCTATGCTTAGCATCGATTTTCGAATATTATGATAACAGTTTGACCTTATAAGCAGAAATGATAATAACATTACGGTAATGCCAGCATTTTACTGATTATTTCTATTTAGCAGAGCGAGGACCTTGTAAAGCCCCACGTTAACTAATGAAGTCAAACTTTATATCAATATGACTCTATACTAGCTAATACTAGCTCATGAATAGCGTGATTATTACTAGCTCATGAATAGCGTGATTATTACATTGTAGCAAAAGTATCTTCGTCCACAGAGAAACAGGTGTGTTAAGGTCATAGTCGGGACTTTATAAGATAGCGGAAGGTTGTATCTCACTCATCAATGTAGAGTTTTCAAAATTTGGGGGGGGGCAATGGCGCACCCAGAATATTCCCAAGGGGGGACGCTCAGTCGTACAAGGAAGTTTTGGTGGAAAAAAAAATGGCCAGACGCCATATCAATTACGTTTGTCTTTTTGTATACATTTATCATTATTGAATTACTAATAATTCTATAATGCAAGATACTTAAATAATTAGAAATAGTAAATTACGTTTGCACAATTTTACAGTGGCTAGCACTCTTATCCTATCTCCACCAGTGCGATTAGATTTCTTGACATTGTTAGAAATTCTGAGTTCATATACTTCTATTTCAACCGTGTTTGATATTGTGTTTTGGGCTACCTTTACTTTCCTGGAAAGCGTTTGAAGACAGTCCCAGACCACTGCTGCTGCTGTTGCTTGCCTCAACAGCAGTCTCATCACTGTCACCAGAGTTCAAGGAAATCTTGGGAACATCACTACTTTTATCCTACATTTTTAATAAAATAATTTACCAGTGTCTGTTGGCGTAATAATTTTTCGTTTTGTTAGCACAAGGGAGGGGCTCGGGCCCCCTACGTGGGTGCGCCACTGTTGGGGACCCCATGCAAATAGTATGAACATTTGTACATTACAATATATGTAAAATTGCAATTTATTTCAAATTATTGGTGAGGGGGACGAGCCCCTCGAAGACCAATATAACTTTACGCCTGTGATCTCACTTCAGTCTTAGAGAAGGGGGTTGGCTTTTTTTTTTTAGCAAAATTGATTAGAATAGGATATCCTATTAAAAACATACTCTTTGAACAGTATCGCAGAACGCTTTGTATCTGCGATTTTAGCCCGAAGATATTTCAATGAGAAATTCCAGAAATAAGCGTTCTATGCTTCAAATTGCGCGCCATTCTGAGTAACATGCTGAAATCTTTCTGTCAGGTCACTTTCAGCTACATGATTCACCTATCTGTAGCCAAGGGACTTTAGCCTTTTCCACCAGCATCAAGTTAGCCCCTAACATTCGCTCTGTAGCACTGTCACAGTTGTAGTGAAAAAGACAAAGTCGCTTAAAATGCCTTCACTTGACGAAGGGAGCAGTTGGCTCCCGAAACGTCGTGTGTTTAAACCTTACACCAGCATCGAAATAAAAGTATATTTTTATTATTCCGCAATCCCTTTTGTGTTTTAAACTGCAGGATTCCATTCGTTCACGAAAAAAAGAACACACACACACATGTAATAAATGTACAGCGTGTTTTGTTACGTTGAAAATGTCGTTATTTGTCAGTTAAATTTTATCAAAGGTATGGGTACAAACGAAAGGCAACTTATATGTGGAATCCATTACTGTCTGCTGTAGATCTTAGAGCGTACCACCCGCAAATACTTGCGGGATTGCTGTATTATCTGTTGGTATCAAAAAAAGTCCAAACAAGATAAAATTATATGTGAATTAATGTGGCTTTTGCGTTTTTTATGCATGTGGACAAGAAGTTCATGCTTAAAGTGACACTACTGTATTTGCAAGGAGCATTGCTGAACTATATCACAGAGCATGCAGACTGTCTACGCATCTACAAGAAGAGACGTTTCACCGGCGGCGTTTGGGTTTCTGACGCTTCCCGATAGCTATGTTTATGCCAGACTACTAGTTTGTCCTTTTGACGTCTACACAGATACTGGCTTGATGGAATTGGTCCCGAGATCATCGCAATCGATCTCAAAGTGAATGAGTTTATCTGTTCTTCACCGATAAGTCCCAGTTTAGTTTCTAAAGTGGCTTCCTAAGCTTGTTGATATTGGGTCCCCATTGAATGTTACTGGGCTGTAACGCTGTGATAACATAGAGCTCATTCTATTCACTATTACGCACAAAGTGAAATTCTCCGCAGAAAATGAATTATTTGTTCTATGTTCAGTGGCGTATTTAGGATTTTCTGGAAGACACTGGCGTGCAGGGGGGGTTGATAGGGTCCTAACCCCCCTTGCGATGCAATTTTGTATATATATATACATATTGAATATATGGAGTTGCAGCTCCGTAACTCCCTCCCCGCATTCACTTGTGGCATGTGCTAGTATTTGTAGAAGACATACTATAAGCCTCATGTTTTCTATAACCTCTAGGAGCGAAGGTCTCCAATTGTAGGTGAGACTACTCCTACAAAACCTCCATTGACAATAGTGACTCACGCAAAAGATTTGAAACATTGAATGATCCCACTCTTTTAAGAGAATGATACTAAAAGGAATCATTTACCTCTCTTCATTGACGATGATATTTGCATCATGAGACATACCTGACTTCAACGTAGTCGTATCGGCAATATTATTCACTTTCTTCTTTCCACCTTATGATTAACATTCGTATTATTTTTCTTCTCTTTGTACTTTTCGCATTACATTTGAAAATTTTATTATTGGCCAGAAAATACCTGAAATCGTCTAATGGAAACATTAGGATATTTACTAAGAATTGACTTCACAAACGGCGGATGCGAGATGCACAGAATTGTTTATCTGTTTCAAAACAATCGCTAAAATGCATTTTTTTTTTATTTGTGTATATCTGATAAATACAATGTTTGCAATTCGCCTTCTATCGTTAATCAAAAATTCAGTGAATTCGAAGTGTGTAACAATAAACGCATTGTGAATGACATTTCAATAAATTATCATAAATTCTCAAACTGTCTGCTGGAATAACGGCAGTTAAATTTCGATGAATAATTAATTAAATTTAAAGTAGCTCTGAAATTAAAATTGCAACAACGCAAATTAATGATACAATACATGAATATTAATGTTACAAATAATAGTTACACGATTAACATACACTTCGATGAGATGAAAGATTAAATATCTGGAGCGAACTTTCTTTTTACGTAAATAGCGTAGTTATAATTAATAAGCACTGATTAGAAACCGAGAGCTAACTGAATTTATTAATGTTTAACAAATAAAATCGAATTTTTTTTCTGCGTTTCTCTTTGTGTATCTCTTAGCTTTTAAAGGGCTTTTTTGTACAAAAATTTACTCTTTGAAGCTTAGACAAATATTTGAAATTATTGTTTAAAAGCAACTTATTAATATATCTGTAATTAGTATAATTTTTTCTGATCTTGGAATTTTATCAACATTCCTCTATATCGATAACTTGAATATATATATCTATTTGATAAACTGTGGTTAAGTGCATGTAAATACTGCTGTTACAGTATGGATAAAAAGCAAAAGTGTTACTTTGATTCAAATAAACCAAACTTCAACCAATGATTGCAAATTATTTTTAATTATAAATAATTTATTATTTCTTAAATTAATGCTTATATGAACTTGAAGATAAAACTTGATGCCCTCGTCATTTTAAGGAATTAGAGAATGTTACGTTACCTTTATTACACGTATAGTTTCTTAGTTATTATATATGCAATTTATTACATTTTTATATGAGCTAAAATTATATATTGAAACGAAAAATTGTGGAAATTCTGTCCTTTTTTTCGATAGAAATAGTTTATATAGATGCTTCCACACTAGTTTTTAGACTTATTCCAATTGATTTAGACAAAAATAACACACAACTAGCGCAGTTAAAATATTTAATTGGTAAATCGTTAACAATTGTTTTGTGCAGTGATTAATGTTAATAATTGTTCTGGCCCTGCGGTGGCGCGCGCAGTGTGGTAACACGTTGACGCAAATTTGACATTGAACTTAAATTAACGCCGTTAACTTAGGTTTAACTGCCAACGATACAAGGAACGCTTACTCAGAGGTCTCATAAAGATCGCACTGCTCACTGTAGTCCGGGGTTTGGTTTCTGAAGTTTTAAGAGGTTCGAATTCCTCGGAGAATTGTAGGTTCAGAGGTTTGCATTCCTCTGAAAACAGTAGGTCCCGGCACAGCATGACCATTGCAGTCCTTGAGCCGTAAAACCACAAACAATAATTATTCTAATTAATCAGTTAATGCAAAATAAACTTGTTTTAACTATTACATCCTCCATTAGCGTCAGGTTTTAACGGAAATGCCTTTAATGTTAGAAAATCCATTCCTGTTGTTTGTTTAGTTTGCGTTTATTAATTTATTTAGTTGGTATTTATTAATTTTTTATTCTTAGTAGTAGTTGTTTAATTTGTTTATTTAGTTTTGTTTGTTTTCATCTCTTCTCATTATTTTGGATTTAAAGCGATTTTCACGGTGTAAGATCAAATTTCTCTACGTTATTGTAAAACCTAAGCATTCATTAAACTAATTTCTGCAGAAATTTATAATATGTATATTTTATATAACTACTATTACTTTAAGTTTAAAATATTGCTTTAGATAGCTTCAAAAATACGCAATTTTAAATCAAGGATATATCAAAAGATATTTTTCAAACGTAATTTGTGAAAAAGGAACGGATATATTTATTCGACTCGAATTCAATTTATGATACGTCTGTTGAATAATATTTAAACTGTTTTAACGGCGTGTTCTAATTCAAAAAACATTTATCTGATGATTAAAATGGAAATGGAGGAGAGCAGAAACTTGTGTTACAAGGCTCTCCTCTTGATCTCTGTCCTTGCGCCATAAAATACAACTATCTCCGTAACGTATAGCGTAACTCCGGTAACGTATAGCATAACTCCGGTAACGTATAGCATAACTCCGGTAACGTATAGCATAACTCCGGTAACGTATAGCATAACTCAAATTTCTGCGACGCATTTTCGTGAAGCAATTTGTAATCAATTAGCGCAGAATCACCCTTGCGCCATAAAAATACAACCGACCAATTTTAATCAATAAAATTTCAAATAAATTACTTCGTGGTAAAAAAAGCTGTTAAAATACCAGATTTTTTCGCAAACAGAAGTATTTCTAGGGATTAAAAGTAAGCTATTGCCTAAAGGTAATTGTGGTATAGTTGTGGGATTATGGCAGCGAATTAAGGCCCACTCCGAAAGGCTTTGGCTCCAGATTAGAAGCGGACAATCGGATTAAGGGATTAAAGAAGGGTCACTTGCACAATACCGCAAGAAACCTCCAACAGATTTGATGGGATTTGCGGAACCAGAATTCCAGGTCTTCTTTTTTTAAGCTTTTTTCTTTTGGTTGTCGCTAAAGCGTAATAATCAAGGATTTCTCGTAATACACGTTGTCTGTTTTTTACTTATTAGATGAAGGGAAGGATCCCATTGGATAGGTTGTTTTCTTTGAGAAAATAACCTATTCCAACCTTCTTCCAAAGGTACATTGCATGACAACTCATATTTTTTGAGAAATGTTGAAAAACACATAGTACCTAATAATTACCTGATGGTATATTAGTTCTAATGTTCATAATACAGCGCTGAGGTATGTCAAAGTAATTTCTCTCGAATCGCAATATTATTTACATCAGCCGTAATTTTTGAGTTGAACAGATTAAATTCTCTTGTACATTTCCATTTGTAAATTTGTAACTTACCACTCATTTGTATGTTTTGCCTTGTATATTTGTACTTGTTTGTATATAATTTATTTACTTCCTACGCTGAACTTCCCATTTGTATTTCTTTGCATTTTCGTTATCACATTGTAGTATTTTGTTCTTAATTGTATATTTTTATAATTTCATTTAACGATGCAGATCTGATTCACCTTGCCTTTGACTCGTATTTATATTTTCATGTTTTAAATGAATAAGGCATTTTGCTGGTCTCATGCAAGTACAACCTTAAACTAAGGGCTATTTTCTATCTTGACAAATTTTTTGTCCCCTCCCCCCTTACTTTTCTTTCTTTGAATTCTCATACAATCAGAGGTTATGCAGCTTTGCTGCTACACTCAGAGTAGAAAACATGGTATCTCCTACAGTAACAGATGAAAATGTTTTGTACTATCTTGCAGAAGAATAAAGGAATATGCGAGAATTATGAACTTCAGCAGTGAGGGCTAGGTAATCAAGGTTTTAAGCACAGTATGTTTCAATGTTTATGGACAACTATACAAAAAGGAATCTCTGGTTTTTACTGCAGTTTGAATTGAGTTTAAATCGTCATCTTTGTCATTTAAGTTATGAACTTTCATTTAATTGTCATTTAAATTATCAAGTTTCATTTAACTATCATTTACGTTATCAATCGTAAGTATCTATCAAGTTCAACGTATTGTAGCTTTAATTCAAGATCCTGTGTGTGAATTTCTATGGGCAGTGTATGTTTCCCACACAGTTCCCTAATTGTGACGAAATGGGGACATCAAGAAGTGATGGTATAATCAGTTAATCAATTACCGGGCCTAATCGATAATTAGGGCCCAATTAATCTTCCTTGCGTTGTATTTGCGTTTCGTGGATGACAAGGAAATGGATGAACTGGGATTGAGACTGCGTCTTTGAAACCGACGATGAGTTCGGGAGTTCGTCTCTTGGTCAGTGAAATTCAATATTGCAATCAATTTCTTCTTTTTTTACTTCTATATGTCTGCTGACTTCGTTTTCATGAATTAATGGTTTGGCTACTTTTTAAATATATTGTTCTAAAAATAAAAGTTTAAAAACAGTCTCCTGGATGTTAATTTCTGCTGAGTTGTATACATTAAATTGTTCACACTTCGTTCCAGAGATAGGTGTTCTCGAACTATAGAACTAGGTAAACATGAATTGAATACAAAATATAGTACATTTGTGTACACTTAAAATACGTATACTTGTATTATTAATTCTTAAAATCCATACACTTGCATTATTAATTCATAAAATCAATGTGTATATATATGGCTACATATGTTTATATGCAGGTAGTTTCACCTTGACGAATTAATTTGTTTCGAGCTCGCATTTGTAAAGCGGAACTCATTTCAAGGAAACGCAATATATGTATATATTGTATTACAATAAAACCTCTCTACAGCAATATTATACGGACAGAGAAAAATCATCGTTCTAGAGAGAATTATTGTAAAAGGGAGGGTTCATTATACAGTAAAACCTCTCTACAACACTATTATACCGACCGAGAAAAATTATCGTTGTAGAGGGATTTATCGTTATATCGGGTATCGTTATTGGAAGGCTTTGCCGTATTATATTCCTGACCATTAATTTTCCTATTATGAACCTTACTAATGTAAAACGAAGAATAATGTAACAACATGCAATGCATAATTGATAATTTTTATACGATTTAAAATATAGCAAAGAAGTGCACTCTATAGATAAAGAAACACCGAGGTATTTAAAACTTACTTTATCAACGTCCACCACAATATATAAATATGGTATACCCATTGAATATTTCGTATTTAAAGGGATTTTTTTAATTTAAAATTTTATTAAAATATTTGTTAAAATTTCGTATTTAAAATAAACGCATAGCGTGAGCAAAATTCCTGGGGGTTTAGAAAATGGCTACAAGTCATATAGTCCTATGTTAAATGGACAAAACTTGATTGCGATGGGGGTTGCAACCCTCAAACACCCTCTGTTTACGCCTATGGTTAAGCAAGAACTACCCGTACTCTTGAGGTTTCATCATATAATATGTTCTTGCGAATATAGTACAGGGTGTCCGAAAAAGCAGCACCCTTTCCAATGCCTTCTGCTGTTGTGTGGGCGCCATCTTGAAAAAATTGTGGTCTTGGGAACGGCGGGTATTTCAATCAAAACGTGGAGTAGGCTACCTTATAGCAATCCTTGTCACTTACACCTCTCTCCGCACACTGGTCACTTGTCCCCCCCCCCCAAAAAGGGTACATTCTTTTTCGTACACCCTGTGTATTAACTAGGGGTGGGAGAGGGAGAAAGACGCCATTGTAGACATTCGATTATTTAGCACATCGATTATCGCGTTAGTTGATTCGATACCTTTAAACCAATTGATATATTTGCGTGAATTAATCGATGATTCAAGTGATTAGCCTTGTATTAAGCATATCTAGTTACAAAAGATTAGTTTTAATCACTTTCGTGGGGTATCCTATTACACTAACTGCCTACCATAGTTCAACGCTAAAACCATTGAATGTATGTAATTAAATAGTCTTGTCTGAATCGTCAATTTCGTGTCTGAAAATTAATTAATCGTTAGTCTGAGACCGGTTGATCCTGATGCTGTAATTTATTTGATTTTGATAAATGATTTCGCCATTCAAAAAGTTAGTTTGGGCCTTCGCGTTTTTGGCCCTACAGTAGCGCAGTTTTGACGCTTTCACTTGTCCTGCCGGTAACCCTGGTTCGATTCCCAACGTTGCTAAAATAGTGCGCTTACTAATCAACTGCTCACTATAGTCCGGAGAATTGGTTCCCTAGGTCTTAAGAGGTTCAGTTTCTTCGGAAAACGTGTAGTCCCACTGTTGCGGCGCGGTGGTGATGTAAGTCTGCCGTGCTGTAAACCACGGGTTTGGCTCCAATGATGTAGAAAGCGTGCTTTTTTACACCTACTGTAGTTCAGGATTTTATTTTCTTGGCAGTTTAGGGTTTCTGATTCCTGGGGAAATAGAGATCCCGGAATAGCATGGCCTTTGTCATGTTTAAAATAGAGTAAAACCTCCCTTAGCGATCACCTCTATTCAGCGACCACCTCCCTTAACAACCATTTTTTCATGAGGTAGTATCATAGCTTAGATTAGAATGGAGTCGTGCGGTTGTACAGTGATGACGCGTTCACATAGCTTGTCGTTATTACGGGTTTAATTCCCAACGTTCCAAGTAAAAAGCGCTTACCAACTAACTGTTCATTGTAGTCGGTGAGTTATTTCCCAAGGCCTTTTAAATTTCTCGGAAAACTGTAGGTCGCGACACAACATGGTTCTCGCGACGTAAAAGTCGTAAAAACTTGAACGAAGTTTAAATGTACACACTGTACTTAAATTGAGCTTAATTACATAACAGTAGAGCGGTTAATTAGATGGCTGTTAATTAAATTGAATTCTACTGTCGAAAATGGAAGCCACTTATAAGTAGCTACAATAAATAGCTGAAGTAGTCGAAGAATGCTAAGAAAATGGGAGTGGAAACTCTGACGTCATGTATATTTCACTCGAAAGAATTTGAAAGGTTAAAAGTATGTGGAAACACCCCTTCTCGTTTGAAACTTGATATTAAATTTTAAATTATCCCACAGAGTGCCAATTAAAACGAGTCCTGGATACAGATTGCCAGAAGAGCATTAATTACATGATCATGTTGAACTGGTAATTTGTATTCTGCCAAAGCTTGAATTTTTGTTCTTTGATTTTTTGGAAGAAACCATCCTTCTTCGTCGGAACACGTATGAGTCCATGACCACGTACAGGCTGTTGCTGTCCAGCATTTGCATCACGTTGGAAAATTGCTAGCGACACCGTTGAATCGATTTTACTGCTCGCAAGGACACGAGTCTGTACGAATTAATAAGCGGATCAGTCATTTATTAGTCAGTCATTCATTATATGTATTTAAGCACATTGCATTTCTGTTCTTTAGAATGCATTCTCTCAGGCGCTCAGTCACGTGGGGGAGGGAGTTGAGGGTCTCCCCTGAGATCCGTTGAAGCTCCCTTTCAAACCCCAAACCTTTAAATCCCCCCCCCCGAACAAACCAAAAATTTCCGGAGATCCCAATCACATAAGGTTTGCTTATAAAATTTTCAAGAAAAAATGAAGGGAAAACTATTATTCCATGCTCTTCGCATGATTTATATGTATATATATAAATTGTGGTAACTGAATGCAGAGCCGACGAGAGGGGGGGGCAGCAAGGGCTGCAACTCGGCGACCCGGATGAAGTCTAGGACCCGTGCTGATAAGGACGTATGCTGTGGGGGGACTCGGTCCATGAAAGGGATGATGGGGCCGGTCGAAAGGAGCCGGGGGGGGGCGATTGAACGCAAGGAAAAGCATGATGTATCCTTCCGACAGCAACCCCCCGTAGAGAATCCTGACTATGCCTCTGCATTCTCCCCATATGTGGCCACTCGATGCCAGATATCATATTTACGGGCTTCGGGGCTTTTTAGCAAATTGTGGGGAGGGGGGCAACCTTTTTTTTTCAATAGCTAAAAACTAATGACATTCACCGCGTCTATTAATATACACACACATCATAGAGCTTTGCAGGATAGTCCACCGCGTCTGTTTATTAAACACACTTAACATTTCACTCCGTGCTATGCAGAGCATCCTCAGAAGTAATTACCAAGTGAAAGTCTTGCATTTTACAGAGGGAAACTTGGTCGGTATTACTTCTGAGGATGCTCCGCATAGCACTGAGTGAAACGTTAAGTGTTTTTAATAAACAGACGTTGCGGAATAACCCGCAAAGCTCTATGATGCACAAAAACTAACGAATTTCTCAAATCGTATTTTTTTTTTTTAAATAGTTCTTTTAAATGACTGAAAAAAAAAAAATTGAAAACGTTACACGCCAGGATTTTCCGAACTCCTAGACATTTTCCCCTATTCTCTGCACTGCATGTCGTTATCCGGGTCTATTCTGAACATATAATTTTCGCTTAAATATATCTTTCAAATAATTATCGGATAATTACAGTCTTCTGTGCGTCCGCTAACGTAGTAATGAATACCAGAAATAATCTCTAAACGCCGATGACACTTGAATAAATTCCTCATTAGCTCCTGGTGATTCGACCCCAAAACGGCGGCGCACATAAATCTCTTATAAAAGCAATTTTGTCAACGTCGCGTAATTTAAAGTCTGTTTACATTCTTACGTGCCGGCTCCTGAGGGATTAGCGCATTTCGTTGTTTGTATTCACACAATTTTAATATTGGAGCAAGCTTTTATATTAAGTAAATGTCATTGCGTGGTAAGTTGATGGTTGTTTACCGAAAGAGTATACCGAAGTAATTAAGGAAAGTCTGAATGAATTGATTAATAAGATACAGCTTGGCCCTCTGCTTTTAATGTTTATAGTAGAGCTGGCTTTTTAGCCCATAGCGGCGTGAGGGAAGAAAATCTGTAAAACACTCGAGCTAGGATCGAACTGATGATCTTTTGGATTATTGTTCCTATGCTTTTGCCGCAAGTAGAACCTTTATTTGAGTTCATATAGATATATATATATATATTCTATATATGGGGCGGACTTATCGCCCACCCTGTGTATATTTAATGTTTAAATGCAATAATTTTTGCCACCCACGTATTAATTAGCTCAAACTAGAGCTTATGTAATTTTGGAGAAAAAGAGACGCTTTCCCCATCCTGGATTCGAACCAGGGTCCCTCCGTTTAGCCCGGAGTGTCTTGGACCGCTAGACGAATGAGGACAGGAAACAACGCTCTCTTTCTCCGTATGTAAAGATGTTAAGGTATTATTACCCTCCGCAGGGATAACACAATTGCCAAATATGGTCAACACAAGAAAGCCTCCGGGGCGAGATTTTTGTGAGTTTTCGTGGGGGAATTTATTATACTATAATTTTTGCCACCCACGTATTAATTACAGCTCAAACTAGAGCTTATTGATTTTGGAGAAAAAATGTTTAAATTTTGTTTAAATGTTTAAAGCCCGATAGCAAAGTAACTGTTAAGCCAAACTCCACCAAATGTGGAGTACATACTGCTGGGACTGTTAAGCCAAACCCCACCAAATTTTGTGTACATGCTGCTTGGACCATGGGTGTTTAATAATAATAATAAATTTTTATTCAACCCGATATACAATATTTCGTGATACATAGCTTGAGCAGTATAAAAGTTATAGAAATGTAAGAGAAGATCTATATTAAATTATTTTAAGTTTTGAGGTTAGAAATGGAAGAGAATATAAAGCCGAAGCTTGTTACGAGATTCTCTTCCAGAATGCGGTGATGTTGAGAAAAGAAAAGAAAAGAAAAGGGATAGGTTTTTATGGTTCTGGATTAGGGCAAAGTGGATATAGGAGGCAAAGTGGGTCAGCTTAATGTTTAATAATCCAAACATAGGAGGCAACAGTGGTCAGTGCAAAAGTGTTGAAGGTGTGCGTAGGAATAAATTGCACTTATTTCAGCGCTAATGAAATACATGCGCAGCGAATAAAGTAATGAAACCTTTTTTTCGATCGTTCACTAAAAGTTTCGTAAGTTAGTTAAGTGTCAATAAAATAAAAATTACTTCGCGCTAAATTTTGTGAGCTATATGCTTGAAACAGTTGTTAAGTTCGTTACTTTAAATAATGTTTTTGTATCGTTATTGTTAATGATTCAACACAAACAGTACTCCGTTTGTAAAAATGGCGTTGAGGGCAAAGTGGATCATTTTTTATGGGGCAAAGTGTATGGGTTATCCTACGGGGCCCTAGCCCCGGACCGCACAAGTTAGGGACCTAAAAATTGTACAGTTGGTGATAAAATAATGCAATTTGCTTTTAAATATTTTTTATTGATTTTATTTTGTGATATTTCAGCGCAATTTTCAATGAAGTTTAAATTCACTCTGATTTGATTTTGACAAGCTGGCATGAAATTGATGACATGCACCTCTAGCCACATGGGCCACACAGAGAGAACCATTTTCTTTTATAGTTGATGATCTGACAACCCTGATTGCAAAGTACTTCACTCAACTGAGGGAGTAATTTTAATTACATATGCTTGTTGTCTTGGTTGGTTACAGTCAAAACTTGCAGAAATTTTAACGAACAACTCTGTAGGGACATTGTTCGAGCACAACTCGAAAAGAAAACCCAGTGTTCACAATATACAAGCAAGCCTAAGAATATCTTCAAGCATCTCAGCACTGGGACACCAAATCTGCACCGCCGTCTTAATTTGCTTAATAATGTGATGAGCCATATGCTGATCCACCAACAGAAGACTGTAGACTGTTTAAAGTATTCCCTCTCTAACGTATGAGCTCACGAGAACTGTACCCATTATGAAGGCGTAGGAAACTGTATGTATCTTAAATGCACTATGTGAAAACGTTTCTGGTAATTTTTTTCTGCCGGAAGCATGTTATGTGTACGTTATAATTTTTTACCACATAGTTTTCTATTTCAAAAACAATCTATCTATCCACTTGCCCCAGGGTTTAGGCAAAGTGGATAATTTGACCTTTCTCTTTCAAACATCTTTTGTTTAAAATTCTGTAATAAATAATATCGTTAATGATTCGTAACATGTTTCTTTGGTGTTCACAGCAGTAAACAGTACAGTTTGGGTCTTCACATATTTATTTATCACACTTTATTATTAAAATGAAATCTTAAGCTGATCTGCTTTGCTCTACTTTTCCCCTATACTTGTTTTATAGAGTTTAATTATTGTACAGTATATCTTTAGCAGAGGGACGTGGAAAACTTGTAATAACTTAAGAACTGACTGAGCGTCGTTTTTACGAATTGATGAATATAAAGTATTAGTGTTATTTAGGACTTTTGGTGGGCCTCATTTGAAAAAATTGCGATACACACCTGGATAAAATTTGTGAAATTATCTGTTTATCAAAATGCTAGCCAGAAGGATATCTGAGAGCGTGTTTAATCAGAAATTTTTGATTAAAAAACGAAGTTAAAATGTTAGTACAACAAATATTAATTAATAAGTTAGTTGTACTATTAAGAGTTACATATATGAAATTATACAATTGTAGAAGAGATTATAGATTAAAAGCATGATAGATGTAATGTTTGATTTCTAAAAGTGGAAAAACTTCAGAAATTCGCCAAGTGGTTGCATTATCACTTTTTCTCGATGATAAAATTTTACCAGCGATTATGCTAAGTTACTATTGCACATCAATCTCATTAAGTAAACGTGAAACAGCAAAAACTGTGCTGTGCTTCGGGGGACTTACCCTACTCTCTGCGCTGTAATTCGTAGAGCTTAACCCAATTTCTCTACTGTGGTGTAGTGGGCTTACTCTAAGGATAAGTGACTTACCAGTCCTATCTCCAACAACCCATTATCCGCTGTTGATACACAAACCGAAACAAATGATATTTTCGATGCAAATATCGCTTGTAATAAGTTTTTCACGAACTACATTAATTTCAGCTGCGTTTCATTAGCTTTTTCATAAATAATTAACAGATCATTGTATCCAAGCTTCCTGTTTCCCATGTGTTAAATATTTATTCTTCTTTAACAATGATATCTTTGTGGCAGATCGCGGGGCTTTTCTGGTCCGAGGTTGCTTTCCCTAATTTGGTTTTTCCTCAGCTTTGCATCAGCGTATGTTTAATGCATATATATACGACATTCTCTTTAATGTACAGACTTCAGTTTTGCTGTGTAAATGTTGATCTTCCTCGAAACGTTCGCTTTAGTTGAAAAAACAACCAGTCTTTCATTAAAGCTTATACAAAAGCCAGTTGTCCAGGGGCGCATTGAACCGAGCCAACACTGTTGAACAATTGCGCCAAAAATATTAAAGGGGGCGTAAAAGGCAAAGGGTAAATTCCTCTTTTGTCAGATGTAGGCAAATCTGAGACCCGCAAATCATAATAACTGCCTGGCGCACTTTGGCGTATTTCCAACTGGTTTGGGCCGCACCCTATGTCGACTTGCACACGTTTATGGATGAGTTTCCGAGGTCCTGGAGGCAACTAACAAGCCATGGTATGGACCACCGAGTCTGTGATCGATAAAAGAAGGATTCGGCGACTAAACTTCCA
>QLNU02003225.1:59983634-59997100 GCA_006491805.2 Dysdera silvatica | reverse complement strand
ATGTACAGCGGGTCAAAAAAAAAAGGATCACGTCCTGTTATTCCCGTTCCTGAGGACGTACCAAAAAAAAAGGGGGGGGGGGATTAGACTCGAAATAGTGTCTTCTATAAATATATGTGCATCTCTTTTGCATAAGGGGTTGTCTTCATATTAAATTTTGAACCAACTCGATTTTTTTTTAAGGATAACACCCACTTTTGACAACGAATTCTGATTCTCCAGGTCAAAACACCTAGATTTCACATAAAATTTATATATTTTACTTAAGCTTTTGGGGAGCTATGATTGTTTGAAATTTCGAGCTTCTAATGTTAAATTGCTGCTGTAATTTTTCTTTCATAGTTTCCGAAATAATCAGCCTATCCTACTAATTCTGTTGCATGTTGTAGCACTAAATAACCCAAACAAAACGCATACTATCATTTATCTCTAAACGGATATTTAATATTAATTATTAATTATGAAAATCTTATTTGAAAAAAATATAAATATAAACGTGGGTGAATTTTAACGACAATCTGTTTAGCAGTCTCAGAAACCTTAGTATGTGAATTTTTACTTCATTCCCTTTAGTATTTGTTTAAATACAGACCAATATTGAAAATTGCATCATTTTGAGGCTTTTTACGGGCCATTTATCAATTGCCGATGGAAACTGCTAAGGAGAAAGCTATCAAAATTGCAGCGCGATGCAAAGTTTGGACTCTTGGCTATTGTGCGACGTGTTATTAGACATTTTTATTGCATTTGTGCTTAGAAAAAATCACAATTTGAAGTGTAATGAAAAATGTGAAAGTCGATTTGGCTTAAATCCATGCGCATCCCGTCGTTTTCTGGTATAAATTAACTTCGCATTTAATATTATATAGCCTTTTTATATAAAATAAATTTTATTTCGAACATCATTCGAAAATCGAGATGGAAAACAATAATGGCGTAGATATACCGTCTTTCTGGAAGGGAGGGGGCGGCCCCCTGATATATACAATGTTTGTATCCCAAGAAAAAAAAATTTTAAGCGATTTCTAATGTAATGTTACCGGGTTTTGGAGATGGGGATGAGGTCCAGACCCGCGAGCCCCTTTATTTACGCCACTGACGCTGCCCCTAAAATTTACGGGCTTTAGACCCCACGAGCCTTTAATAAGAAGTTTTTGTATTCTGCAGTATGCGTGACCTTCATTTTACGTTCTGCCATATGAAGACGGACCCCAAATGGTTTCTTTTTAATATCTCTCGTATTTATGATCAGAATTTGCCACAAATTTAAATATATCATAATATTGACACGGGGAAGCTCATGATGACATAAAACATGGGTATTGCTTTTTCATTTTTCGGAAATAATAAACAATTAAATATGAAGACATCACCTTATGTAAATGAGATGCACATTTATTTGTGGAAGACACGATTTCGAGTCTAACGACATTTTTTTTTTTTTATTCGTCCTCAGGAACGGGAATAATGGGCGATGATCGTATTTTTTTTGACCCACTGTACATACATGCATGATGGATTACATGCTAAAACTATAGGTTAATACACATGCAACCTAAAAACGTTGGCCATTTATATTTGGCTACATAAAAAATATTTTTTTAGTGTTTTTTTATTGGTGTTAAATTTTTTATTTCGTTTGGTATGCTATTCCAAATATTTAATCCGTAATAATTCATATTATCTTTTCCATAATTAGTTCGAATATATTTTGTTTTAATTTCTTTTTTATGACAAGTATTATATTTGTGGTCTTCTTTTATTATTTCTATTATGTGTTATGTCTACGTGTGTATATTTTCTATATTAAGTAGTTGATATTCTTCTCTAAATTGAACAATTGATTGATATGGTGATTTTTATTTTGTTTATTGTGTCATTTAATGAATTATTTGTTTTTATTAAGTTTTTCTTGTTTAGTCCACCCCATGTTGGTTTTCAGTACAGTAGTATACTGTAAATTATTGAATAATAAATATCAATTTTTGCATTTAAAGTTAGTTTATTATTTAATCTGGCTAATAGTTCATTTATTCTTCTTATTTTTTTTTATTTATATCATCTATTTGTTCATGCCAAAGAGTTTTGTTGACCTCTGCTTTTGTCTAATCTGCTTACATCAAATTATCTTGTAAAAGTGCATGGTGTCAAAGATTCTATGTAGGCAAACATAGGCGTAACCTGGCAGAGGCAAGGGCGTCTAGCTCCCCCAGTTTACGCTATATTTAACCCCCACGCCTGCGTATGCAAAACTCTACAGTTTTTTTGCATAATATGTAAATATTTTCAGAATATATTTATAGGATATGGGGCAAGGCTATGTCCAAAGGAGGGGGAGTTGGAAGTAACTTTCCCATTGGGTCAATATTATTAACTATAAAATCAAATTCCTTATAAAACTGAAAATATGGTATCAACCTCCCTCCCCCTGTTTCATCAAAGCCCCCCTCTTTTTTAAATTCTATGCGCGGGCCTTGGGTATAGTAATAAAGTTTTAAAATACAGTGAATGAAAAGAACAGAATTCGTTTATAATGAAGGCTATATATTTCCCTTTATGTAATGGACAGAAATTTGTTTTTATCGTTTGATGGTAAATTATTTCGAAAAGCCAATAAGCGGCTTCGGAGGTATTAACACGTAATCCACAGTAAATCTGTCTCTTTCTCCTATCTTAGTGAGATTTAAAGTTTTTAATCCGGTTGGATTAACAGACTTTTAGAAATGCAGGAAGATCTGTCTAACATAAAATATAAGGAGGCTTACGCGAAAATTTTGCGGAGAAATAGAAAGGATCTAAAGTTCTTTGTTCGCAGACCTAACTCTTTCAAATTTTTAGAAAATTCGAAGGGAATTTAAAACCACTCTTCCAATACCCATCGCCTCGTTTGGGGCCCTCGTCTGGTAGATGATCCTTTTCAAATCCTCAAATGATTTTGAAACTGGCAATATTAATTTACGAACAAACAAAGAACACAACAGGGAATTATAGAATGAAATTTTAATAAACATCCTGTCCTGGATTGAGGGGGTCCTTCTTATAGCGACCGTTTGTCTCTTTGTGGGGTTCATTCATGCGAATGGCGTCGACTTGTAATTGATTTGAAGCTATTCTATAAATTGATCCACGATATGATATATTCTGATCACGACCGCCCTCTGATAGTTATGGCCTCTCCTCGGGTTTCAAGGGGCCATCCCTACAGCTTCATTCTTCCAACCGTAAGGTCAAATTCCCGTTTTTATTACTATATAAATAGAGTTGGACGTATTTGGAATGTATTGCCCGATGATCTTATATGTTCTGCCAGCTACCGTGAATTTGTATCTACTTGGCACATGACTGACTTGTCTCAATTTTTACATTGTTTTCCTTTTTAGGATTTTTAGGTAGGATTTTTATTGTGTACTATTCTTCATGTACTTTTGTTCTATCTTGTGATTTTGATTTATTAATCGATTTTACTCTCAGTATAAGTGTTTGTATCCATCTGAGTTTTAATAAATTATTAAATAATTATTATTATTATCCTTAGCTCGGAAAAATCCATTAATTCGCGACGTTTGGGATTAGGTCCGCGATTGACGAGTGTGGTTAATGTAACTATCGGTGATAATGGCTTTTTAAATACTATTAATCGCTAACGAGTTTCTAAAATCGGAGTAAACGACTTTGGAGGAAAATAAGGAATAGTTTCTATAATTTTAATCTCGTCTAATCCGTGCTGAAAGAGACGTCTCCCTATTCTGAATAAGCAGCGCCAAATACCCATTGAAGATGTATTGCTTCGTACGCGTGTACTAGAAATAATTTTCGGTGTTTGTCATGCCACGTTCCGTCAATGAATTTTTCGTTGCATGAATGGTTTTTTGTAGTTTGTTTATCGCATGCGTGGCGTTGAATTAAATGGCCTGGATCGTCACGTGAGGCAAAACGCTTAGTCATTCCTCCATTAGAAGTCGTTAGCGATCGCGCTTTTGCTCTTTTTTTACGACCTCACATATGTGGGTGTGCCAGTACCGAGTAAGAGTATATTTAGAGACTTTATTTCTCATACATTGTTTCAATGTGTAGCATGCCGTTTAATTATAAACCATACGTTATACTACTATTATAGAATTCTCATTACAACAACTTCCGGTACAACAAGAATCCGTTATTTATGGAATTAGGACCGATGTCCTTTTCACATGTCAGAAAGACAGTGTATTCAGGTATCCGATATAATGAATTTAATGCTTGGAGGCTTCATCTAAACGGAAAAAAAACTCAACTCTTTAAACGCCAAGAATTGAAAAAAAAAAGTAGTTATAACGTATTTGTTTTGGAAATAACATTGAAGTAACAGGTGCGTTTGAACCGACTGTTTCCTGTTATTTAGTCCATTGCAGTCCTGTTCTTGCTTACACTAAAATTAAGGTTATAACTAGAGAAATTTAGGTCACTGGTCAAACGTATAAGAAAATATTCCGCTACGTTTCGAGAATTAAGATAAAGGGAACAGTAGTTCTCGAGACGTTGCGGAATATTTTCTTATGCGTTGGACCAGGGATAACCTGTATCATTCTGTCAGGCAGTGTTTGAAGTAGTTTTCGTAAAACATTTAAGTTTATGTTGTCCCAGCATTCGTAATTGTTATTTGGAGATCATTCCCATGATGATATTGCTTGTTTCGCCCATATACAGCTCTTGCCATAAAACTTCATACATTTTCAAACGGATTCAGGTCTGGAGAACGCGAGGGCCATGGAGTGACATCAACCTTTTCCCACTCAAACCACTTCTTGGTGGATATTGATGCATGTACACTGGTATTGTCCTGTTGGTACTTCCAATTCGGACCGTCTGAAAGAGGCCCAGATGGGATTAAGAGATCATACATTAATTCCTGATATATTTGGAGTTCATAGTGCCCCGAAGGAATACGATGTCTGCTTTTCCTCCTGCTTCGAATGCTTCCCACACCATTACATTTCTCCGCCGCCTCCTTGATGTCTACTCAGCCTTATCTTTGGCTGAGTGCGTAGATCATGCCAATATGACGAATATCCGTCAGAGCTATCCAGACAGAAACGTTTTTCATTAGAAAACACTATTCAGTCCACTCATGACGCCATTTCACAGTTTTTTACACCAATCGAAACGATTTAACTTATGACTGGTAGTAAGTTTCGGTTTGCTCTTCATTTTCCTGAACTTCACGTTCGAATTTACATTTAAACTCTTCCACGCAGTTTGGTGGGATACAGTTGTTTACAGTACACGTGAAATTTCAAGAGTGGATACCTGCTCACGAGTAGCAAGAGCTGAGCTCCTGGGGTGGCAGTTTTGGTGGTCTACCATAGCTTTTTTGTGGTTCTATAATCACCACTTTTTTTGGTGGCATTTTGAGCAGCAGTTTGTGAGCGCCCTATTTTACGGGCTAGTCCTCTTGTTGACTGTCCCTTGCAAGTTAGCAAATATATTTTTCTGGCGTAAGTTTCATTTAGTTCTTTTCCTCAATGCATACTCACAAAACGCAATTTTCATCACAACATTGGATCCATATGATAGCCTACATGTATCATATGATGTGTATAAAACTACACATGTGCAAATTAGTTAACAGGCTCGCAGTCCGGAAATTTGCGTGTTGAGTTTATATTTTCTTTACAGGTTGTAAATGATCATGTTTTCTTACGAAAAATTTTTTTTCTCCATTTTCAAAAGTTGTAAAGTGATGTATATATGTAATCACTGTTGGTACATTATTTGCATAAATTTATATCAAACGCTTATTGCAATCATAAGTTATTTGTGTTTTCGGGTGAGTTTATAATTTATTTACATAGTGTATAATATTCCTGAAACACAACTTTCGACGATAATTCCACAGCTTTCCTTTCAATTCTGGTGTCTTATTTTCGTGGCATATGGTTTTATTTACGTGGGCAGAGTTAAATTTTCGGCAAAAGAAAAAAAAACTACACGGCTGTATTCCCTGGATCGTATTCATGGCCACATATTGTGAAAAACTCAACTTCCTATACGGCCCTGAATCCGCTCCCGGGAATACAGACGTGTATTCCCAGGATCGAATTTAGGGCCGTATAGGAAGTTGAGTTATTTACAATATACGACCCTGAATCCGCTCCCGGGAATACAGACGTGTATTCCCAGGATCGAATTTAGGGCCGTATAGGAAGTTGAGTTATTTACAATATACGACCCTGAATCCGATCCTGGGAATGCAGACGTGTATTCCCAGGATCGGCTTCAGGGCCGTATATTGTAAAAAGCTCAACTTCCAATGGTAATCGACAATTCTTCTCTTGCTTTTCAGTTATTACGGAAATTTTGCTTTCGTTTTATAGCAGATGTTTTCATGTTCCTGGGCAAAACTTAATTTTGCAACGAAAAAAAAGGACAGCGCTCGCATTCCCGATGTCGACCTCGTGACCCATTTTAGTAACGGAACCAGACTTTCAACGATTATTTATAATTCTTCGGCTATTACGGATTATGCTTGCTTTTCTGTGGTGAATTGTTTCATTTTCCATGCAATCTAATGGTATCTGCCCCCCGCCACTTAGGGGCAATCACATTTTTTCCCGACACCCCGACGGAAACATCTCTTGATGCGTCCCTACCTCTAGAACTAAAGTTAATTCCCACATACTTTCCACACCATGAACTTTCGAATTTACGAACTATTTTCTAAAACTCTTTAGGGGGTCCGTACGATTTCGTAAAATCGAGAATCTACTACAGTGTTTCTCGAAGTAGGGTGACTACAGATCTGGAAAGCCTAGAAAAGTCAGGGAAATTTGAAATGCATGGTCGCAGTAATAGTCCTGAACTGTGCTTTTCATACTACATTGCCTACTGAAAAATTTGAAAAACTTGTACTTTTGACTAAACTTCTTCCAAAAGTTATCATTTTGCACCAAAACTAATATAATTTATATAAAATTATTAAGCCCATATATTTTTCAGAAGAAAATGTTTGCCAAATATATAACTAAAACTTGAAAAGAGAAGTGTTTTTAGCCAAACTATTTAATCTGTAAGGGATTTTGATCATACCAATCTCCTTTGCCTTATATACAGTCATACACATTTTAAATGAAATAGAAGATGAAGCATCAGCGTTGAAATTACATAAACTCTTTTACGTATAATGAGCTCAAAAACGATAGAATGTAAATATTTAATTAGTACAAGTTTTTAGTGTAAAGAAATACTTTTTAATACAGCTTTTGAATTTGTAAATTCACTACAATTGAGTTATAAATGGCTTTGGGGTTTGCATTAATCGATTTTATGGCCTTGAAACTTACCTTATTGCACAAATTTTAGTGCATTGTATGTTGTTTACTGTAATTAGCGACTGGAAATCTGGAAAAGTCAAGGAAATTTAAAACAAAATCTGTGTAGACACCCTGTTGAAGTGTGCTCCCAGGAAATCCAGGGTACCGCGATTTCTTTCTTGGTGTTCCGCAAGCAATCTGTAAAACATCGCTGACGATCTCCGAGAGAAAATCTATGAATTTTATAACTTTCCTCATGACAACCATTTGAGAGTTAACTAACCATAACCAATCCAATATCCAACAACAATTGAAAAATATTACTTGCCTTTTATACTGATATATATCTTTTACTTATTTTTATGTATATGTTCAAGTAGTGATAAATAATAGCTCTTTGGGTTTTCATTGTTTATAAAGGGGGTTCAGTGGCTATGACATATGGTAAATAAAGGGTTCCGTTGCTAAGCATGTGGTAAGAAAAGGGTTCCGTAGCTATGCATGTGATAAGAAACTAGTTCTATTGCTAGGCATGTGGTAAGAAAAGGGTTCTGTTGCTGGGCGTGTGGTAAGAAAAAAGTTCCGTTGCGGGTATGCGGTAAGAAAAAGGTTCCGTGGCAAGGCATGTGATAAGAAAGGGGTTCCGTTGCTAGGCATGTGGTAAGAAAGAGGTTCCGTGGCTAAGTATATGATAAGAAAAGGATTCCGTGTGCTATAAACTTTGAGAACCACTGGTCTACTGTATTAAAAATGAAAAGTGATATTGATGTTGAATGCGGAGCAGCATTAAGATAAGTTGTATTTGAAATCAACAGATTATATTAACAAATGAAATCGAGATAATAAAGAGGTTGAAGATCTGCAGTTAATGGTCATTTCTTAATAGTTATCTAATTTTAATCAACCCTCCCTTCATTGCCCTATTCCTATTCGGATCGTCTCACGATATCTTGTGGAGTGGTAATGGTAAGTTTGTCCAATCACCGACGCTCTTCCTTTGTTTGGACTTTGACTCCGGACACTTCCAGTCCGGAAATTTCGCTAATTTTCGGCGTTCGGGGTTTCCGGATTCTGTAATGTTCCGGCGTTGATGTCAGCGGGTGGGGAAGGAACGGTGAAAGGGTGGGGCAAGGGGAGGCAGTCGAAATCTTTTGAATTTGCCGGCTGGAAGACGAAGAGGAGGAGGGATGCGGGGAATCTTATCGCCCTTTGATGGAGGGGGTTGGGGGTGGACTCGATTCATTTTGTCAATGGCGGGGACAGAGGTGTCACGTGACTGGCCATGCGGTTAATGCAGCGCGTGTATTGGGTGAGCCAGGGGTGTCGGAGACCCTAGGGATCAGTAACAAATTGCAGTAGTGTTAGCCTACAAAGCGCCCACCAGAGGTTTTAATTGGATACTAACATTTTCTTCAATTTCAAGTAATTTACTGTTTATTTACGTCAAATCGAAGCCTCACATGTTACTTTTGAAGTTTCCCACCATCCATCCTTAAATTTGAAAACTCGACAGCACTATTTTCACTCGTAATGTAAGATTATTACTGTACTCCATTTTTAATTTTAAATGTTTACTATTTTCAACGTGTAATGAAATTTGCCGTTATTTAAATATATACCTATCGTTGTAAAGCCGAAGTAATTAATTGTCTAAGGATGCAATATTTTTACACTAAACGAATTATTAATTCATAATCAACGTACAAGTTTTATATCAATGAGTACAAGTTATGTGAAATACATTTTGTAGCTTAAAATATAGAAAACAGTGCAATACTATTTAAATGGAATCATTGTAAAACTTTAAGTGAGTAGAGTTTTAACTTTAGAGAGAACTTTTGATTTGCTGCTCCAGGGATAATTGAGAAATTTTAGGGGCGAGTTTAGGAAATTGCCGCCCCTAGGCCCAGGCTGTATAGCCGCCCCTTCCTCCCTTACAACGACAGGAGCTCCTTTCAAGAAATAAAATAATAAAATAACTCATATCATACTCTTTTTATATGTGACGGCGATCTTTTCGCGCAGCATGTGACAATGTGAGCATGTGTGTTGTTTACTGTAATTAGCGACTGGAAATCGATTAAGATTTGGTCTGGAAACCTGGAAAAGTCAAGGAAATTTAAAGCAGAATTTGTGTAGACACCCTGTTGAAGTGTGCTCCCAGGAAACCCAGGGTACCACGATTTCTTTATTCTTCTACCTACTTAGAAATCTGTGACTGGGTACTTCTAAAATTTTACTACACGTTGCCAAAATTCACGTAATCTGAGAAATATATCAAAAACTGACATGCACGTATCAAAGGCCTGAGTATACTAAAGCTGAGGAACAAATGAAAAACGATGTCACAAAGTGTCACTTCATTTCTCTCTCTCTCTCTCTATTGGCCCTGCGGTGGCGCAGTGTGGTAACGCGTTCTCCTAGTGCGCCGCTAATCCGGGTTCGACTCCCAGCAGTGCAAAAAGAACGCTTACTCAGAGATCTCATAAAGATCGCACTGCTCACTGTAGTCCGGGGTTTGGTTCCCTAGGCCTTAAGAGGTTCGGATTCCTCGGAAAACAGTAGGTCCCGGCGCAGCATGACCACTGTAGTCTTTGAGCCGTAAAACCAAAAAGAAACGAAACGAAAAGAATCTCTCTCTCTCTCTCTTACTCTCTCTCTTCACTTTCATTTTGTTATGTCATGACGGTTAGCTCTATTGGGATCAATTGTGAATATTATATGGCCATTTATGACACAATAATCATAAATCCTTCTATATTTATTAGTTCTTCCCGTAACGTTAAGCTTGGGAAACTACAAAATATTTCTTCATCTGCTAGTTATTTAACAGCGAAACTTCTGTCTTTTAGTGCCAGGAAGGAAGCAAAACCTCTCCTTTTCCCCTACACATTGAAATACAGTATTATCTCCGAATGAGGGACACCTACGTGACCGGACATTTTGTTCCTTAAATGGAGGTGTCCCTTATCCGAAGACACATGTATTGATACACAGACCAGAGCAATCATCCTTTAAATAGAGGTGTCCCTTATGGTAGGTGACACTGCATATGCCATTGTTGCAATTTTATACTGTATTAAAAATGAACGTTTGTAACGTATATGTAGTATCGATAAGCAAAAGTCAACATTGTAAGCGTCGAAAAGTAATTTTAACGCGCTTATGACTTTGACCTTTGCTTATCAATTCGATCAGCGTAGACGACATACAATTACGTTGCGTATAGGCTATTATTATTGTCACCGTTCAGAGATAGAGACGATACATTTTATTAGGCAAATAATCGAAGACAGCGCTGACACAGTTGACATTTATTAAGCTTAAACCTTTTTCGGCAGCTTTATAGCCGTCTTCATCAGAACGTAAACAATGTAATTCTCAATTATGAATCTCGCTATGTCGTCGTCGTGAATTTCAGCATAAATTAGGATTCGCTAGTATCTGGGGGCTCCATGTTCCTTCGGCCACCAAAATGAAGCAGTCGGGCTCCAAACCAGAATTGGTAAGCAAGAAATAGAAAAAAATGTAAGATGTAGTTGAGGGGGGAAGACATTATATATTAAATGCAAGCTAACCTCGCTTTAACGATTTTTACTGGACTGGTTAAAGTAATCGTTATATCGATGAATTCGTTGAATCGGGGGGGAACAGATTTATTCGAACCCATGAGGCACCCACGGAGTGGGAGGGGCATGGGTCCCGGGCCCTTCCTTGTGCTGAAAATGTACATGTAAAATACGTTAAAAATTATCAGCTATTTTTACATTTTGATCATCTCGTGAACAAAAATCTTGGGTGCTCTAGCAGTCGAAACTGAAATAAGAAATCACCGAAAAGGAAAATCATAAAATACTTACCAGCGTTCTAGTTGGAAAATGGTTTATCGGTAAAATAACATCATCACTTTCATCGCCTTTAATTTATTAATGCTACCACATGGTGGCGCATCGGCAGAGTATTTGTCTTCCGTAAGGAAAATCCGGATTTGCATGCCGTTGGTATCAAACTCCTTTTTTTCTTTTTTCTTTTTTACGAATCCATATTTCGCAGTTTGATTCTCTAGGCAACAAAGGGTCTCTCGGAACCTCTCTCTCTCTCTCTCGTTAAACCGATAAGTTCACGAGAATTTTGGTCCTAGGTCTTCGTACTGCCAGTTGGTTCTCGCACCATGTAGTGGCAGAAACGCTATCTGTTGCCGTAACTCTCGGCCGTATTTGGAGACAGTGGCCCCAGAAAAGAAATATGCAACGTCGTAGTGGGACCTGAACTTAAAAACAGACGTCAGAACACATAGTCATGAAGACGATCAGAATTCATGCCAAAGCACATACAATCTACTACTGGCTTCATTTTGTAAGTGTACATGGAGTTTTGGATGCTCCGGTATCAACACGGACAGTGTGGCGTCGATTGTCTGTGGCGGGTTTGTTGTCCATCCAATCGTTGCGAAGGCTCCTGTTAATAGCAGGCCACCATCGTCATTGCTTAGAATGGTGTCACACCAGAGCTGCGTGGGGTGCAAAATGGAACAGTGTAGTGTTCAGTGACGAATCCCGTTTCTGTCTCACCAATAATGATCACCGTATGAGAGTTTGGAGGCGACATCATGGCCATCGGGTGGATTCCTCTGCCGTTTTCGAGCACCACATATCCCGTCAGCGTGGCATAATGGTTTAGAGTGCTATTAACGCCCACCAATCTTCAAGGTATTCCAAAGGCTATTTTTTTAGTATCTTATTGATCATTCTGCATTTTGACTTCTTGTATTTCATTTCTTGTATTGAAGGACTGCTGTTGACGCGTCCGAAAGCTTGGGTAATCTTTTGCTCTTTTACGAATGTTTAACCTTTTATACAGTATATACACGGTGTTCCACGGGAAGTTGAAAATCTAAAGTATCTAAAAAAATAAGCGTTTTACAAAAGAAGTTCGAAACAAAAATTGCTTGTCTTGGAGGTAGGGGGTGTTTTTTTTATGATCTTTTACTTTGGTGGGGGGGGTCGATTTCAAGGTCCTTTTGAATATCATACCAGTTTTTTCAAAGAGAAAACTATTTTTTATTCTTATTTCTCATAAAAAAAATAAACAGCTTTTGTGGAAAGCATTTTTTCGATGTAGCGCTTAGCTTCCGAGATATTTAAAAAGTAAGCTTAAATAAAGATATTCATGCCATGTCATAGAAAACTAATTTAACATTTAAAAAAATTAAAGTAATTACGTATGCAGTACTTGGAGACACATTGTTCCCAAATAAAAATATATGCGATTGGTTGGTAAGTCATATAACCTTTTTATATATATTCCCTAAAAAATGAGATATTGCGCGTAGTGCTAATTGGTACCAAAGCCAAGACAGCCGTTTGCTACCAGCATTAAGCCTTTCCTTTACTTCCGCCATACAGCCGTCCATTTAATGTAAGTCATTTAAAAGTTAGCGGGTAAGAGTAAATATAAATTAGTTTATTGTGTATTTAAAAATGAAGTATCTATCTGTAGAAGTTTGAGGCGTTTCAACAATAAAAAAAACTACGTTCTGCTGAAGCAATACTTACTGAAAACGTAGTCTGAAGGTCAAGAAGCTTGTAGATTCGTGGAAAAACGTCTGGATTGCATATTTTCAAGACTTGAAGACTTTGGACGCCAATGTAATACTTTTGTTTATTACAGTCATAACAAATAACATAAGATATTCTTCATCAACTTTATTTTTTTCTATTTAACCCTGACGGGGGGTCGCCCCTTCCGCCCTTGTTTAAGAAATAGATCCAAACCTTCGTCGATTATTCTCTGTTGAATGTATGTAACGCCATTTAATCGCAATTTCAGAACGGTCCCAGATGCTGACAAGCCCTTTATTCGTACTGTGTCAACTCACACTGTCTCCTGTCTCGTCCTCTTATCCTCCGTTTTGACTCGAAATGGAACGAATGAAAAAAATTATCGATTTAGGATTTTTTTTTCTATTTTTTAGCCGCCAGCTAAATGCATTAGACATCTGCGTATGTATGCCAGGAAACTTTATAAAAATCATTTCTTCCGCCATGTTAACATGAATGCGATAGGAAACCGTTTTATCATATTCTTTTCTTTTCTTCACTGACCTTTTCATATTTCGAGCCTCGCCTCTGTTTATTTTCGTTTTTTGCCTCCGAAGAAATGGTAAAACGACGTTTT
>QLNU02003225.1:59952013-59983534 GCA_006491805.2 Dysdera silvatica | reverse complement strand
CTAATATTTAATACGTTTGCGTAATAAGAAAACGAAAGGTACCAAATTTACGATTTGGGTCTCTACATTGTGACGAAATACAAGTTTTGGCGATAATTTTAGTTTTTTTTTTTAATTATTACATGCTCTTCTGTCTTTTTGTGGCAAGTTGTTTTATTTGCCTTAACGAAACTAAGTTTATAAACAAATTGCATTCCTAGTCTGGAGCACAGGACTGTATTTAGTTAGGAAATAACCTCCAAATATGATCGATAGTTCCACAGCTAGTTTTCAATTTTAACATGTTCTTCTTCCTTCTTATGGAATATAATTCATCTGTGAGGGCAGAGCTCATTTCAGTGTGGGGGAAAGAGGGGCTCCGCCTACACCCGTTGAATAATAAAACATATTTTTTCTAAATCAGCACCATATAATCTTCTTTGAAGCCACTCGAATCCTCCCCTCGTCCATGAGTTTTGAACTGCTAAGGTAGGTGCATGGGGCTGGGATAATAATGACAATGATAATAAATAATAATAATTTATTTCCATGCTCATACGGTCACTCTCAATAGATTCCGTTGAACATTCATAAAGGGTTGTCTTACTGGAGACAATAATGGCATGATGGGAAACACGTAAAAACGTACGTTAGTTCCTGTATTCCCAAGGTTACACTATAATAGGTAGGGGTTTCACTATCAAGGTTACACTACACTATGTAAATAAATTATAAACTCACCTGTAAATCACAAGTAACTTACGATTGCAATAAGCTTTTGATATAAATTTATGCAAATAATATACCAACGGTGATTACATACATACCAATTACAACTTTTGAAAATGGTGAACAATTTTGTTCGTGAAAAAAATAATCATTTACAACCTGTAAAGAAACATAAATTCAATGTGGAAAATTTCAGGAAATCAGAAATTCATAATGTGTTGTTCCTCCTTGTTTTTCAATAACCTGTATCATTCTGTCAGGCATTGTTTGAAGTAGTTTTCTTAAAACATTTAAGTTTATGTTGTCCCAGCATTCGAAATTGTTATTTGGAGATCATTCACACGATAATATTGCTTGTTGCGCCAATATGCAGCCTTTGCCATAAAACCCCACACATTTTCAACTGGATTCAGGTCTGGAGAACGCGAGGGCCATGGAATGACATCAACCTTTTCCCACTCAAACCACTTCTTGGTGGATATTGATGCATGTACACTGGTATTGTCCTGTTGGTACTTCCAATTCGGACCATCTGAAAGAGGCTCAAATGGAATTAAGTAATCATACATGAATTCCTAATATTTTTGGAGTTCATAGTCCCCTTAATGAATACAATGTCTATTTTCCTCCTACTCCGAATGCTACCCACACCATTACATTTCTCCGCCGCCTCCTTGATGTCTACTCAGCCTTATCTTTGGCTGAGTGCGTAGATCATGCCAATATGACGAATATCCGTCAGAGCTATCCAGACAGAAACGTTTTTCATTAGAAAACACTATTCAGTCCACTCATGACGCCATTTCACAGTTTTTTACACCAATCGAAACGATTTAACTTATGACTAGTAGTAAGTTTCGGTTTGCTTTTATTTTCCTGAACTTTACGTTCAAATTTACATTTAAACTCTTCCACGCAGTTTGGTGGGATACAGTTGTTTACAGTACACGTGAAATTTCAAGAGTGGATACCTGCTCACGAGTAGCAAGAGCTGAGCTCCTGGGGTGGCAGTTTTGGTGGTCTACCATAGCTTTTTTGTGGTTCTATAATCACCACTTTTTTTGGTGGCATTTTGAGCAGCAGTTTGTGAGCGTTCTATTTTACGGGCTATTCCTCTTGTTGACTGTCCTTTGCCATACAGCAAATATATTTTTATGACGTCCTTTTCATTTAGTTCTTTCCCTCAAAGCATAGTCACAAAACGCACTTTTCATCACAACACTGGATCCATATGATAGCCTACATGCTTCAAATTATGTATATAAAACTACACATATGCAAATTAGTTTACAGGCTCGCAGTCCGGAAATTTGCGTGTTGAGTTTATATTTTCTTTACAGGTTGTAAATGATCATGTTTTCTTACGAAAAATTTTTTTTCGCCATTTTCAAAAGTTGTAATCATTATATGTATGTAATCACCATTGGTATATTATTTGCATGAATTTATATCAAATGCTTGTTACAATCGTAAGTTATCTGTGCTTTATGGGTGAGTTTATAATGTTTTTACATAGTGTATAATATTCCTGAAACACAACTTTCGACGATAATTCCACAGCTTTCCTTTCAATTCTGGTGTCTTATTTTCGTGGCATATGGTTTTATTTACGTGGGCAGAGTTAAATTTTCGGCAAAAGAAAAAAAAACTACACGGCTGTATTCCCTGGATCGTATTCATGGCCACATATTGTGAAAAACTCAACTTCCTATACGGCCCTGAATCCGCTCCCGGGAATACAGACGTGTATTCCCAGGATCGAATTTAGGGCCGTATAGGAAGTTGAGTTATTTACAATATACGACCCTGAATCCGATCCTGGGAATGCAGACGTGTATTCCCAGGATCGGCTTCAGGGCCGTATATTGTAAAAAGCTCAACTTCCAATGGTAATCGACAATTCTTCTCTTGCTTTTCAGTTATTACGGAAATTTTGCTTTCGTTTTATAGCAGATGTTTTCATGTTCCTGGGCAAAACTTAATTTTGCAACGAAAAAAAAGGACAGCGCTCGCATTCCCGATGTCGACCTCGTGACCCATTTTAGTAACGGAACCAGACTTTCAACGATTATTTATAATTCTTCGGCTATTACGGATTATGCTTGCTTTTCTGTGGTGAATTGTTTCATTTTCCATGCAATCTAATGGTATCTGCCCCCCGCCACTTAGGGGCAATCACATTTTTTCCCGACACCCCGACGGAAACATCTCTTGATGCGTCCCTACCTCTAGAACTAAAGTTAATTCCCACATACTTTCCACACCATGAACTTTCGAATTTACGAACTATTTTCTAAAACTCTTTAGGGGGTCCGTACGATTTCGTAAAATCGAGAATCTACTACAGTGTTTCTCGAAGTAGGGTGACTACAGATCTGGAAAGCCTAGAAAAGTCAGGGAAATTTGAAATGCATGGTCGCAGTAATAGTCCTGAACTGTCATTTCATACCACATTGCCTACTGAAAAATTTTAAAAACTTGTACTTTTGACTAAACTTCTTCCAAAAGGTACCATTTTGCACCAAAACTAACACAATTTATATAAAATTATTAAGACTATATATTTTTCAGAAGAATGTTTGCCAAATATGTAACTAAAACTTGAAAAACAAAAAGTGTTTTTAGCTAAATTATCTAATCTGTAAGGGATTTTGATCATGCCCATCTCCTTTGCCTTATATATATATAGTCATACACATTTTAAATTGAATAGAAGATGAAGCATCAGCGTTGAAATTACATAAACTCTTTTACGTATAATGAGCTCAAAAACGATAGAATGTAAATATTGAATTAGTTCAAGTTTTTAGTGTAAAGAAATGCACTTTATGATTCAGTTTTTGAATTTGTAAATTCACTGTAATTGAGTTATAAATGGCTTTGGGGTTTACATTAATGGAATTTATGGCCTTAAAACTTATTTTAATTATGTAAATTTTAGTGCATTGTGTGTTGTTTACTGTAACTAGCAACTGGAAATCTGAAAAAGTCAAGGAAATTTAAAACAAAATCTGTGTAGACACCCTGTTGAAGTGTGCTCCCAGGAAATCCAGGGTACCGCGATTTCTTTCTTGGTGTTCCGCAAGCAATCTGTAAAACATCGCTGACGATCTCCGAGAGAAAATCTATGAATTTTATAACTTTCCTCATGACAACCATTTGAGAGTTAACTAACCATAACCAATCCAATATCCAACAACAATTGAAAAATATTACTTGCCTTTTATACTGATATATATCTTTTACTTATTTTTATGTATATGTTCAAGTAGTGATAAATAATAGCTCTTTGGGTTTTCATTGTTTATAAAGGGGGTTCAGTGGCTATGACATATGGTAAATAAAAGGTTCCGTGACTAAGCATGTGGTAAGAAAAGAGTTCCGTGGCTAAGCATGTGGTAAAAAAATGGTTCCATGGTTAAGTATGTGGTAAGGAAAGGGTTCTGTTGCTGGGCGTGTGGTAAGAAAAAAGTTCCGTTGCGGGTATGCGGTAAGAAAAAGGTTCCGTGGCAAGGCATGTGATAAGAAAGGGGTTCCGTTGCTAGGCATGTGGTAAGAAAGAGGTTCCGTGGCTAAGTATATGATAAGAAAAGGATTCCGTGTGCTATAAACTTTGAGAACCACTGGTCTACTGTATTAAAAATGAAAAGTGATATTGATGTTGAATGCGGAGCAGCATTAAGATAAGTTGTATTTGAAATCAACAGATTATATTAACAAATGAAATCGAGATAATAAAGAGGTTGAAGATCTGCAGTTAATGGTCATTTCTTAATAGTTATCTAATTTTAATCAACCCTCCCTTCATTGCCCTATTCCTATTCGGATCGTCTCACGATATCTTGTGGAGTGGTAATGGTAAGTTTGTCCAATCACCGACGCTCTTCCTTTGTTTGGACTTTGACTCCGGACACTTCCAGTCCGGAAATTTCGCTAATTTTCGGCGTTCGGGGTTTCCGGATTCTGTAATGTTCCGGCGTTGATGTCAGCGGGTGGGGAAGGAACGGTGAAAGGGTGGGGCAAGGGGAGGCAGTCGAAATCTTTTGAATTTGCCGGCTGGAAGACGAAGAGGAGGAGGGATGCGGGGAATCTTATCGCCCTTTGATGGAGGGGGTTGGGGGTGGACTCGATTCATTTTGTCAATGGCGGGGACAGAGGTGTCACGTGACTGGCCATGCGGTTAATGCAGCGCGTGTATTGGGTGAGCCAGGGGTGTCGGAGACCCTAGGGATCAGTAACAAATTGCAGTAGTGTTAGCCTACAAAGCGCCCACCAGAGGTTTTAATTGGATACTAACATTTTCTTCAATTTCAAGTAATTTACTGTTTATTTACGTCAAATCGAAGCCTCACATGTTACTTTTGAAGTTTCCCACCATCCATCTTTAAATTTGGAAACACGACAGCACTATTTCCACTCGTAATGTAAGATTATTACTGTACTCCATTTTTACTATTTTCAACGTGTAATGAAATTTGCCGTTATTTAAATATATACCTATCGTTGTAAAGCCGAAGTAATTAATTGTCTAAGGATGCAATATTTTTACACTAAACGAATTATTAATTCATAATCAACGTACAAGTTTTATATCAATGAGTACAAGTTATGTGAAATACATTTTGTAGCTTAAAATATAGAAAACAGTGCAATACTATTTAAATGGAATCATTGTAAAACTTTAAGTGAGTAGAGTTTTAACTTTAGAGAGAACTTTTGATTTGCTGCTCCAGGGATAATTGAGAAATTTTAGGGGCGAGTTTAGGAAATTGCCGCCCCTAGGCCCAGGCTGTATAGCCGCCCCTTCCTCCCTTACAACGACAGGAGCTCCTTTCAAGAAATAAAATAATAAAATAACTCATATCATACTCTTTTTATATGTGACGGCGATCTTTTCGCGCAGCATGTGACAATGTGAGCATGTGTGTTGTTTACTGTAATTAGCGACTGGAAATCGATTAAGATTTGGGCTGGAAATCTGAAAAAGTCAAGGAAATTTAAAGCAGAATTTGTGTAGACACCCTGTTGAAGTGTGCTCCCAGGAAACCCAGGGTACCACGATTTCTTTATTCTTCTACCTACTTAGAAATCTGTGACTGGGTACTTCTAAAATTTTACTACACGTTGCCAAAATTCACGTAATCTGAGAAATATATCAAAAACTGACATGCACGTATCAAAGGCCTGAGTATACTAAAGCTGAGGAACAAATGAAAAACGATGTCACAAAGTGTCACTTCATTTCTCTCTCTCTCTCTCTATTGTAGTGTGGTAACCAGGGGTTTGACTATTCGCTCCCTGCTCACTGTAGTCCGGGGTTTGGTTCCCCAGGCCTTAAGAGGTTCGGATTCCTCGGAAAACAGTAGGTCCCGGCGCAGCATGACCACTGTAGTCTTTGAGCCGTAAAACCACAAAACAAACGAAACGAAAAGAATCTCTCTCTCTCTCTCTTACTTTCATTTTGTTATGTCATGACGGTTAGCTCTATTGGGATCAATTGTGAATATTATATGGCCATTTATGACACAATAATCATAAATCCTTCTATATTTATTAGTTCTTCCCGTAACGTTAAGCTTGGGGAACTACAGAATATTTCTTCATCTGCTAGTTATTTAACAGGGTAACTTTTGTCTTTTAGTGCCAGGAAGGAAGCAAAACCACTCCTTTTCCCCTACACATTGAAATACAGTATTATCTCCGAATGAGGGACACCTACGTGACCGTACATTTTGTTCCTTAAATGGAGGTGTCCCTTATTCGAAGATACATGTATTGATGCACAGACCAGAGCAATCATCCTTTAAATAGAGGTGTCCCTTATTCGAAGATACATGTATTGATGCACAGACCAGAGCAATCATCCTTTAAATAGAGGTGTCCTTTATGGTAGGTGACACTGCATATGCCATTGTTGCAATTTTATACTGTATTAAAAATGAAGTTTGTAACGTATATGTAGTATCAATAAGCAAAAGTCAACATTGTAAGCGTCGAAAAGTAATTTTAACGCGCTTATGACTTTGACCTTTCCTTATCAATTCGATCAGCGTAGACGACATACAATTACGTTGCGTATAGGCTATTATTATTGTCACCGTTCAGAGATAGAGACGATACATTTTATTAGGCAAATAATCAAAGACAGCGCTGACACAGTTGACATTTATTAAGCTTAAACCTTTTTCGGCAGCTTTATAGCCGTCTTCATCAGAACGTAAACAATGTAATTCTCAATTATGAACCTCGCTATGTCGTCGTCCTGAATTTCAGCATAAATTAGGATTTGCTAGTATCTGGGGGCTCCATGTTCCTTCGGCCACCAAAATGAAGCAGTCGGGCTCCAAACCAGAATTGGTAGGCAAGAAATAGAAAAAAAATGTAAGATGTAGTTGAGGGGGGAAGACATTATATATTAAATGCAAGCTAACCTCGCTTTAACGATTTTTACTGGACTGGTTAAAGTAATCGTTATATCGATGAATTCGTTGAATCGGGGGGGAACAGATTTATTCGAACCCATGAGGCACCCACGGAGTGGGAGGGGCATGGGTCCCGGGCCCTTCCTTGTGCTGAAAATGTACATGTAAAATACGTTAAAAATTATCAGCTATTTTTACATTTTGATCATCTCGTGAACAAAAATCTTGGGTGCTCTAGCAGTCGAAACTGAAATAAGAAATCACCGAAAAGGAAAATCATAAAATACTTACCAGCGTTCTAGTTGGAAAATGGTTTATCGGTAAAATAACATCATCACTTTCATCGCCTTTAATTTATTAATGCTACCACATCGTGGCGCATCGGCAGAGTATTTGTCTTGCGTACGGAAAATCCGGATTTGCATGCCGTTGGCATCAAACGCCTTTTTTTTTCTTTTTTTTTTTTACGAATCCATATTTCGCAGTTTGATTCTCTAGGCAACAAAGGGTCTCTCGGAACCTCTCTCTCTCTCGTTAAACCGATGAGTTCACGAGACGTTTGGTCCTAGGTCTTCGTACTGCCAGTTGGTTCTCGCACCATGTAGTGGCAGAAACGCTATCTGTTGCCGTAACTCTCGGCCGTATTTGGAGACAGTGGCCCCAGAAAAGAAATATGCAACGTCGTAGTGGGACCTGAACTTAAAAACAGACGTCAGAACACATAGTCATGAAGACGATCAGAATTCATGCCAAAGCACATACAATCTACTACTGGCTTCATTTTGTAAGTGTACATGGAGTTTTGGATGCTCCGGTATCAACACGGACAGTGTGGCGTCGATTGTCTGTGGCGGGTTTGTTGTCCATCCAATCGTTGCGAAGGCTCCTGTTAATAGCAGGCCACCATCGTCATTGCTTAGAATGGTGTCACACCAGAGCTGCGTGGGGTGCAAAATGGAACAGTGTAGTGTTCAGTGACGAATCCCGTTTCTGTCTCACCAATAATGATCACCGTATGAGAGTTTGGAGGCGACATCATGGCCATCGGGTGGATTCCTCTGCCGTTTTCGAGCACCACATATCCCGTCAGCGTGGCATAATGGTTTAGAGTGCTATTAACGCCCACCAATCTTCAAGGTATTCCAAAGGCTATTTTTTTAGTATCTTATTGATCATTCTGCATTTTGACTTCTTGTATTTCATTTCTTGTATTGAAGGACTGCTGCTGACGCGTCCGAAAGCTTGGGTGATCTTTTGCTCTTTTACGAATGTTTAACCTTTTATACAGTATATACACGGTGTTCCACGGGAAGTTGAAAATCTAAAGTATCTAAAAAAATAAGCGTTTTACAAAAGAAGTTCGAAACAAAAATTGCTTGTCTTGGAGGTAGGGGGTGTTTTTTTTATGATCTTTTACTTTGGTGGGGGGGGTCGATTTCAAGGTCCTTTTGAATATCATACCAGTTTTTTCAAAGAGAAAACTATTTTTTATTCTTATTTCTCATAAAAAAAATAAACAGCTTTTGTGGAAAGCATTTTTTCGATGTAGCGCTTAGCTTCCGAGATATTTAAAAAGTAAGCTTAAATAAAGATATTCATGCCATGTCATAGAAAACTAATTTAACATTTAAAAAAATTAAAGTAATTACGTATGCAGTACTTGGAGACACATTGTTCCCAAATAAAAATATATGCGATTGGTTGGTAAGTCATATAACCTTTTTATATATATTCCCTAAAAAATGAGATATTGCGCGTAGTGCTAATTGGTACCAAAGCCAAGACAGCCGTTTGCTACCAGCATTAAGCCTTTCCTTTACTTCCGTCTTACAGGCGTCCATTTAATGTAAGTCATTTAAAATTTAGCGGGTAAGAGTAAATATAAATTAGTTTATTGTGTATTTAAAAATGAAGTATCTATCTGTAGAAGTTTGAGGCGTTTCAACAATAAAAAAAACTGCATTCTGCTGAAGCAACACCTACTGAAAACGTAGTTTGAAAGGCAAGTAGCTTATAGATTCGTGGAAAAACGTCTTGATCGCATTTCTCCAAGACTTAGAGACTTTGGACGCCTGTGTAAGACTTTTATTTATTACAGTCGTAACAAACAATACATAAAATATTCTTCATCGTCTTTAATTTTTTTTCTTATTTAACCCTGACGGGGGGTCGCCCCTTCCGCCCTTGTTTAAGAAATAGATCCAAACCTTCGTCGATTATTCTCTGTTGAATGTATGTAACGCCATTTAATCGCAATTTCAGAACGGTCCCAGATGCTGACAAGCCCTTTATTCGTACTGTGTCAACTCACACTGTCTCCTGTCTCGTCCTCTTATCCTCCGTTTTGACTCGAAATGGAACGAATGAAAAAAATTATCGATTTAGGATTTTTTTTTCTATTTTTTAGCCGCCAGCTAAATGCATTAGACATCTGCGTATGTATGCCAGGAAACTTTATAAAAATCATTTCTTCCGCCATGTTAACATGAATGCGATAGGAAACCGTTTTATCATATTCTTTTCTTTTCTTCACTGACCTTTTCATATTTCGAGCCTCGCCTCTGTTTATTTTCGTTTTTTGCCTCCGAAGAAATGGTAAAACGACGTTTTTGCGCCAAAACTGCGATAAAATGTTTGCGGTTTTGGTTCTTTTTCGTAAAGAAATACAAATTTTCCCGGATTAATGCCCAGAGCGAAATCCTTGCGATCATCGGTCGAGGTGGAATTATCGAAAAGATAATTTCTTTAAAACTATGATTAAGATCTTTAATTTGCTTAGAAATTGAAATTGCTATGCATATATTGTTATTAAACAAATATTAATTCAGTATAAGTGTTTTTTCATAAACTATTTTCGTTTCTCCCCTTTTATGTTAAATTTGTTAAAAATATTTGCATGAACGTCAATTGAATAAAATCCTATCTAAGAATAGAAGATATGGCTGTATTTTCTTAAGATAAAGAAAGATTGTTCAACTGAAGGCAGTGCATAAATTTTTAGTAAGGTTTTCTAAGGTTATTAATTATGCATTTTATGTCCACTTTGTGCAATGTGTAATATTATTATAATTGATTATGTAATAGTTGAATAATGTAATTTATTTTATGAAAGCTTAATAATGTAATTTATTTTGTGATAGCGTAATAATGTAATTCATTTTGTGATAGCTTAATAATGTAATTTATTTTCGATAGTTTAGCAATGTGATTTATTATGTTATAGGCTTAACAAAATGTAATTTATTATGTGATATTTTAGCAATGTAATTTATTTTATGATAATTTGGTAATGTAATTTATGTAATAAATTAAATTAAACTATTATGCAATAGTTTAATAATATAATTGATTATGTAATACTTCGTTGTAATTTATTATTTAATAGTTTATTGCAAATTATTATGTAATTGTTTTCTGTAATTTATTATGTCATAGTTATGTTATTATTTAATAGTTTATTGCAATTTATTAGTGCAATTGTTGCTGTAATTCATTATGTAATAGTTATGTTATTATTTAATACTCTGTATTAAATTATTACATGATAAAATATTGCTAAATTATTTTCATAATAAAAATACATTAAACTGTTAAGCATAATAAAAATATTAAGTTATTTTCATATAATAAAAAGTACATTAATTATTAAATAATAAAATATCAGATTATTAATTTATTGTGTAATTTAATGTAATTTATTAAATAATGTGATGTAATTTATTAAATAATGTAATGTAATTTATTAAATAATGTAATGTAATTTATTAAATAATGTAATGTAATTTATTAAATAATGTAATGTAATTTATTAAATAATGTAAGTTATTGTATAATGTAATGTAATTTGTTATGTAATAGTTTAATGAAGTAATTGTTGATATACCGTAATTTCTACCTTGTTTTACCGTAATTCCTCTCTTGTTTTACCATGGTTTCTTTTCTGTATTACTTTTTCTTGTTATCCTATATATTTTCATAATCTTTATGGTGATAATTCCTAAAACCCCACTACACTATTTACCATTTTTAATACATATGACCATGAAGGTTACGTTCATTTATTGTATTGTTTTGCCTATAAATATAAACAGAATATATGGCCTTTTGTTGGTGTAGTAGTCGCACTTGAAATTCTCCTTGGCGTTCCTGTTAACGATGGTCGACTGTATTAAAAAATTAGAGAAGCGAAACCTTACCTAAGCATAAAGGGTGAAAAGTAAGCTTGTGCTTATTTTTTCGTACTAAGGGAAAGGGGTTATCAAATTATCAGAAATGTGCTTACGTAATATTTGAACGACCCCTGACCTCACAGTTGAGTAGTTTTGCACGCCTCAAATAAACAAGAAACTTCTAACTAAAAAATAATTTTATCTCTAACGAAAAAACAAGAAATCTCTAACAAATAATTTTATCTCTAACGAACAAACAATAGGCATACCTTAAACAGCAATGTACAGAAATGAATCTTTAAACTGGAATTCAGTATAAACTATATGGAAAACGATTACTAATTTGAGTGTATGACAGAAGAATAATTAAAATACTGATTTATTAATAAAAATATTTTAATATTGTTTACTAACTTCATTACTGTTACTGAAAAAAATATTCTCGTCAGTAAAATCTCCCTAATACTCGTATTTAATGATGATACTTAATCACAAAAGTCTTCATTTCTCATTTGCAATACACTTTTTTTTTCTCAATTCCGCGTGTTTTGACAAATACCGACTATACCATGTTCTAACCTTCCGTCGGATTCAAACTTCTGAAAAGGTTGAAGGTGTTCATTTTCCGGACAGCTAGTTACCGAAATGCTGTTCTCATTTCATTTTATTCCTTTCCTTTCTTTTTCCTTTGGATCTTTCGCCGTTGCATTGCATCGTTTCCGCGGGCTTCTGTTTGTCTGAAATCCGCGTCGGAAGTCTAATCTCAGGGTCCTGATAAACATCAACTTGTGTTTATCAGCAGCAATATCTTCTCGCCCGTGACAACTTCATTTCCGCTTTGAACACGTAAAAACAGCAGCAACACGACCGACAAACTATACAAACACCACCTAATGCATTCTGTTCCTTCTTCTCATCCATTTTCTGCGTCGTAAAATACGGTGCTATAGTTGGGCTTACGCTGTGACCGACTCGTTTCCTAAAATCGCTGCAGAGTTTGTAATATTCTGCGAATTTGTGGGGAGCGGGGAGGGGGACGAATAATGGGGGAGAATATTAAGATGTTGCTCACAGATGATGGGGAGAGGGGTTTGCTTTGACACAGGAATATTTATGGTGACGCACTAAGTGGAGGAATAAATTTAGCTTGGCTGCAAATTTGGCGAGATCATGTTCTGGGGACGAGGCTTGGCATTCAATTTTCATTAACCTTCTAAGCTGTAGTAAAAGCTACCTTGTTTTTGTTATTTTATGCTTTTCCTTCTGGAAAATAAGCATTTAAACTATAAGCATTTAAACTACCTTTGCAGTAGTCTATGCTCATTACTGTGAGAATATGCCATGCAACTTTTGTCAAATGCCCATATGTTGAACGTGTTTGTTGGTGCAGTGCATCTTACTACCTATGTTTATTACCATACTTGCTTTTGTAACGTATTTATCCAATGCATTTACTAACTCGTTTGTTTATGCCGTGCATTTACTAACACGCTAGTTTATCCAGTGCATTTATTAACACGTGTTTATGCAATGCATTTAATAACACGTTTGTTATGCAGTACATTTAATAACACGTTTGTTACGCAATACATTTATTAACACTTGTCTATCCAATGCATTCACCAACACGTTTGTTTATCCAATGCATTTACTAACACGTTTGTGTATCCAGTGCATTTACTAACACTTTCGTTTATCTAATGCATTTATTAACACGTTTGTTTATTGTGCGTTGGCGCAATTATTTATTAAACATTTTACCCATTAACACATTTCTTCATTAAAGTAATTATTCGATCTCGCGTAATGGCACCTTGCGTTTTGTAATTATGTAAGTGCCAGCGTAACGTTACTCATAGATATATTCTATAAACATTATCTTAAAATTACAGAAATAACTTTGGAAAGAAATTGATATTTAGCACGAAAAAACGTTCTCTTTTCATATTCTAGAAAGTACAAACGTGTTTTGTATAGCGACGTTGTGTGAGTTCGACAAAAATTGGGACTTCCCGTAACGAAATTGCGAGAAAATTATGTAGATTTCGCGATCGTTAATGTAAATTTCGGAAGAAGATTTGTCAGCGAGTTGTTTAAAAGTTAAGGAATTAAGACTTTGCATTACAATGTTGGTATTAAGAATAACCTCTTCGTATTATTCTTATGATATTCTTAAGCAAGAAATGACATAAAAATGTCGTCATTTTCACATTTTTTGTACTTGATTTCTCAGTATTCTTTTTAATAAGATGCAAAATCGATATAGCAGCATGTAAAATATATTAAATATTCATAGCAACGTTATGAAGCATATTTTTTAACGTTTGATTGGACGTGGGAAAGCGTTTTGTAGTTTCTCCATCCTTATTAGGAGTTCGCTGTGATCGCTTCCTGACGAGAGGTAACGTTTGTCTGAAACTAGTCGATGAGCTCAACGAAACGTCGAAAACTGCGCTCGCTGCACAACGTTGGTACTAATATCTTTTATCTTGCTGTTTTATTCTGTTATTCGCTTATAATTGCGGTTGTTGATCGACGTTTTATCGTTACATAGGATCATTACGTAGGATCGTTACGTAGGATCATTACGTAGGATCGGTACGTATGATCCAATATTTATTTATAACACTTGTTGTAATACGAACCACCGTGCGTGCATACATATTTACACATGTGAGCATCCAGTGGTTATTTTCTCGAGAAAATATTAATTTTGTTGCCATATGACCTGGATCTTAGAATGTTGACAAATAAAATTAGAGGAAATTGCTTAACTCTTGCTTTTAAAATAAAAAATAAATTAAAAAGCAGATTTTATCCCGAAATGGTTTGAAATGATCTCAAAATATTGCCTTCCTATTATACAGCTAGCCTAAACCTCAATAAATGCAGACGTGCGTAGGGAATGGAAGTTTTCCCCATGCCCCTATAATGTGCTTTGCCAGCTGCGACAGTTCTTCGGCAGTGAAGTGTTCATGTAGGGGCGAACCTTTTTTAGCAGCAGTACTTGAAATTTAAATTTCATTCGATAATATGTGCAAAATACACGCCGCATTGAGACGTGTATGGAACAAAAAAATAAAAATAATAGTAATATCGAAGTTCAAGGGTCAAACAAGATCAAACAGTCTGAAGATTTAGGAGTCGTTCTCTAGCTTGCCAATATCTTTCATATAGGTTCGCGATCACCACCTATCCGTCTTTGGAATAAGATGCGTCCATTTCCTTGTCATTACCACAAAGGATACAATTTGGAATGAAATAGATTTTAAATTGGTATGAACGTTTAGTTAGGCAATCGTGTCCTGTCTCCAAATCAAAAGCTGCGACAGCCTATCGACGAAGGAAAACTGGAATATCGGGAACTATGCTCTGCCATGTTTTTTTCACTGATTTCTTGTATCTTCCTATTGTCATTATCGCCATTTGATTTGGGGCCATACATCTACATATAATCTTAATGGATTGTCAATTCTCCAAACGCGGTTTTTAAGATTCAAATCATTTTCACAGAATAGTATACTTCTGATGTCAGCATCCATACCTTATAATGTCGTACCTGTTTTTGATATATATTACTTTAAATTAGGCCAATTAATGTTTGATAGAATTTATAATAATAAATATGCAAATATTGTTACTCTTACTTCTTTTTCCCATAATCACAACACTCGTCATAAAAATTATCTTTTTGTTTTGTCCCTCTCGAATTTATCTTGCGTATAACAATAATATAAATTCAACTGGCCCGAAATTATGGAAGGGATTTCCGAATTAATTAGGGATTTCCGAATTAATTAGGGATTTCCCTCAGAACTTAACGTCACTATCGCGTGAACCCATTTTTAGGAAATCTCTTGAATCGTGGCTACTTGACGACCAGATTTTATAATAATTTGAATCAAATTATTTTATTTTTTTTGCCAAGAGTATTTGTGTTGTGCAAAGAAGGGTACAATGTGTTGCTTACCATTTATGATTGTATATCTCTAAGCTGTTATATTGTTTACTTTAATTAGCTTTACCCTTTATTGTACTTCATTTTTGTATTATGACTTAACCTGTAATTTGATGCGTTCACCAGCGGCGGTTGTCGGATTGGATGGCAGCGGGGTTGTCAGGCCTTCTCTTGGCCTTTTTCTGCTGTCTCCCTCCTCGGGTGTCACGTGCCGAACTCGTGGAAAATAAATTATTATTATTACTATTATATATTAAAATTATATATACTTATAGCTATGAATCATTTATAAAGGCAAATAAATAAAAAATTTATTATTATTATTATGTCCGTTATACATTGTTGTACCTGTATTACACAGAATCTATGAGATACGTACTATCTTCTTGATCTGGACTTCTTGGTTCAGTTCAAGTCTCACCCAGAAACCTGAGAGCTGTCCATGTACCTTCTTAAATATAGGCGGTGCCCAGTAAGGCAGTTTTTTGTAGGTCTGTTGTCGTTATGTCAGTAATGTCCAGTTTTTCTAGGAAGTTTTTTAAATTAGGTGTGATGGCCCCCAGTGCACCTATCACAATCGGGATGACTGTTACTTGTTTTTTCCAGAGTCTATTAATTTCTATTGCAAGGTCACGATATTTGGAGATTTTTTTCAAATTTCTTATCATCATCATTAGTATTATTATACGAGGGGTAACTAAGGAATTAGTTGGAAAAGATAAGGTTTGTGGTCTGTTAGGAATATCAAGTCTTCTTTTAATTTCATGAACCTTCTGGATTGCAGCAGATTGTGTTTTCAGTATTCTAACTTCGTTGGAGCCGAAATTTCTCCAGAAATCATTTGATGTAGGACCGATTAATATCCCATAAAGGCATAAGGCCCTCCGATTGATAACTTCCTCCAAACCATAGAGATGTTTCCAATTCGTTGTTTGTAGGATAATTTCTTGTCAAAGGTGAATCTAAGGTAGTTGGTGTTGTGTAATTCTTTTAAAAGAGGTCTGCTGAAGACAATGGTCATTTCAGTTAGCTGGTGATGGAGGTCGCAAATTTGATACTGATTTTTCAATATTTATTTACAATTTATTCTCATCACACCAATCAGGGAATCTTAACGAGAAATTAACTTTTTCAACCATTAATTTTAAGCCCCAATAACTACATCGTTTGCGTAGAATTTACGTCTGTTACCTTCCACTTTTTCCTGAATTTGAGATCAGTTATTAATAAGAATATTAAATAATGTAGAGTTTCTCACCCCTCCTTGTTACAGACCCAAATGTTCTTGTCTGAACTTTGAAATGCGGCTACCAGGGAAGAAACAAGTTTTAAAAGTATCTGTATTCTAAAGAAAAGTTAATTTGCGATATTCTAAGCGAAAATGCATAATTTTTCTAATTTGGATCAAACCTTTTTCGGTTACTTGGAGTTTAAACACTCTAAGGAATATTAAATTAAGAAAATGTGTAGTAAATAAAATAGATATTTATCAAAATTATACATAATGAAACAATTCGTCTGGTCCTTAAAATACCAACATCGAAGATTAATACAATGAAAACTTCATTATCAGCTTTTAACCAAAATAATTTTACCCTTCGCCACATTTTATATCACTCTTTTAACCATAAAATCATTTTAACTTTTTATCTAATATTGGCTATTCCCATCTCATATGATTTTTTTTTTCTTGTATCGTTTTGTTTGGTTCATTTGATACTTTATGTTCAATATTGTTTTACCATTTTAACTATAATTTCTTTTTATTTTATAACCATGTGTACGTTCTCACCCTGTTCAGCGCAGAATTACCCTTGCTGTCCTTGCGCTATAAAAATACAACCAACCGAACTTTATTGAGGAGAATGGATTATAAATTACAAATCAAATTTGTGAAACTAATGAGGTTGGACGCTGTTTACATGAACGGTATAATATGGTTTGACTGTACATTTTTATCATTTTTTATATTTTTTTATTGCAGTTTTATTATTTATAGAGGCAGATTTGTTGTAAGTAATCTAAAAACAATAAAAATATAAAATGTGGGTTGTTGTAAGCAGAAATTATCAAAAAATCCTCAATTTCATTTTTCGGGTCAATTTGACCCGAATTATGCACTTAAGGGTTAAAAATATATTCTAAATGGCTTTCTACATTAGATCTTATGTATATAATGTTTTTTTCAGAGCTTTGTGTCTTTATTTTATAACAAGGATAAGAGAAATTATAGAGAGGTATACTAAAATTTATAAGTTTTTAATGCAAAATTTATTTTAAGAAATTTATTTATTAACGTTAAATATATTAGTCTACTTATATATTTAGTGTTATTAAATATATTAATAAATACATCAAAATATTTACGAATTTTAAGCCCCTGTAGAGTTCTGAACCTCCCCTCCATAACCAGAGCCCCCTTATAACTTCGTGAGCCCCCCTTGTAACTTCCAGACTCTAAACCCTCTGTAACAAGCGTCTAGCTAGGCCTGACTGTATTATGAACAAGGAAAATATGGGATGTTCGTTTCTTAAAAGTATATTATTACAAAGTGCGCACATTATTATATGGCAATATAACATGCCCTGGGGAATAAATTATAAAGTAAAAGTGTAGAGGCAGAGAAAGAGAGAACGAAAGGAAATAAAAAAAAAGCAATAATTTCTTTTCTATAGATCAAAAGTTTTCAAAGATTACTAATATTTTTCATTCCACTTATATCGTAGTACACTTCTTTGTGGGTCACTGAAATTTTGAGGCTTCTGTTGGCAAAAAAATACGGAAATATCAAAGTCTCTCTCTTTTTTTCTTTTGACAAAATCTCGTTATCTTTTGTCGAGGATGCGCCAATATAATTTTTCTCTTATGCGTCATCTTAGTTCCGCTGCCCGACAAACATAATTATCCGCAACTTTTCCTCCATAAGTGGTGAAAATAAAACGGGGGCTACATAAGTCAGCTAAGCTAATTGGTTGCGTGTTAATTGGTGCGGTTGAATGCGCCTACAGCCCTATCTCTTCCACATCAACCTTCTACCGTGGTTGTCGGTATCCGATGCTGCTTTAAAACTTAATTTGTGAGGAAGCGCTACTAGACTCAAATAATTGAGCCGCAATTTTTTTCTAGTTTCTAATTTTCGACATCATTGCGTTTCGTTTCCATGTATCATCCACTTATTAAAGGTATTTTCGTTAAGCGAATGTTCCTCTCACTTCTGACCTAAGCCCCCTAAATATAAATTATATTTTTTTCCTGAATTATAAATCGTTTGTAATCAAATGAAATGTAATTGGTTATCTCTTGTCATTTTTGCTGTAAGTTTCTTAAACTAACAGGATTAGCGTATAAGCTTTTATTTATATAAATACTGCGAAAAATGTATGAGAATTTTAAGGTAGGAAACGTTAATAAGATACATACCACTGTCTGTTAAGATTAGATACATTGCACAGTAATTTTGCAGCTGTTTTGACAATGCCTTGCCTGACCATCGTCATGAAGGTGGTTGGCAAATGCTTCACCGAAACAGCTCTCAGTTTTTTACGTAAGTAACTACTCTGAAGATACATACATTACCCTTAAACATGTGACACCTACACTGATATTGTTTATGGGCATTGAGATGTGTGATTATTTCCATAGCCGATAGGAATAATATTATTCCTATGTATCATTTAATCTGTTTAATTATTAAATCTGTTTTATTTTTAAATCTGTTTAATTATTAAACCTCTTTGATTATTGCAGATTACTTGAACCACTGACATACCGCCTAAAAGTACTGTGCATGTCATCTCCCAGATATATTATTAGTTCTGCAGCCTGCAAACTATATTAACTAACATTCCTTGGACTTTCTAAATCGTATGTGCTGTCTCCCCTTGTCTGGCGCCGAGTGACGCCTGTTATCCTTGCGCCATAATAATGGCGTAATAATCAACCTACCAACCTTAAACTATCTATCTTCCTTAAAACTGGCCCAAATCGCAATTTTTTTGACATCAGTGCAGTTACCGGATTATTATACGATATGGAAAAATACGTTTACCTATTTTTAAGCTCAGCTTCTATGCAGCCAGATCCATTGTGCCATATTGTTTTATGCCATAGTATGGAAAATTACTACTTTCTGGTGCGAATGTGGTAATATCCTTTCAATATACATATGACTGGATTATTGTTGAAAGGGGCTCCGTCAAATTTCTGATTCCAAATACTTTTTCGAAAAAAAACTTTTGGCCAAATGAGACTTGAAATATCTCCGTGAAAACGCATCTAAATATTTACTATGACCATTGAGAGTACAGCGTACTTTTTATTTTATTTAATGAAGAAATTTGTATGTTTTGTCCTTTTTTAAGTACAAATTTGACTTAGGTCCCCATGTAGCCAATCACCCACATTCTTATATATTAATTCCACCTGGGATCCTGCGCCTTAATGTGCAAGTTAAAAGCATCAATATATAGGTGTTAAGATTACGTCATCGGTGCCTCAGTGTTTCATTGGACATAATGTGGAAAAGGATAGAAACCTGAAGGTCGCAGGTTCGAGACCAATATAAAATGTGACTTTTATTTTTTTTCCTAATTCATGTGTGTCAAATGGGAGCTGCAGTCAAAGCCGAAAAACGTGCAAAAGTTCAATTGCCTTTAAAATTCCCTTGCATATAGCGATGCTTTTCAAATAAACACGGTTGAAAGTTGAATAAAAATTATTTCGTTATCAAGTCAGTGATTTATTTAAAAGATCTAACTCCCGCAAGTGAGTCAAAGTCCGCTGAGTCAACTCTCAAAAGAGAATTTCATTCTTCGAAGGAGTCTTATTCTGCCCGTCTTTTCTTTTACAATGAAAAATGTAGTAAAATAGTTTTATCTAATTTTATAACTTAAGAAAGCGAAAATTAACTTTAAAAAATGTATCTTAAAACTAATCCTTATACTGCAAAACCCATCATTATATACATATATGCATGATTATACATACATACATGTATATAATATATTGTTAATGTAACGGGCATTAACCGAACAAGAAATTCGTCCGTATAAGAAAGGTGACCGTAAAGGAGTGGGACATTTTTGTAAAGAAGTGTTTGCCGGGGAATTCTTATCTGACGAGTTTTCGATGAGAGGGGGTTATAATATTTATTGTATTGACTGTCGTATAAGTTTCTATTTGCAACATTATGATTGGACGTCGATAGCAATGAACTCATTTGCGAGCATTGCTTCTGAATAGCACTCTCATTTAAAATTCAGTCCAACTTTGAGTAATGAAGCCCATCTAATTTCCCGACAATAACGAGTCGTCTAAACTCACGATTCTTGAACAAGCCTAATGGTAAATACATCGTCAAAAATGTCTATTGTAACATATTGGAATGGTGTTATCAGTACAATCAATATATGTATGTAAAGTATAATTTCATCGCAGTGCGATTATTTACAAAACCATAATTATACCATATAAATTATACCATGTAAATTATACCATAAATTACGAAATATACGATTATTTAAGAAAAGCTAGATTATAGCAATATGGTAATCTACAGCCGTGCTCTATGCTAAGCATGTTCATATACGTCATTGTTATTCCAAATACGACAGCTCAATTTCTCCAAACAGCTTTTAGAAAGCCATGTAAATTTCGGCGTCTCTGCTCCTTTTTCATTCTTTTCCCAGACATTTTGTCCATTACTTAACGGCAGCCCCTGCTGTAGTATACTGTCATAATATTCAAAAATGGCCTCAAATTGAACTTCGTAACATTATTGAGCACCCCCACACACACTCTTATTCTTGAATTTGCGTTTTAGGAAGCAAAATATGTATATAAAACGAAACGTGTGTAGCTGTAATAAATAAAAGCACTGACTAGTTCATTTTCCTGTCTTTTATTTTGTATTTGAGGTATCCTAAAATTTTCTGCCATGAATTTCAATTATTTAATTAATTTCTTATTTCTGTCTGTTGATGAACTTCTAATTTTAAATTAGCTCTAATTAATCTTTAAAATGCAGCAAACACTATATCGGTAGAAATTTATCTTTTGTAGCAGAATACCATGGAAAGGACGTTCTTATGAGAATACTATTAGGTTTTATTTTATTCAAATATATAAAACGTGGATGATAAATTACTTGCAAAAAGATTCCTCCGCGCGTGATAGGGAACGATACCACAGCCTCTTGATGACAAGTCAAATGCTCAATGGGAAAGAACACTTGACCGGTCACCAAGCAACTGTGGGTTCAGTCCGCACCAGACGTCGAGAAATCCTTATTTTCTTTGCGAGTAATAGTCATCATTTAATATTACACATCATATGCCATGATGATAATTGTTTAACTTTAGTAAGTATAAAAGAGAGTTTTTACCTAGAGTGTACGCAGGAGACAGAGAGAGAGAGAAAGTACATCGTAAGACTGAAAGCGTACGAGAGATTGAGAGAGAGAGAGCTGGGGGGGGGGAGCATTAAGGGGACTTACAACAAGGCTCTCTTCTAAAAGGATTGAATTCCATGTTCCAGTCGACGTAATTTTTCTCTTAAATGTCTTTCTCTTAATTAAAGAAAACGATCAGTTATGTTATTTGCATCCTCTAAGTGCAGTCAGCGAAATAAAACGATCAGTTACGTCAATCACTTTTCTATAAATGCAATCAGTTACGTCAATTGTTGTTTTTCCCAAATGCAATGAGATAGAACAATTAGTTGCGTCAATTATTGCATTATTTAAATGCAACTAGTTAGACAGGCAATTAATTACCATAATTATTGTTTCAAATAAATGCAATTACGCTACCGAAAATAAACTTAATTTACATTAGAGTTCGTATTTGGCCAAGTTACATTCGCTTTTAAATACTCCTTTCAGAGTCTTTCTCCTTCATCTCCTGAGTTTCTAAAGGCCAAATTTTGCTCGATAATAAGTAATACGTTTATTAATAATAATAATTAGTATTACAAAAGTTGAATAGTTTGTTGACAGAGAGCGAGAGACAGTTTTCGAGGGGAATGCTGACAAAGGATTTAAATACTATTACTTCTGGAGTTCTACTATTTTTGGTTACAGTTTATGACGCAACGGCAGCTTAACCCATTATGCGCGAGGACAGTAGTTTTCCTAGGAATTTTAAGTATCTGCTCCCTTAGAAATCCAAACCTAAGAATACGCGCGCGATGCGCTCGTACTTCTATTTTCACTTCTCACTATGGTCCTTTCTTTTGGCTAAAAACCATGAGTCCGGGAAAGGAGACCCTGCGTCTCAAACTGCACTCTAAGGAACTAAAGACTCCGTTTGGTTATGAGATCGATATTATAGCCATTCAGCTACCGAAGCTAGCCTTGCATGGTATCTTTCCCTTAGTCAATTTTGCCTGACGAAGTACGCCGTTGGGCGATTTTTAAACTTACTCTTCCAAAATACGTACATTGCTGGTTAGCAATATTGCATAACATTATACTTTTGTGAAACTAACTACTGGAAACAGAGAGATGCAACCATCTTAGCTCATTCGAGAGCCCTGAAGCTCAGTCGTTTCTAGATGCCCTTTTTTACATCTTTAAATTTCCGAGTTGTACAACATAAAGTCAACTAGCTTTGTCGATTTGAGTTCCCTGTTTGAGAGGTCCAACAAGCTCGATTTGCCACTCCTTGCCACTTCTTTCAGACGGCGCTGGAAATTGACTTGAAAAGTGTCTGAATTGAAAGGCTTTTATTACTGTTGAAGGTGGTGCTGTTCCTCTCGGTTGAGAACACCCACCTAAAAATAGTGTTCCTCTAATTTGGACTAAGTAACAAAAGCTTAATGATTTTACAGCTCGTACGAAAGCAAACTTCAACACAAGGAATAGTTAGTTATTCGATAATTTTGCAAAGCATCAAAATGTAGGCGTGCAAACGGCTAAAGAATGCGAGTCCACACCCATGTGTGCTCGATTCATCATCGGCCCGGCGTTGCCAATTGCGCGGCTTTTCCACAATTATCCTGGAATATAATTCCGGAAAATGGGATAATCGCCGTACTTTTTCCACCCAAGTTTTTAATGACACCTTTTCCTTCCCCACCCTTTCACCTGGGCTTGTACCGACTAGTTCCTTTTCCCCGTCTTCTGTCTCGCATGAGGATCGGCGCGCGTGCGGTTGTATAATCCGAAACCGGCAGATATTTCTTTCCACTCGCCGAAAACGTAGCCAGAATAAATCATCTCACGAACTATGTATTAGGCTCGAATGATGTAGCGTGGCTAATAACGTAAGCAGCGGGACTGAATATTATATTGTTTCTGTAATTGGCAGAAACAGTTTCTGTTTTCGTAAGTAAGCATGTAAATTACCGAGACTCGATGAATAATCAAATCTGAGAAACTTTGAATAAAACAATAGATTGTGTACTGCTCAGTTTTGTAGTACGACATATTACGTAGTATTTATTTGTAGTATAATGTAGTTGTGTGGTATTTTTTGTAGTATATATTTTGAGATACTGACTTTCTTCTATAATTCTGTGGTTGCTTAAAATAGCTATTCGCCGTGTATGCAGAACAGACTTGCAAGCATTGTCTCTATGCAGAGATAATTTAGAGTAATTTTGAAAACTCTATTGATACACAGACTTCTAAATAAACGAAACTTAAAAAGTAGTATACGGGTCTGATTGCAGCTGTTTACTTTCCTTACTTAGGCAACAACAAATAATAAATGAGCTGTATAGTATTCTTACTCCATAATTTATTTATAGAAACTTTTGAAATGAGAATACTGTCAGTCGTAAAACACTTGTAAAACTCTAACTGAACGAACTTCCTTATTAACTATTTATATTCTAGTGCCATTGGCTAAATAACCTGGCGTGTAAAGAGTTAAATATTAATTTAGCGCAGTATCGCTCTCGTTGTCCTTGCGTCATTAAAACCCAACCAACAATAACAAATATTAGTCATGACGTTGTAAACAATGGTTTTCGATGTTGGGTCAATGTGCTTCTAACCGGTGTCATTTGTCCTATATAAGAAATTGACTGAAGTAAGCTCCGAATGATTACAAAGTGCTGTGGTTACGTTTGCTTGTCCAGCGAAAGCGCCATCCTATTGACGGAAAATATTTATGAACTCAGAAATAAGAAAAATTTGGAAAAACTGGGGACAGAGGAAGTAATTGGTAAGTGAAATTTAATAGGACCTTCCACGCAGTATTAAAGACGGGAGTAGATTTCTAATCATTAACAAAGTTACGTGACTGTTCATAAACACGGAAATACATTAAGCTAGCCGCATTTTAACAAAACTCTTCCGCTTCTCCAAATGTGTTAGTGTATTGCTGTTACAACTCAGATGAGGAGATCAAATTTTCAACTGCTATTTATAGCAGAACTGTTGTTGACCATTAGTTATCAGTTAAAAAAAGTAGAGTTGATTTCATTTTGCAGCCTTGGTTGAGTGCTTATTCCTTCAGAAAGAATGTGTATCGTCGATCTATTTTGAAAGTGCAGCTGAAATCGGGATGTTAACAACGCATCCTGAATATCACCATCACTGGCGTACGCATCGGGGTTGTAACCCCCCATTGCAATGAAATTTTGTATATTTAACATAGGAATATATGAGTTGTAGCTCTTTAACCCCATTGAGCCTATAGCCCCGCCCCCATGTGAACTTTCTGCGTACAATGTAACGCCTGAATATTACAATGTAACGTCTGAATATTACAATGTAAGGAGCCCATTAACAATATTTCCTTCCGAATAGACAATATAACTTAACAATGGTATCAATAGCTTCTGATGAAACCATGTAGTCCTGTGTCAAGGGAGCAGCATTTAAATTTTTCAACCATCTACAAGCACGTGAGCCTTCAAGTCTCCATATACACACTAGTGTTGAAAGTGAAGGGTAATCTATTTCATGTTCTGTTTTAGAGACCACCCTTTCACTTTTAGCTCCAGTGTATATTACTGAACATTTCTGTATACTTCGTATTGTCGCAGCCATTATTTTTGTAAATCCGTCTTTCTAGAGTAAATTCCTACGTCTCTTTCGCCCCATTTATATAATTAGAGGAAACATCATTACTTTGCGATATTTTGTAACAAAATCTCGTCCCCAATTAGCCCCGTCCTTGTTTGACGCAGAATGACCCTTGCGCTATAAAAATACAGCCAACCAATTTTTCCCGAGAAGAAATAAATTTGAAGCGTAGAATTTTTAAGTTGCTTCTTTAAAAAATAAATTCTGTGAACATCACAAAATTTAAATCCTAATTTTCACTTTCGGTAGTGAATTTTCTTCTGTAAATTGCGTTGCAAATTATTGCACAATGTAGTATTTGGCATTAATACGTTTAATCAGTTGAATTGATATGGTATGAAATTCATTATTTTAATTTTGAATTTGCGTCTGTTATAGAAGTGGATTTTTTTGGCTAATACTTACATGTAAACAACTGTTTCTTCAATATTTTCTCGTCCTCCTGTAATCGATTGAACTGCCAACGTTACACATTAAGCCTCATATCATATGACACAAAACCTGCATATAATTCAATACAAAATTTTATGGTACACAGAACACAATAAAACATATTGTATATGACTACATGGCATACAGTGTAGTTATATGGTATATATTAAAATGACACATTTTGCATAAAGAAATGCATTCTTGAATCGTTATCGGTATTAACCTTATCGTCTGAAAGTGTACAGCTCATGTCAGGTGAATATTTATCCTTTTTAAAAAGAATAAAGCGTCGAATTTATAAACGTGAAATGATTTATATGCGGACACAAAGCTTTTATCTTTATATAAAATTAAACCTTCACTAACCTTGGATCAGTGACCAGTGATGGTCAAAATAAAAATATTTTACAAGTACGTATTCCCATAGAGAAACACACCTTCCATACCACGTGCACCTCACTACAATGACCAAGATATCTCCTTCAATTTCTGAAGGTTGTTTTGAATTTTGCTTCGTGTACAACTTCAAAATTTCCAACGGGAACTGATACGTTCTTTTGTGCATTTCAGAGAGAAATGCGCTTGGCTATGAACTGTACAAGCTTGCACTAACCATGTTCCTTTTGGCTTGATAGGAACTGGCCATTTACATTATATAATTCCTTACCCAGCTCATCTTGCTTGTATTAGTTATAGTTGGCACATACGAAGTGGGCGCGTTACATTGCTGGAAAGTATTGCTGCCCCAAATTATCTTATATAACGATTAAAGTTCGATCATTTATTCAGTTAGTCTCTTCAAGATACTGTTATATAGTAAGATGATGGAAGTGGGCTTAGATGCATATTCATTTGGGGGTGATTATGATAAAAAGTACCGAGATCGAAATCGTGATCACTAACTCGTGTCGACATGCATAAATTACACAAAAAATTCGCCTCCTCCCCATTTCTACTACGAGTCCCTTTTACCCGTGAAATAACAGTGTTTGGTACGATCCTGAAGGGGGTCATTCAAAAATCTAGGTCTGTACCTGAACCCCAAAAATACCTATTTCAGTCGGGTGTTTTGGGTGATACAGAGGTCAGTAATTGCATCGCACTGCTCTCATGAAACTTCTACAAGTCTAAATAACAACCATTTAAAGGCTGAATTTTTGTAAACTGAAAATAAGGCGATGCTTCTTAGTCCAATCCAGTGTTTTCCGACCACCTTTAAGTCGCGACCCCTGTTATAGTAACCAAGTAATCTGCGACCCCCTTTTATAGTAACGGAATAGGCTATGACCCTCCCCACCTCTGTCCGTCGCCGCCTTATTTGCATAAAAAAAAGTTTTTGATAGAGTAAAGAAAGCACATTGAATATAAAATCATAATATATTAATTATATTTATTACATATTTATTATATTTTAATTATGTGCATATTAATGTGTATTATAAAGTTAATAACATGCACCACTAGTAGAATATTGCAATGTAGCCATGTCGAAATACAGAGTGTTGAAAGCATTTGATGTGAAATTCCTTATAAAACAATTTGCAATTAAGATTAGTTAATTGCGATCCCCATGAAATCAGTTCGCGACCTGAGAAATCCACTAGTCTAATTGGAAAAAAAAAGTTGGCGCAGTATAGCCCAGATGCTCTTGCGCCATAAAAAAGCCAAACAAACAATATCGGAAAAAGACCATTTGTGTTTTGCGCCCCAAGAATGGGCCATGGTCAGGCAACGCCAAAACTTTTAGTTTTTCCCAGAATCCAATGTGGATTTGTATTGCCTTGAGCTTGTATTTGAACTACTAGTGAAGCATCAACCTACTCAGAGCAATGTTTAAAATACGTCAAATTAAATCCCAGAGCCCTGGTTTTGTATCTAGAACTGAAGATCTTGACTTATGTATTACGAATTGAAATATTATTGCATTTCTCGAGATCAGCATAGTCATCACGAAAATGATTGGTAATTGACCACGAACGGTTCAGCACATGGAGTCTCAACGGGAGGATACACATAAAATGCACTTGAAAATCCACATAAAATGCACTTGAAAATCCACATAAAATGCACTCGAATATCCACATAAAATGCACTTGAATATCGTACATCAAAACGCAAATAGTATGCACTTCTTACTAAAATTAAAAATATTGGGGTTAAGTCTTGACCCGCCGTAGTTAGAATTCAAGCTACAGCTTACTTTTGGTTCATAATGGCCGAAACTGAACAGAGAGGTTGGCTACGCACTCGGCCTGGAATGTAATCAAGAATTATTGGACTACTGTAGCAATGCTTCGATCGCTAAGCCGCTGAAAATATATATTTACATACACACCTATACGTGGTCTCTCTCTCTCTCCCATATATGTTTGTCTTGGGGAAAATAGGGGGGGAGGAGGATGTTGTATAATAAATTAAGGAGATTTTCCGAATAACACAATTGCCGAACAAGTAGTTAACACTGCAAAGTGGTACTTACAGCTCTAGTTTGAGCTGTATGCGTGGATGTCTGAGCACATTTCTGAGTAAATTAAACGAGATGTGGGAGAATGAACTCTTGAAATTGAGTCCAAAACTTAGCTGTTGAGGTCCAAATTTGAACCTGTTTTGTCGTTTATGATATCCAGAAAAGAAAATTGGTTTCTTCTCCGGTAGTTATAAGTCAAGAAGACGGTGCCAATTTGAACCGAAACTGAGGAGTAAAAGACTTGAGGAGATTGTGAAGTAATCAATCAATGGTATTACCTTACTTAAGGGAATTAATTAAGGACTTTGTCAGACATAATAGTCTTTACACATTGCTGCCCAGACGAGTCAAGTTAATTTTGAAATATTTGTAGTATACCTCACTTATAATTTGTATGTGATTCGTCTAAATAAAGAATTTGATTTAATTTGAAATTAGCATAGTACTATTCACTAGGAGAAATGTAACTTACTAACAATCACACACTCAAACATCAAAAATTGATGCAGTATAGCCCAGATGCTCTTGCGCCATAAAACATCCAAACAAACAACAAACGTCGATAACAAATTCGTTTTCTATTTTAAACCGTCCGTACCACCTCACCTTATTCGGCACAGAAAGGCTCTTGCCCTTACACAAGAAGGGCAAGGATCAGTCAAGGGGGAGGGGCTTGCCCTTCTTGTGACGTAAAAATTTAACCACCCAATAGCAAAGCTACTTAGGACATACGGTCCCCACTCTCCCCCTTCCGTGGTTATAAGCACCGAATTTGAGATCACCATGCTGAGTTCGATTCTCGTTAAGCTCGTCTGAGTGTAAATACGCCATGAATAAGAGATCGTGTTAAGCTACTAAACGTCTTCGGTATCATATGAGCTTATGAATCAATCTTGGAACCTAACAGTACTACAATGCAAAATACAATTTATAAATTTATTTTGTAAACAGAATGAGACATACAACAATAATAGGCCAATGTACTTCACTTCAGGGTCTGTAACGCCGAATTATATAAATGATATTTAAATTATAAACTTGCGTAAAACAGAGCGATGAAAGTGCATGTATTTTATTTGCCCAATATCGATTATTGTGATTTATTTTGATCAACATGTTTATTTTTAGTATAATTAACTGATTTTGTATGTATAAAATTTATTCATTGTCAATATTATGAATTATTTAAATCACATTGTGTTCCCGTAAAATCATTTTCCGGTGCGGGTCTGAAGTCTGTAGATAAGTCCATAAAAAACTGTCATTCAGAGAAATTTGCATTCAAACTGTCATTTAGAGAAATTTACATCCAAACTGTTATTCAGAGAAATTTACATTCAAACTGTCAGTTAGAGAAATTTACATTCAAACTTGTATTTAAAACGATGTCTGCATTAAAGTGAGTATAAAAAATCCATATTAAAATCTTAACAGTGCATGACATTTAAGTCGATGTCGAAAGTTTCATCAGAACTCACATTTCCATTATTACGTAAAATTGAAAATGCTTATCGAATTTAGAATTAGCTGACGTTGAACTTCGCCTTAAGAAAATGACAGAATTTAATCATCAGCACGGTTTCCATAAGGAGTGATAATTTGAACTGATATCGAACATAACATGTATGTAGAATCAGAATGGTGTACACATTGACATTTAATGAGACTGGCATATAATTGACCGTAGGGTTGATATGCAATTGATGTGAAATGTAAATTGACGTGAAAAATAAAACGTAAATTGACGTGAAATGTACATTGATATGAAATGTAAATTGACATTTAAACTGATAACAGAGCTCATATGTGAAGTGACATCGAGTATATCCATTGACATTTAAATTAACGTCAAAACTCCCATGTGAAGTAATCTTTAGTGTGTACATTAACATTTAAATTGACGTCAAAATTCACATGTTAAATATCATCAAAGGTAGGCATTGACATTTAACGGTATCACTCGGCTTGGAACTAACGTAAAAATAGTACTAACCCCTCACGTTTTGTCAGAAATTACGCCCTGGTCCTTATTTTCCAAATCAAGGTTCAATCCCATAAATAGCAAAACTCAATTGTTACCCACCCCCAATAACTCAAGATGTAGTGTAATAATTCATATTTCCGAAAACCCTCCTTTGGGGAGTCCCGGAGGGTTTTCAGCGCAGTAAGTACGTCCAAATATATTATTAACGCGGTTGGCTCCGAGCTTCTCGGGAGAATATTCCCTCCCCAGGTTTCGGTAATTATGCATTGAGAACTTTTTATTATCCTAAAAAATTTACTCGCTATGTCTTAGATTTATCTTCGTGTCTGAATGGTATCGGCGTGCTGTTTCTTTTCCTGAATCTAGTCGCCTAAATCTGAACACTGAATTTAAAATCAGTTGAATGCTTCTTTTCTTAATCATTTGCCAGACCTGGTTTAAAAATTTTTAAGCTGAAACCGACAATGTAATCATCGATGCAAAATTATTTTATTATTGCCGGTATATTTTCTTAATTAATATAGCTTCGTTGCATTTGATCATTTGTTAATTTAAATAATTAATTGTATAATAACTCTAATTATCACGCCCTCTGTCACCCTTTAAATCGGTCAAAATAATTAATTTCGAAAACTCGTTAGGCATTTAAAATTATTTCCACTATTTGATCTTTAATTCGTATGTTTTATGATCATTTTCATGAAAGATGTAAATGATCTTGGAATTTTCTGCTCTGTTGCTTCTTATATAGTGACCTAGCGTTCACTTTCACGACTTTTCTGAATTGAGTACACATTTGATTCAAATTTATGTTATCGATTCTAACTGTATTCTAGTTTAGAAGTGAGGTCGACTTTAAACGGTGCCCCCACTAAAAACAAAAATTTTCACTAATAGTTCACTGTAGTCCGAAGATTGGTTCCCTAGACCCCTCAGGAACTTCAAATTCCTCAGTAAACTCTTTGAGCTCCAGCGCAGAATGACCTTTGTTGTTCATGCGCCTTGAAATCAGTAACAAGTAATTCAGAGATGACGTTTAGCCATTTCTCTTGCTACAGATTGTGCAGAATTTTGTAGAGGCTAAAGGCCAATAATTATGTTGTGGGCTCCCACAATAGAAACACCATGTTCACTTCGCGGGCTTTCTTAACTGTTGCCACTTAGAAACGCAAAAAGACTTAAACGTACAATTTCTAAAATTGTCAAAATGCCAATTTCCATTTACATGTTTTCTAAATGTACATAATTTTAATTTCCGAATCTGGCAACAAATATATTGTATAATTATAACTTCACTTTTTATATTTGGCAACAGTACGTGCAATTGTTTTCCAAAATGTAAAATTA
>QLNU02003225.1:59934102-59951913 GCA_006491805.2 Dysdera silvatica | reverse complement strand
GCCTTAAATCAGAGTTTAACCCCAATGGTAAAACATAAAGCGCTTACCAACTAACTAACTGTTTACGGTAATCAGGAGGTGTAACATTACATGTGCATTTCTAGAAGATATTGGTTCAGATTTATCAAACTCAAATGTAACATTTTTATTCTACATTTATGTAAGAATTTTATTCTACGCTTATTTAACAGTTTTGTTATATGCTTATTTTACGTTTTTATTCCAAATTTTTTAAGAATTTTACTCTACGCTTATTTAAGAATTTTATTCTGTGCTTGTATTATGATTTTGAGATATGCTTATTTAATATTTTTGTTCTAGAACAAAAATATTAAATAAGTGTCGATACACTTACTTAACGATTTTGTCATATTCTTATTTAACGTTTTTATTGCACACTTACTTAACATTTCGTAACTCCTATTATTCTCAGTGCTTTTGCAGAAGAAAATGCAATGAAATTGATACACATAACGTTGTTCTACACGTACTTAACGATTTTGCTACGCTTATTTAAGGACTTTGTTGTATGCTATTTAAGGACTTTGTTATATGCTTATTTAACATTTCTGTTGTACACTTATTTAACATTTCATAACTCTTATTGTTCTCAATGCTTTTGTGGAAGATAATGAAATTAATCACACATAGCATTGTTCTACACTTATTTAACAACTTTATTCTACGCTTATTTAACAATTTTGTTCTACGCTTATTTAACGATTTTGTTATATTCTTATTTAATGTTTTTATTGTACACTTATTTAGCATTTTGTATCTCTTATTGTTCTCAATACTTTTGAGGAAGAGAATGCAATGAAACTGATCACACATAGCATTGTTCTACACTTACTTAACGATTTTATTCTACGCTTATTTAACGATTTTGTTATATGCTTATTTAACATTTTGATTGTACACTTATTTAATATTTCTTAACTTTTAGAAGAGAATGCAATGAAATTAGAAGAGAATGCAATGAAATTAACCACACATAGCATTGTTCTACACTTAACAATTTTATTCTACGCTTGTTTAACGATTTTGTTATATGCTTATTTAACAATTTTATTGCAAACTTATTTAACATTTCATACCTCTTATTATTCTCAATGCTTTTGCGGAAGAGAATGCAATGAAATTGATTACGCACTGCACTTCCTTATGCGTATCTATAGAACAACGAAAAAAGATAATATTTATTATGTCATTTCACGAAGGCCCGTCGCGCATTAACTTCGGTGTTCCAAATAACAGGCGGGTTGGTAACTTACCCTCATAATATGAAGCGCACTTAAAAGGTGCTGCCCTATAAAATTCGACAGTAAATTTGTGAAACGTCCCGCTCTAGTCTCAGGACATCCGATTAATGGCTATGATGCCCTGATTCATCTGTCGCCCCTTTCCCCCCCTTTTACCATGCTTAATGGCTTCCGCGCCCTCGACCGTGAAATCCATTTTCCGGGAGAAGTTGGGAGGCAGGAAAGGAGGTAAATCCGGGCTGATCCCCCACCCTCTTTCCGTCCAAAGGCAAAACCACAATTGCTACTAGCGCGGCCATGTCTCGGCAGTCAATGCGTCTTGATACTGCGTTAATGACAAACAGGGGAACGCCTGCGAAAAAATGCTTTCGTTGTATCCCAATTATTGCTTTTGTCCGGGATCGATAGACGACAGGGGGGCGGAAAATATATAGCCCCTCGTGTAAATTCAAGAAATGAGATATAAAGATAATTAGTCATAAAAAACTAATTTCATTTGACCTCTCTAGTACCTACTACCAGTGGCATAACGGAAAATCTCGGGGGGGGGGGCCCCCCCGCAATAATTTTTTGGACCCCCTTTTATGAAAATTAATTTGTATGTATATATATATATATGGTTATTTGATTTATTCTGGTCGAGTCGCTTGTTTATTTATAGGAGTTGAGTATATATATATTATTTTGGATCTTCTTAGTATTTGTTACTTAAGCCTCAAGAGCTTGGGACTATTTTACTTAGGTACCAATTTGCATATATATATATATATATATACACCATTCTCGTAAAATGGGTCCAAAATTATTGCGGGGCCCCCCGAGATTTCCTTCGTTATGCCACCGTAGGTACTGGAGAGGCCCAAACAAAACATATATATATAATATTGTGTCTCCTATAAGAAATAAACCGGCGACGCATTCCAATATTTTAAACAGAACACATGTTTATTAGTCACCGTTTCATGACGTAGGGTTCTGACGCAAAGCATATACCACATCAGTCGCTTTTCAGTATTGGTATTGCAAATGCATGCTGTAAATTTCGTTTCGATCACTCCTCTTTACCAACCACTTCAGTACTTTCCATATATCAAGCTAAAACATTGAAATTTTAAAACTTCCAAACTATCTTTCCAACGAAGCATTATAACCCACTCGAGTACAAATTTCCCGTTTTGTTATATTTTTTTTCCCAGAAATGAAAATGGGGATTAGAACTACAAGATTACTGGAGGAAGTGGAAAAATAATCTTTATCTAATTTCCGATAACCACCTCCTCTTCTATGAAGTGGAGTCCCTCCCCCTGTTAAAAGTAGAGTTCTTTATTTATCTCTATAAAAAAATTCTACCTCTATAAAAAAATTCTACCTCTATAAAAAAATTCTACCTCTATAAAAAAAAATTCTACCTCGTAACATTTAGTAGCTAAGTGGTTAGATTCAGTGGCTAGACTTTTAGCTTTAGTTGCTAAGTGGTTTTTTATCGTTTGTTTTATAATTCCGTGATAAATAATCATAAACGACTTAAATATCGTAATATGTATTGGTCTTTAGATCTGTGTATTTTAACCTCGGCACAGTTGTGGCACATTAACTTACCCCGGCACACTCCCTGAAGCATCACTTCCGCTGTCGATCAGTTTTCATGATAAAGAAATTGAGTAGCGTAAATTGAAACCTTAACACTTAAAGTTTTCACGTCGCCATATTCCTTAACAATAATGGCCAAACGCGCCAGAGAATGACGCCAAGCCGAAAACTAAAAGAGAGTTTGGAAAACAATCATCACATAGTGGGGGGGTCAGAGGAGAATATGAAGAAAAAAAAATTAAAAACTAATTTAATGAAAAATAAAAAAGTAACGTTTCGAAATAACTTTTATAAAAAAATATATAAAGCAGCTCAATGTCTATTATGTGTGAAGGTATCCAAAAAATAAATAAATCCAATCTATTTCAAAATCTTTAGATAAACAACGAAATAAATTTGAGTAATTGTTGTCTACGCGGCTGTGTTTTTAAAGTAAACAACACCGCTTAATTATGCGTTCATTAGAAGGACATAGAGTGATTTATTGCTTCGTTTTCCATTTTGGAGCCACGAATTTCGCGGGAAAATTTTTAGTGAAATGGCTTAAAGCACACGAAATGCTTCAGAAGCCGGTTAATGGGTCGCTGTAAGGTAACTACATTACTTACTAATTACTTAAAAACTTAGGAAATAGTCCCTCACTGTTTTCCCAGAGCAAAGTGCACCGAGGCGGATTGATTAATGACGTCATAGGTACTCACCTGACCTTAAATGAAATAGGAACCTTGAATCTTGAGTCAATAATAGAAGGTGGAGCCGCGGGGAGGGGCCTTGGACTAATTAAAATTAATTAAGGTAGATGACTATGAAGCTCTCTTTCCACTAATGAAATGAAGAGCCAGCGAGCGTGACGTCACGCTCTCGGCTGTGACGTCAACTCTGGGGATCCAATTTCTCTGTGCAAATTTTATTTCACAGTGTTAGGTACGCTTGAATGGTAGTTATGTAGTTTTTGGAGAAAATTTTTCGGTTATTTAGAACGCTTGTGTAATTTGCTAATCAGATAAAGTATTTTTCTTTTCTTTTTTTTTTTCAAGAAAGCAAACATACCATCATAGTGGTATTTTATTTACATCATGGTGGTATTTTTATCGTCATCTATCGCGGTGGTATTTTTTATCATGGTGGTATTTTTATCGTCAACCATCACGGTGGTATTTTTATCATGGTGGTATTTTATAGTAAACCGTGCGAAAATTTTAAAAATTTTATTTGCGCAATTAATGCTCTCATTAATATCTGCGGCTTTTTTATAATGCAACACATTTCTCAGAAAATTATTAAAGTTAAATGTGCATTTAACACCACAAAATTTTATGGAAAACGCACAAGAGATATTATTGTAATATTCGTGTATAAAAATGCAAAGGTGCGCAAATTCTAGAGAGAGAGAGAGAGATTTATGATTTTATTATTCTCCTTTATATATTCCATATGATCAGTAATATCCATATATAGTCTAACCTCGATTTAGCGATTTTCACAGGACTAGTGAAAATAATCGTTGTCGAAGAATTAGTTAAATCGGGGGAATACATTTATCGGAACCAATGAGGTAACGGGGGGGTTCCAGGCTTGCTTTAGACTGAAAATTTGTGTGTAAAATGCGTTAAAATTAACAACTATTACATTAAAAAAATTATTTTTTTTTTTTTTACGTTTTCGGCCGTCTTGCAAAAAAATGAAAATAAAAAAAAATCATAGGTGCGCTATTGGTCAGGACAAATAAGAAATTATCGAAAAAGAAAATCATAAAAATATTTCATGAATAATAATTTTGACACTCACGTTTAAACTCATTCTAGAACATTTTTGGTAGAGGAGAAAAAGAGACATAGTCTCTGTCCTAGAGTCGAACTGGACTCTCCGCGGAGCGCCTTAACCACTAGGCAAACGAGGACAAGAACAACGCTCTCTTTCTCCGCATATAAGGTTGTAAGATATTATTACCTTTCACAGAAATAACACAATTGCCAAATAATGGCCAACACACAAAGCCACTGGGGTGAGTTTTTTTTTTTTTTTGAGGAAATTTATTATGAATAATAATTTTGACACCCACGTAACAAATACTTACCAAGGTTCTGTAGTTCTATAGAATGCGTGCTAATTTTAATAAGTTGAGACACAATATGTACTTAATCACTACTTCAAAAAAAAGTATTCGATTGACGTTTGTTTTGATTTTTCTTGGGAGTTGGCATTTAACATTGCCTTTTCGATTTTTTCAAATGCATCGACAAGATCATTGTTGACGTCAAAACGCAGTAAATTCTTTACACACTGTAAACCAGCATTCGTTTCAATTGAGTAAACTTAATTGAAGTTGATTTTCTGATGACAGATAGTGTTCTAACGCAAATTCTACTTGCAGCTACAAGCTAATGACGAAAATTAACGTCAAATCGTAGGAAGCATAACACTGGACTCAATTTTACTCAATCTTGATCAATCAAAACAGTTTTTAAATCGAGGCTATCGAGAATCACTTTTCTGATTGGTGGGGATTTTTAGTGACGTAGGAAAGTGAGGGGCTTATGGGTTCTCAAGGCCCCCCATTGGATATCAAAGCACATTGCTCTCCTTAACGCAGAATCACGGGATTCTGGGATTACAGTGCAGCCTCCGGCGACCACCCTTTCTACCCCCCCTGCCTAATAATCGTAATCGTAACGCCATCACGTGGTCTTTTTATGAGCTCCTTCAGCAACCCCCCCCCCTCATAATTTCCAAATTGCTAAGCCCCTAGTAAGTTCTGGTGTTAATTCTAATTTCTTTATTCTTTTTTTTGTCTGTTTCTTTAATATATTTGTATTTTCATCCATTATTTAATATTAATGATAATTATTAAATGCTTTTGTGCTGAAAAGAACAAAATTAAAGAAATAATAGATAAAATTTATGTGGAAAAAACTGTCATTCGTTTAATAAAGAATTTCACAATTTCAAATAAACAGGTTAATAATGTCATTAATTAAATACAATTAAATAAAATTTATTGATGCATTGTTAGTTTTCTAAGAGTATTTGCTATAAGCGTTAATTATCATAATTTTCGATGATTAAATTTCTCGTTAATGATCATATATCTACACCTGACTTCAGTATTACGTGGATGGCCCAACCGAACGTCATACGGTAATCACTGCCCCGCCTCACCCTTCTTTTCATTTCCTATCTGTTTCCCTGCTTTCGATATTTTCCGCCAATAGGGAGGGCGCTGCTAGCGGTAAGAGAACAGTAGCACGACATGGCAACACTCTGTGTTCTATTGGAATTAGTTCCAATCAATTTCCAATGAAGGATAATGACGTCTGTCAGAAACGTGTCGAGTCGCTCTATGCGTCATCACAGACTATCCTCTATAAACTTAATACTAATATTTAATGGCTGTAATATTTAAATTCACTTGGTGCTAATATCAAAGTCTGGATACTTATATAGAAAGTGTTATATAAATGTCGTTTATATCGAAGTGTGACGTATTTCATGGTGGGTTTTTTTCTGTACTGTGAATTTATGAAAAATGTGTTCCTTTTGCTCAAATCCTGTTGTTACTGTGAATTCTTGTATGTTTATTGTGTTTTCAAAAAATGCGTAACATTATGTTGTTGAATAATTTGTAATGTGTGCACCATGTATTCAAAAGTATTCTTACATCTAGGTCGAGATATGCAGTGAAATGTTTATTAATTGGTCTATTCACTTTCGGCCGTAATGACTGCACCCATTCTTAGGCATGACTTCCACTGCATGACAGAAAGTTTGTACGGAAATAATCTTCCATTTTTTTTTACGTGTTCATTTAGTGAACGAGTCAACCTCCCAAAAGAATGGGAATAGAGGAATGTATTCACCAAAGTGAATGACCAAGCCCGTCTGTACTCCCAAAGGAAGATCCGACTGGCCGAGGTCATGTGCGATGTTCCAGCTCATTCCAATGGTATTTTGTTGTCTATGCCAGTGGCTTTCAAACTTTTTATTGTACGGAACCCTTTTCTTACCTCAAGTGCCTAGCCACGGAACCCTTTCCTTGCCACACCTGCCTAACCACGGAACCATTTTCTTACTACACGTACGTAGCCACGGAGCACTTTTCTTACCACACGACCTAGTCACAGAACCCTTTTCTTATCACATACCTAGCCACGGAACCTTTTTCTTACCACGCCTGCCTAGCCACGGAAGCCTTTTCTTACCAGGCCTGCCTAGCCATGGAAGCCTTTTCTTACCACGCCTACCTAGCCACGGAACCCTTTTCTTACCACACATGCCTAGCCACGGAACCCCCGTAAGCATTGTTCGAGGAAAAGGAGGACTGACATCACTGTTTTAACATAAAAATAAGCACTAAATTAGTGTAAAAAGTAAATTATACTTTTCTGTTGGTGTGGAATATTGGTTACAGTTAGTTAACTCTAATTCTGGGGAGATTTCAGAATTTCTGCGATGTTTTGTAGATGGCTTACGGAAATCACATTTTTAAAAACCCTGATGTGTGCCATTTCTATTGAATTCAACGATTATGGAACGAACTGGAACATCGCTTACGGTCTTCACCAGCAAGATCTTCCCATAGGCTTGAGCTGGGTTTAATAATCCATTTTGGCGAATGTATTCCTTCATTATCGTTCCTTTAACTGAGTTATTTCCTTGAATCATTCTCGTTCTTCTGAACAGTTCACTCGTTCATCAAATGATGGAAATGGTCATTCCCATGCACTCATTCACCACATGCCTCAATTCCAGTCAGGTACGACAGAAGCTGTGCAACCGAAATAAAACAATGTTTCTGTACGGACCTTAAAGGCAAGTTGTTGAAAACATACCTATAATATTTCAAATAAATTTGACACCCACGTATTAGTAGCTCAAACTAGAGCTATTTTTGTTTGGGAGAAAAAGAGACGCCGTCCTCATCCCAGATTCGAACCAGGGTCCCCGCGGGTGTCTTGACCTACTAGACGAATGAGAACAAGAACAAACGCATTTTTCTCCGTATATGAGGATGTAAGATATTATTACCCTTCACAGGGATAACACAATTACCAAATAATGGTCAACATATAATAGTTGTAACTATAGTATACCTATAATAGTTGTTCAAAACCATTTATTCACAGACCGAGTCAGTGACCTATTTTGATTAGTTCTGGTCTGAAATATATCAGTAATCATTATGGCCAATCGTTGCCAACGAAGCGTTGATTTCATCCAATCACTTACATAAGTGCTTTTCGATCTAGGTTCTGAATACTTTTGTTTGCATATGTCTCGTATAAACACCTGTTCATTATTATACCAAATATACGTAATTGAACGTTACCGAAAGGTAAACACTATTATCAGATATGTAAACCACGTTCTCTTCTTACCACCTCCTTGCAGGCGACCTTCCTGGTCGAGAATACGTCAAGTATCTTACCAGTAAGTATACACTGACGGGAGTCGAAGGTCTTTTCTTTACTAAATAGTAATTGCGTTACATACACAATGAAATCAATATAACGATACTGCGTATACAAGTATTTACCATGGTTCAGGCAAAGATCCTGCAGTACTAATATTTATCGGACTCATCTATAACGATAATTTGTTTTTAGTAAACCTTTATATATATCGATATATTTGCGCTTTTCAAATTTTAGCCATACGTTGTGTCTAAGACCTTTAAGCCAATATAGCCTTCAAAAACTCATTAACCCCTTCGCTACTAGGCACATCACGTATGGTGTGGTATTATTTTGCCGTTCATTACCAGGCACACATATGAGTGTGCCTGGTAGTGAACGGCAAAACAACATCACACCATACGTGGTGTGCCTGGTAGCGAACGACAAAATATCACACAATACGTGGTGTGCATTATAGCGAACGGGCAAAACAACATCACACAATACGTGGTGTGCCTGGTAGCGAACGGCAAAACAGCATCACACAATACGTGGTGTGCCTGGCAGTAAACGGCAAAACAACGTCACACAATACGTGGTGTGCCTGGTAGCGAACGGCAAAACATCATCACACAATACGTGGTGTGCCTGGCAGTAAACGGCAAAACAACATCACACAATACGTGGTGTGCAAAACAACATCACACAATACTGGTAGCGAACGGCAAAACAACATCACACAATACGTGGTGTGCCTGCTAGCGGACGGCAAAACGTCACCACACAATACGTGGTGTGCCTGGTAGTGAAGGCGTTAATGCTGCAGATTATTGTTATCACGAATACGGGTGTTCATAACATAGAGAAAACAGTTTCTCTGGCTTGGAAACTAGATAGGATTTTCGTCCTCTTGAATTGACTTCTGAAAATATAGTTTTTGCCTCTGAACTAAGACAGCTATAACGACGCGGCTTTTGCATTCCTGTTGGTCATCTAGAGTCCCTTAATCCATAATATTAATAATTTGCTGAACACGGACTTAATTAAAAACGTGACACCCAAATTTAATATCTTATAAAATGTATTTGATTTCACTTTGTATCTTTTCGCTGTTAAAGTATCGTTGCACACATATTTCGCTTTATAATACGTTACTAAATTGCAATAAATTATCAATATGTCGCTTAAAAAAGAGAACTTTCTCATTGAGAAAATATTCATTTTTATTTATAATTTTTCATTACATATTTACAATTTTGTGTAAACAGAATACACATATGCAATTGTGCACTACACCGTCATTAATAACCTTCGTTTGGAAATATAGATTATACGTGTTTACTTGATTTCACAGTAATCAATAGCAGTAATTATATTATAGAAGTAAATTAATTATTATTACTATTTATTGTGCGGTCTAAGGGTCCATTGACAATTTTTGGCATGAACAGAAAATGTCTGAAATTATCCATTGATAATGCCAACATAAAGACTTTTTCGAAACCTTTTTTGCAAGAAATTCTGTTAAAAAAATAGTTGTATATAAAGTTTCTAAATGTACAAAAGTAGAAATCTTGCTTAACTGTAAGTCATCTGCGTTTTTAAGGAAACCGGATATAACTGTTCCTATAAAGAAACATTTAAGATTTCTTTTATCATAGGCTATATCTTAAATGTCCCTATCATCTGTAACGTAGTCATGGTCATGTATATTGTGATAGAAATGTCCATGACCATGACTGCGTTACAAATGATAGAAACGTAGTCATGGTCATATATATTGTGATGTATATATGTGATATTATATTGTGATGTATATATGTCATTATATTATATTGTAATGTATATATGTCATATTATATTGTGATGTATATATGTCATTATATTGTGATGTATATTGCCATATATATATGTGATATACATGACCATGTTTATGTTATAGATGATAGAAACGTAGTCATGGTCATATATATTGTGATAGAGATGTCCATGATCATGACTACGTTATAGATGATAGAAATGTAGTTATGGTCATGTATATTGTAATGGAAATGTGCATGATCATATAAAAGGCCCGTGGATGAATCACAACAAACTGTACTTGCCAAGCAAGAACAGTACTCGCTCGCCCCGAAACGAAAACCTAGGAATAGAGCAGAAAAAGTGCTCGCCAACTGTTAAAATCTAGTCGCCAAGAGCAACCGTGTTTCTCATGCCCCGATTATATATATATATATATATGTGTACATATTGTCACTATGCCGCAGGGAGCACCTTTTTTTTATTGTGATTATTAATGATTTATAATACAAGAGCGGCTAAGATGGTGCTTCGCTAGGACCTACAGTTTTAAGTGAGATTTGAACTACTGTAATCGTAGAGTCAAACCCCGTAACACGAGTCGGTAGAGAAAATGGTAAGACTCCCCTACCAACGAGATTCAAAGGCCGATTTTGTGCATTTTAAACCAACGCATTTTCTCTACACTGCTATACCCCCACTGTACAGCTAACCATGATGCAACAGAGTAGCGTTTCTGAACCATGCATTGCATGGTTAGTTTACACCTTAAGAGTCAATTTATTTAATTCTGTACTTCATTGTAATTTAGTTCTTTAGATTACTTGCGTGATATATACAGTAAAACCTCTAAATAGCGGACGTCTCGAAATTTGCGAATTTGTTCACTATTCAGGAATGACGGGGGTCTTAACAAGCATAGAGATTTGGGATTGGAAACGTGTCCGCTAAATAGCGGTGTCCTCTATTCAGAAGTGTCCGTTATGCAAGTTTTACTATATTTACCTCGATGAATTCGAACATTTTGCGCTTCAACCTGCCTTCAGAATTCCAGTAATTATATGACATGTAAATCACATCATTTCACATTGAGGCCCCCTATTGAAATAAATATAATTATGAAAGTAATACTTTAATGATCTTTGATGTGTACTTGTAAATAGTGTTCAGCTAACAGTTCCGTCATTTATAAGCTCAGCGAAATATTCGTCGATTTTCAACATCTTTCCACTCGACATCGCGAACTCATTTAGGGTATAAATAATTAAAAAATTCCATAAGGTATATATTTATAATACTACTATTATTTTAAATATTTCTCCGCTCGTTTCGTTTAAGCCATTTAGAATAAAATGTAAAGTACCAGGGAAGAAATTTACATGCAAAAAACATTAAACACCGGTAAAATAGCAAATGCATTAAATACAGTAATCTATTTCATTTGTCATTTTACCTCTCTCTTTAGCCTTTCATACATAGTTTTAGACAAGCAACAGGAATGTTTTATCATTTATTCGTAGTTTGTTGCAGCCCCCCTAATCGAAGGGCCGCCCATGTTTGTTGAGGTAACCCCCCTTTACGGACATTTCCCCCCCCCCTACCTACCGTCTGTGTTCCCTTTTCCCTTCGGAGCTGGATGATATTGACGAAGTCCTAAGATATCTCATACCCTCTGCATCCAGTGTTTGACCAGTCGCTAGGATGGTGTTTGCTTCCACCATAACTTGCTATTTCAGCGGCCATAAAAGTGTTATGAGCCCATTTCAGCCCACTTTCCCATTGTACCTCACTTTGTGCGTTGCCTAAAGGTCGCGAATATTTCCTTCGTGGATCTAGTATTTACTGTACGGGAACTGTGTGTCCTCTTCTCGGTCTAGAAGGCAATGCGTTTTGTTAACGCTTGTCGTCTATTAAACAGACAGCCCTTTTTCTAACACAATTCTATTGCATTTCAAAACATGTTTCAGGAGGCTGGATGTTCCAGGTCTTGTTCATCCCCATCTTCTCTTGATATTTATATCCTGTCCATAGTTTCAGGCATTGCTCGTCATTCCACGTTATTTCGCTCCATAAGTAGGAGTCACGTGCTGTGGAAACGCTCCTGTAAACGATTTACCAAATCCTTAAAGACAATAGCCTTGTAAAGTTTCATCTAAAATCCAGGTATCCCATTATAGGCTTGTACCCAGGATGAAGGGGCAATTGGGGCAAGACAAAGGACATGCGGGCTACCCGAAGACTGTTCTATATGTATATAAACAGCTCGATGGGGCACAAGTGTGGGGCATCTGGAGACGCGCTTCTGCTGGCCCCGTCTTGGCTACAAGTCTTCATCCATTATCATCGAACGTAGCCCAAAAATTTTAGCCTGGTGGCCAAAATTTATTTTGATCACCAAAAGTTTTGCCTAATTACAAATAATAACCAAAAATGGTTTTAAAAATGTATGAAATAAGCTCTCTTTTTTAAAAGTTGAGGTAATACTGTGAAATTTAATTTGCATGTCAACTTTTGAGGAAAATGTTTTTTTCTGAAACTTTTTGGATTATGAAATGTACTTCAGGTTTTTTAATTTGTTAGAAACGTCGTTGTCAAGAAAAAATAATTTTATGTCAGTTCTTAAAAATAATAAAAGGTTCAGCGATTACTTTTTCTCCCGAAGGCAAGTAACTTTCTAAAAGGGATAGAATCAGATTTAATGAGTAGTATCTTCATTATCATTTTAGCCATTATCAGCTTACTGCTCAATAGGGATGCCTTCTATTATTTTTTCATCTATCGATTTTGCGTTGCTCTCTCAATTTTCAAAATATTACTGTTTTAGCCTAGTTTCTTATCTATTGGCCTTTCCCAGTGGTTTCTTAGTCCCTTGTTGATGTCCCGCTGGCATTAAAAATCGTTTTTCGTTGTTTATCTTTTAATAACTGATTTTACAAAATAACACGCAAAAGGTGTTGCACTCTGCTTGTTCAATTTTTAGCGAGCGTCTCTTAAGCTGAATTTATTTTCAAAGTGAGAGGGGGGGGAGGGGATTTTTTCTCTGTAGTCAAATCTTATTTAATAGCCTTTTTAACAGTTTTAATTTAATTCTATAGCTTTTTTTACAGTGTGTGTCTGGCAGTTGAAATCTCTTCTATCTTTCGCAGTATCGCTGCGTACATGGCTCGCACCTGTAACGGACCCTTCTTTCTAACAGTTACCTGAAGTTGCAGCCAAAAACACGTGATAATGTTGTTTATTGGCTTTATTTGAAAAGAAAACCATTTATTGATTCATTACCCCGTCAGTTTTGTAATTCCCCTACCCTCTGAAAAGAGTTGAATGTCAGTGACGTATCAAAGTGGGTGATATTTCCCTATTTCACTTTAAAATGTGAACCAAAAGTGGGGAGACACGTGTTACTTTTGACTCACCCCTAAATGCGCCCCTTTAATTCTATGTAGGGATTCACGCAAGGGAACAGCGTTTCGTTTGTTTCATATATTTAGTGTTTTATTAAGTGGCTGTGTTTTATCGCAGAGGCACTCTCAGAGCATGTTCTGCAAGGTAATAGAGATATCTAACTTTTAGATACTGGAGAAACACAATATGTTTTATTAGGTAATAGAAAGGCACATTACTTAATTTTATTACATATGAAAAAGCTTTATAAGGTAATAGAGATACCTTTAAATACGGGAGATGCACAATACATTTTATTAGATAATAGAGAGACACTCAATTTATTTTTAATTACATACGAAAAAGCTCTATATGGTCATAGAAGCGTCTTTTAGATACTGGGGACACACTGTATATCTTATTAGATAATAGAGAGGCGCTACATTTAATTTTATTACATGTGAAAATGTTCTATAAAGTAATAGAGATATCTAACTTTCAAATATTGGAGACACCCAGTATGTTCTATTAGATAATAGAGAGTCACTCTACTTAATTTTATTACATATGAAAAGGCTCTGTAATGTACTAGAGATACCTTTTAGATACTAGAGACGCACATTACGTTTTATTAGATAATAAAGAGGCACTCAACTTATTTTTATTAGATATGAAAGTGCTCTATAAGATCATAGAAACGTCTAACTTTCGGATATTGGAGACACACTGTATATTTTATTAGATAATAGAGAGGCGCTACACTTAATTTTGTTACATGTGAAAATGCTCTGTAAGGTAATAGAGATATCTAACTTTTAGATACTGAAGACACTCAGTATGTTTTATTAGAAAATAGAGACGCACTCCACAATTTTATTACATATAAAAATGTTTTATAACGCAAAAGGGTCATCTAACTTTTAGATAATGGAGACCTTCGGTCTGTTTTACTAGACAATAGAGGCGCCATTGTTTTATTCAATAAAATAGAGGTACTTAATTCACAAACTATTAGATAATTGGTGTATTTTACTCATTCATAATAGTGGTACTTGACTCGTATTTTATTGGACATTCTACATATGCGAGTCGTTTTATAAAAGAGTGGGGGACCTACCCAGTGGTAGCTCGTCAACTAGAAAGGTAGTAATACTGAAAATGAAATTCCTTTTAGGCTGAATTATAGATTTTAACACAGCGTATAACAACGCAAAAAAATCTACAAAATTATTTAATATTCAATTTATTTGTACACAGAAATCATTCTTTCCTCTTTTTGAAAAAGAAAACACTTCAGCGTTGTTTTTTTTCCCACTAAAGTTTATCATTTTCTCTAGGCTCTTCGCTCCACTTGGCGTAGCTAGTGATGCAATTTTTACCCCCCTCCCCAAGCTGATTTCTCTGGCTATGCCCTCGTTTCCAACAATATAAAAAAAAATTATATGTGTATAAAATTATAACCAACCACCAAAATTATAGGTGCACAGTTTAAAATACGGGAATAAGTGAAATTTGTTTTTATTTATCCAATCTTCCTAAAGTTGAGCACTAATAGCTGATATCGGACGTATAAAAGGTTTGCAGACGAGATTACAATAAGCGTTTAAAATATCTTAGAAGCCTTGATATAAATGCTTATACGTAATTTCTGGTATCCACTGCATAAGCCCTGTCTGTCTGTCTTTTTTTTTTTTTTTTTTCAACGCGAGAAAACCTCTTACTTCGCTTCTCCCGCTCCATGCACGTCACTCTGAGCGTGCGCACTTAAACGTAGAGCGAAACTAAAGAGCTGTTTATTTTGCAGCGCAAAAATGATTTTTCTACTTACGTAAAGATCATCAATGGATTTTTCCACTTACTTTCATTCTTAGGAATTGATATGCGGGGCGGGCAGAGCTATGCTTACGGTGTTAGCGGCCCTTAAAAATATTTTGACATATAAATAACACAACGATAAAATGATTTACCGGGGTTTAGCATTGGGTCCTTTATAAAGCATAAAGTCCTTTACTGGTTAAAACGCTGTAGGTAAAAATAAAGAGCAGATAATGAAGTTAAATTGAAAATAGGGGATAAAAATTAAATAAAATACGAATCATTGTAATTTATTATTACTCTAATTATTATAATTATAACGAATTAATGAAAAGTTTCTCAACGAACAAAGCTGCTTGTTTTATACTATTAGAACTTACAAAGTAATTTTTCTAGTTTTTTGTGCTGCCACGAGTCTCTGCAGTGGCCGTATGGCCACCACAATAAACATAATGTCGTACATGGACTACTGATGCTAACTCATTTGACTAATAACATATGTATTTATTCTGACCACCATTTAGAGGTTGCATTATGGGAAGTATGACGTCACACGCAAAAGGTGAATTAACCAAATACTCTGTTGAAAGTATATGGAGTTGCTAAAAACTGATTTCTTGGTATTTGCACTACACTTTTTCGGCAGCCCTAAATTTTAGCGGCCCTGAGCGGCCGCCCAATTCGCACCCTCCCCATAAGCACGGCCATGGGGGCGGAAATAATATGAGTGCAACCAATAAATAAGTTGTATTTTTTTAAATCACTCATAGGTTTTTTGCATCTTGTGACACTAGTGGACGAGCCGCCACCGCATCTAACTCTTATTTGATTAGATAGCAGAGTATATTTCAACTCGTAATATACTAAACAGTAGAATTTTTCGACCCTTATTAGATAATATAAGTAATCGTTTCCTATATAAGGGATAGTAGGGTTATATGTTTAAGTTATATAAGGGAATGTAGGCATTCGACACGTAAGGGAATATAGGCATCCGATTTACATGCCGTTAGACACGTAATTGAATGTAGGCATTCAACTTACGTGCCGTTAGACACGTAAGGGAATGTAGGCATTCGACGTATGTGCCGTTAGACAAGTATACCCAATTTATAATGGGGGGGGAAATTATCTCCTTTTTCTTGTGTTCCGGTTTCTTTTATGTAAAACAATTAAAAAAAACTTCTTACACAGCATTGGGTCTTTATTGAAGAACACGGCAAAATTGTTGTTGTTTATTTCTTCCGCTGGTGTTTTGCACAGTTTTTCAGTTAACAAAATTGCGAAACCACAACACGAAGTTTCAGTGTCACCGCCTTAATCTCTCTTTTGATAACGGCCGAATTTTAAAGAAAACCTTCGAAAAAGAAAATCTGACTGCGAAAAGGAAAATAGAATCATGATATATTGTCCGAGGTGTCAAGGAGGCCGGTGCTTAGCAACTCTTTTTCTCCTCCTCCGCTTCTTATAAAGATATTTTATTTATTGTTAAAGTAAACTAAAATTTATGGTTGCGGCTAAGTGGCCAATTTTATTTCAGCGCGTTCTGGCGTTTTTCTCAAGCAGAATTTCTCGATAAAGAAAGGTCAGTGAGGAATTTTCAAAGTTACTTTTGCGCCGCTGAAAACAGTTTTGGCCGTACAGTGAACTGTTTTACCATCAAAAGTATGGGCAGTGACGGCGCTAGTATATACGAGATGTAAGTAAGCGAGTAATAAAGCGAAGAACTTGCTCATTTAAAAAACTATGACCTGTTATTGCATTCGACTTATTCGAATGTAGTAGCAAGGAAAACCTTATTCCAAACATGCCAGATATATTTTCTACTATTAGATTACATAGAATTCACACATTTTCGTTAAGTAGATGAAGGAGGATATACAACTTCCATAGGAAATGGTCCGCTGAAGAAATTTCCCTGATATTTTGGTATATGCGAGAGGGGATGATTTGAAGTATATCGACGTCAAATTCAGGCCCCTGGCCCCTTTAGTTTTGAAGGTGGTAACTAAGACGTTCGTTGGGATTATTCAAATCTACAACAGATAATCGCGTCAGCTTAACGGCGGTGGGTTACTCTTCATCCCGTGTATAAATGCTGCTAACCGATTTGGGCGGAAACTCTTTCGAGTATGGCAAGCTGGGCAAAAATTCGGGAGCGATCATTTTTTGGCCATACGTGTATCAAAAAAGAGGTATACACCACAACGAAAGTACCTTCACTTTATTAGTAATACTAAGGGTTATCTAAATATCAAGTTTTAAAAAAATCGGGCGATACAGTTTTTTGATAATGGGAGTTTCCCTATTTTAGGGATTTTTCTATATAACTATTAAAGGAGAGGAATTAGAAGACCCCTTAGGACTGCACCTGATTGCTATTGAAATCGGAAAATGTTTTGGGGTATAAATATCCCTGACTGATATTCCCAGTACACCAGCTGTACAATTGTCCATTAACTTTTGGCCATACATGTATCAAGCAATAGGTGTACCACAACAAAAGTCTCTTCTGTTCGTTCGTAATACCAAGGGTTATCTAAATATCAAGTTTAAAAAAAAAATAGGCC
>QLNU02003225.1:59909971-59927738 GCA_006491805.2 Dysdera silvatica | reverse complement strand
AAATTTAGGAGTTCGTAATGTAACTACCACTACTTTGTATCGTAAATTACAGTATCGTAAAACCCTGATTCACCAAATAATCGGGTGTAAATTATTTGGCTTTTTTATGAAACTGGCTGTATGGTGAATTTTTTTTTTCTAATTGCGATCGATGTAGTACGAAATATATGTAAGTTTTATTACTTTATATACTAAAAAATTTGAAAATTCGTTGCATTAAGACCCCAATAATAAACGATAATTTGTAAAAACTATAAAAAAAGGATAATTTTGACCACTGTAAAATAAAGATAACAAAAACGAATTATTTTGACACCTATAAAATAAAAATAACAAAAGCGAATTATTTTGACACCTATAAAATAAAGATAGCAAAAACGGATCCACCTCTAACTTCTAATGACGTGATTTTCGATAATATTTCAGTCTGATCATTCACTCATTATTAAATAGATGTGTGTTTTTGTTCTTAATGTAATAAATTTTATGATTTCAGGATTTTTTTTTTAATTTCTATCGTAGCTTTCTGTTTTTGTAATAGAGATTTAGTGTCCCTGTTGAGAGGTTTCCAAAAAAAAAAAAAAAAGCTGTACCAAAACGGAAATATTTTGAAAATAAGTAATACTGTGGGACCCTCTTATAACGAAGGAAGCCGTGTAAACATTCGGTATATGCGAACTTTTTTTTTTTTGGCAAATTTTTAATTAAAAAAAGAGTTTCTATTCCTGGAGGTCAAGCTCAAAACCACATGTGTCGCTGGAACTCAATTTTGAGGCATGATCCATAATTCTTCGACTATTCTTCACTTATTATATGTTTTGCTTCCTCTTCGTCCGTTGAGTTTCATTTCTGAGGATAAAATAATCAACAGAAACTGCTTGAGCTGGATCATCGGGGTAAAACAGGAACAATTTCGCATTACCGGGACATAGCTCAAAACCGTACACAGTGACAAAACTCGTTCTTTCGACAATTACCCAAAATTCGTGTTCTTTATTTCTAGTTGTTGCACGATATCCTTTTTTCTTTTTTCCCAAATAATTTTATCATTTGTTAGTCAAATTTTTGAATTAAAAGGGGCAGGTTCTCGGAAATGGGGACATTTTTTTCCGCCTGGATCGAAACAAACGTTTGGTCACGGAACCAAGAAACACCACTCGCATACACAGGACTCGATCTCTGAACCACATATGTCAGGAAACTCTACTTTCAAGGGTAATAGATAATGCTCAGCTTCTGTTCAGTTACACATATTTGCTTTCTTTTATGTTCATGGTTTTCATTTCTGAAAGGAAAACTGGTTTGGTCATCGGAAAGAAAAATAAAAAAATAATTCACGGCACACCGTTTTATTTCCCATTGTGCTTATACGATGATTGTTTTCAAAAGAGAACTCTAGCATACGTCCGTTAGCTTTTAAGCAATGACTAGGGTGAGGAAAGCGAGATAGGAATTGTTTGTTTGGGGGGTGGGGGCGATCGATAAACAGTTACGGGGGGCGTAAATCTTATCGCCTACCTGCTTGTATTTACCTCCTCTTGATACGTGTAGTAAGCAATATAAGTTTCCTTTGAATGCGTTGATGAATGGCTCTTTTCTTACTGGATTTATTTTAGGGGTTCTTGCAAGGGGGCCGAGAGTCAACGCAGGTCCCCAAACTTCCTTCGACAGCCCTCGTGGGCAGTGGCCATGGATTTTTTTTTTTCAGTGCCGAGGAACCCCCCACAGCATAGGTCTTGAACTTCTCTGGCCCTAGACTTCATGCCCCGCCCCTCCCCCGGCTTTCATCCCTGCTACCCCCACTCTCTTGTCAGCTCTGCTTCTTGTTTCGGAACCTTGTCAGTTTACGCAATTTTGGATATTCTTCTAAAGAAGATTCCATTTTCTGAGGAATACCAGTTCTAGTGAAAAAAAAGCTTTAAACACCTCGCAGGAGAGAGGAAGGATTGACAGTGTACCTGTAGCTTAGTTGTTTAGAGCACTTGGACCGGCAACCAACGATTGTGGGGTTGTGCCCGCCAGGTTTTCGAAATCCTCTTTTTTCTGGCGAGCTGTTGTTACATAAAGCTTCTAAAGGTCCACGTTTCAAAAACTTTAGTTTTATTCATAGCGGTTTTTTTTTTTTTTCCAACCACTGCATCCATAAGCAGAATAGACCAGCATGTTTATTTTAGAATTTTAAAAATTCTAAGTTTGCAAACTTATTTTTTATTTTTCGTGCATAATTTATCCATTTCATTGGAATTTTACTATTTAGCCTAAGCCATTTAACATCTAATAATTTTGTTTTTTGATCATTTTTATTTTTTTTTTTTTTTTTTATTGTAACTAAAATATGTTTTACATAATGGTAAAGTCCTATTTCCTGGTCTTTTGCATCAGTTTCATTAATATAATACGCTAAGATCCTTATGAGGTGGTGATTGTTACGGTTCATAGCTACCTCAAGTTAATTATGATAGTTCAATTTGTTTCTTGTAAGAAGTTTTTTTTTTTCCTTCTAAGTAAAAGTTAAAGAGATGGGGAATAGAACGCAAGCCCTGTCTAATTTCTCGATCTATTTCTAGTTTGTTTCTTCGTCATGATTTCCATTTTTCTGTTTTTTGATTCGTAGGTTTCGCTTATAAGTGTCCCTGATATGTGGTCTCTTGTGAAGTTTTGATTAGTCACTGAAAAAGAGGAATATTAAATTTCAATTGCCTTTTCTATACATTGCGGAAAGTATATAAGATTGCTTTGCTTGTTCTAACACAGCAGTATCTGAATTTTAATTAACAATCCTTTCTCGCTCCTTTTATTTGTAAATATCTTGTTGATAATTTTTTAACAAAATATTTTAATTGTGTGGTTAAGGCTGATGTTTTGTGTTCAGTACACTGTGGTTTTTAAACATTCCTTGAGTATTGGGAATGATACAATCGATTGGAAAGTAATCTTCGTGGTTTTAACTTTCTTAGAAGTATTGGGATAATTATAATCGATTTGGAAAGATAATTCTTCTCAGTGGTTTTAACTTTCTTAGTATTGGGATGATATAATCGATTGAAAAGATAATTCTCGTGGTTTTAAACTTTCTTCAGTATTCCGGGATGATATAATCGATTGAAAGATAAATTATCGAATCTTGTAGTTCTTCAGGGATTATACCATTTTTAATAATAATATTGAGAAGTTTCATAATTCCGTTTTTAATCTAATGTACATAAATTTGTAAACGGATGTACAAATAAAAGTAAGTTCTCATTTTAATTTCACTGGCATTTGAAAAAATAACGCTTCTATAAGTTATTCTATTAATGGTTGATATGGTATATATATATATATATATATATAATAAATATGATAATTGTAATTAAAAAATAAGGAAATCATTAGCAATTTTTAGAAAATACATAAACTTTCTTGGAGAACCATGTTTCCAAAACTAAAAATATGTTAACCTGTGGCATATGTGATTATTTAACAGTGCGTAATCTTGAATTTTTTATCCCCCCACACACACACACACACCTTCTCGAATAAAAGAAAATTTATAATTCTCACGTATTCATATACAGTCATCTCTCGCTAACCGCGGTTCGACTGTTCGCGACTATTATTTTTTAATTATCAAAAAATAAAATTTTTAGTGAAAGTCGATGATTTTAGGTCAAAACAGTAATGTATACATACTGAAGTCCGTCTCAAAAGTATATGAACAACAGATTTTGTGGTATAGATGTCAAAAAACTAAATACATTGAATTGAAAGTTTGCATGAATAAGTATGATAAAGATTCACATACGTAAATAAACTTTAAATCGTTTTTGATACAAAAATTAAAATAAAGTTATGAAATCTAGGTGTCTCAAGAGTATATGAACTGTAACGTAAAATTAATTTAGAGGCACAAAAGTAAAAAAAAATTGCATATTTTAGTTCCCACTGTCTAACATAATCGTCAAGGCGCTATAAGAGATAGCGGAAAAGTAACCCCCGCGTTAGAATGATACGCAGCATACAGTTTACGGCGGCCGATATAGCTAAAGTATGGAAGCTAGAATCAAAAAAAGTAGACAATTGTAAATATTGCGAAGAAAATGAGACTCAACAGATCTAGTATTTACCAAATATTATCAAAAGTTGATAATGCAGTTGTAAAGCCTCGCTCTGGACGACCTAAAGTGACAACGGCTCGAGAGGATAGGCCAATTTTACGTTCGGTATCCAGCTAAGAACTAACTTTACACCAAATTTCTTGTAGCCTAGCAAGCTGAATGTTGGAAGACACGGTTCATTGTCGCGTGAAATCGAGAGAATGATACGAGTTCCGCAGATTTCTTCGTTAACCTTTGCTAAAGCTACGTAATAATTATACTCAGCTGTCGTGGACTAAAGCACGCATGCATTGAAAAGAAGTAGTTGTTGGACAGTGTTATGTTTAGTGACGAAAAATATTCAACCTGGATGGTCCCGATGGCTGGGCATGATTTAAAAGGCCAACCAGCAGCAAAAAGGTGGCTTTGTTATGGTGTGAGGCGCATTTGGTTTCAACAGTACGACAGATATTGCTTTCGTATCGAGTCACCAAACTTCAGAGGTACTATCAGCACGTTCTTGAAAGTGTCTTACTGCCAATTTCGAAAACTGTTATAAGTGATAATTGGATATTTCAATAAGACAAAGCTCCAATGTAATGATCCGGGTCTACTCATACCTGGTTTATAGCTAACCATGTACATGTACTGGACTGACCTGCAATAAGCCTTGACCTAAATCCCGTAGAAAACGTATGGGCACAGTTATCACCTGATGTGGTGTTAAGCACGATTCCTTACCCATATATCTTCAAAATTTAATTAATGGTCCTCTTCACTAGTATAGTATGCAAGTCTCGTGATGGATCGCGATCGCTATGATATAGTTAGTAGCGTAAGAAATAAGCATTCTCTTGGTACTTAAGTTATCGAGTTCGTCTAGCCGGTTTTTCCTGTAGCATCCCCTATATTGTAAGGTTTGGGGGTTCCTAATACCGCCCATTAAGATGTTCCTAGTATCGCCTATTATGCGATATTTGGAATATTGTTTTGAAATAGGTTTGTTACTTTTACAGATATCAAAGCATGAGCAATGGGAGAAAGTAAAGATGGTAGAAGCAGTGATAGCTGTAAAACACAAAAAGGTGGGCCTTTTGAAAACAGCCCAATCATATGATGTACCGAGGTTGACATTGAAAGATTATATAAAAAAAAATCTTTAGAAGACATTGAAAGATTACTGTACGTGCCCCTAGGATGCAAGCCAATTTTGACCACGGAGTTGGAGGACGAGTTATTGGAGTATTGTAAAGATATGGAGCGTTCATACTACGGTCTCACTGCAAGGGATCTAAAGCAAATGGCTTTCCAGCTGGTAATTAGAAACAATATTGCCAATCGATTTTCTAAAGATAAAGAAAGTGCGGGGAGAAAATGGCTGCTTCTCTTTTTGAAGAGACACCCTGCTTTAAACTTAAGAAAACCACAACCTTTATCTCTGGCAAGAATTCAAGGTTTTTCAAAAGACAATGTGGACAAGTTTTTCAATATACTGAAACCAGAGCTGGAAAAGTAAAATGTTCAGCGGCTAGAGTATTTATTGTTGATGAAACAGGTGTTACAACTGTCCAACATAAAGGTCTTAAAGTTGTAGCCGTGAAAGGTAAGAAAGAGATACACAAGCTTTCATCAGTTGAAAAAGGGCGGCTTATGACCGTCGTAACTTGCATGTCCGCTTCCGGTATTTTTGTGCCTCCGATGCTAATTTTCCCAAGGCAGAGAATGAAACGAGAGTTGTTAGATGGCGCTCCACTGGGAAGCATAGCAGGTTGCCACATCTCGAGCTGGATACAAACTGATCTATTTACTCCACATCTCGGATACAAACTGATCTATTTACTCATGGATGACTCATTTTATCAAGTGCGTTGGAGCAACCAAAGATGATCCCATCGTTTTGATTTTGGACGGACACACAATACACACCAAAAACCTAGCTGTTACCGATCTGGCACATGAAAATGGAGTCTCTCGTGTGTTTGCCACCACATTCTTCAGATCGCATGCAGCCCCTGGATAAAACGTTTATGAAACCGTTCAAGACATATTATGCTCAGGAAATTGAAAAGTGGTTGTGTGCACATCCCTATCGAGCTGTCACAATTTTTCAAGTGGACCAACTTATTGGCAAAGCTTCGTTAGGACAGCCAATATGAACTTGGCAATGCAAGGGTTTAAAGCAACGAGCATTTTGCCCTACAACACATAGATATTTAATGATACTGACGTTTTGCAACACTAACAACTTTCGATCGCAGAAGAAAGGGAAGTATTGCCTCAACAATCTTCGTCGTTGACGAGTCAGCAGCCACCATCATCCATAATGACCAGTCAGCAAGCATCATCATCGACAAGTCAATCTTCTCCAACGACAGATCAGCAATCATCGTTATCGACAAGCTTAGTAGCTTTGCCTACTCTAGTAATATCATCAAACCACATCATTCCAGTACCGAAACTTCTCCCTAAACCACCAAATAGAAGGTGTAGATCGGCCTCACTGGTTAGTAGATCTCCCTTCAGAGAGGCCCTTGTGCAGTCATTAAACAAAAAGAAAGTAATAAATACCTTTTGTGTGGAAACATCAAGCAAACGAAAGCAAACAAAATCTAAAGAAATAGTATCAAAAAATACAGAAATGAATGAAAGATCAAGGAAGAGACAACTAGATCTTTCTTCACAGAGTTCAAAATCTGAAGATAAAAAGGAAGAGGCAACTTACGTCTCAACCGATGACAACGACAGTAGCTGTTCCGATAGTGACGACACCGAATGTCCAATCTGTAATGGCTTCTATTCTAATAATAAGCATGGAGAGCAGTGGATAAAATATGTAAAGTGTTTCAAGTGGTCACACGAAGCTTGTGATGCCAGAAAGAATAAAACATTGAAAAATCGTTACGTGTGCGTTTTTTGCAGCTTAGCTGGATTTCTCTATTTATCTTTTGGCCTGCAAAATCCCACTTCATTACTAAGTATTATTCTGGTTTATAATAAATATATTTTACTCTGAGTTTGAGTTTTCATATTTCATTTTCTTGTAGAAGTGAATTTTTCTTTTAGTTTAGAACAATTTTTTTTTTTTTTTAACTGTAACCGTGTTTATTTTGCAATATTTCTCGCACTTTTCGTATTTGTAATATGGTAAGTAATATGAAACAATTTTTACAATATTTTTTGGAACTTTTTTTTTTTTTGACTAGGCGATATTTGGAACATCATATGAGGTGATTGGCGATATTTAGAACAACTTTTTCAAATCTAAAAAAAAAAATCTTTTTTTCTTTTCATTTATTAAATAGTTAAAACCCGCAATAATTGTATAATTGCAATGCGATATATTACCTGATTGTGTAATAGGAAATTGATGCTAATTGCAAGATAATGTAATGAGCATTCAGTATATTTATGTAAAATTTCCTTACAAGGGCGATATTTGGGCCCCCCTTAAATTTGCATCTCTGTACAACTTTTTTTTTTATTTTAAATTAGTTAATATCCATATATTTTTAAACACTATATTACTTATATTCCTACTGTATGACGTATTAAAAATAAACGGATAAAGGATGCACATACGTAACGAACCGTGGCCAGAAGCTAAATCACACAAGAAAAAGTAAATGAGTCGATCTGTTAAAAGTTGGCGCCATTTATAAAATAAGCGCCAAAAAGCATTTTTATTTTTTCTCAAATATATTGTAGTGATATACAGCATTCAATATGTAAAAAAAAATCGTTATGAAGGGGGCCCTCCTTTCTGCGTGTAATTTTAGTTTCGCCGCTCGCGAATAGTTCCTAAATCTTAACCACCGCGAATAGCAAGGGGCGACTACGTATATACAAAATGTTATTTATTAATGAATTAAAAATGTTATCTAATAAAAAAGTTCCTTCACGAATTCGCGATTCTGAAAAACAATTTTCAAAATTGAGACACATACTGAACTGATATGCCAAACCGTTCTCTAAAAAGGGAAATCGTGTAACAAAAGCTGACGAAGAAATAAAACAAAATTAATAACGAAACATCACCTGACGCGTTCCTAAATATCCTCGCCCGAATCTGGGATATCGTGATTTGATTTAATGAATAACTGTATAGTAGCGCATGCGCATTGACTCTTCTTTCCGTTCAAAGAAACCTCGGCTGCAATGAGAGAGCTTGAGAATTTTTTTTTTTAATTACATAACTGAGTTCTGTGCGCGAATTACTGCAAAAAAGTTTCAAAAAAAGCGTTACAAAGCACTAAATATATTTGGCCGATCTACCTAAATCCCCTTCAGTATACTCCATTAATATATTATTAAATTGATAATAGCATTTACCCTGTGAGGGGGCAGTTACTAATGTATTATAAACGCCATAAATTTCTATGCGAATGGTGTTCCTTAAAATGTTTTTAAATTAATGGCGAGCGCCATATGGGAATCACAGCCTTGGAGATTTATTATTACACATAAATTTTCTAGTTTTAGTAACGATCAGCACAGTATTTGTAGAAATGTTCTGTTTCCACAACTTTTTATTCTACAATTCTAAAAAAAAAAGTACCAGAAGTCCTTTCGTCATGTCATTTTACAGGGATTGCAAAAACTTCCTGAATATGTGCATCTCTGCATAAAATAACTTGTATACCTAGTCACCTTTTGATAATAAGCAAAGCTGTGATGTCCTCCTAAGGTCGCATATGTTACATATTTTAGACGCAATCGCACTCAAATATTTAGGTGTTCATTTATTTGCAAAGAAGGAATTTTTTGGAATCAACTTCCCCGATATGACCTCATACAGGAATTTTCTTCAACATTTTATGAAGGAGTTTTATGTCTTTTTTTCCCGAAATGTAAAGAGTTTGACAGTGTTGAATTGGGCTCCAAATTCGGAGTGGCATCTGTAGGGAAATGCCTATTACTTCGAGAATTGCCTTGGGGTAAAATGAGCTTTTCGTTCTCCGGTGTATGTTGTTCTTTTTCTCGTTTTGAAATATAAATTCGCCAGGAGTTACGAATGTGCAATTGAATTGTGAACATGTTACTTTGAGTTAAATGTAGTAGCGACATTTTTGACTTATTTCACAAATATTCTTTTAGAAAAACTCATGTCGATTTCACTGAAGGAGAATGAACAATTGTTAGCGATAAATCATCAACTGAAGTTAATAAAAGTATTTCCATCAGCTGAAGATATAGTTTGTTCAAAGCATAAACAATCAACCAAACTGTGAATCTTCCTTTATTGCACAGAAGCCTTCAGTATAAACTCCCTATTTTACATGTTATGAATGGTACAATTTACTCAATGAAGATACGTTAGTTAGCTTATACATAAATTGTATCATCAGGGTACATGATACGTATCCGTGTCGTACAAGGTGTCCATGATACGTAGCCGTGTCGTACAGGGTGTCCATGAATTCTTCCCCTAGTTAAGAAATTCAATGACGTAAAAACTAAGCAAATTAGAAATATAATTAGTTTTAACCCCAAAAATTTATGTAAACTAAACTCCAACGTTTTCTCTATTTAATGTAAAAAGTCGCTTGTTTCTAATTTGCTTTATTTTTTACATTATTCATTCTCTTAATCTTGCAAAGGCTTTGTGAACACCCTGTATATCCTTGCTTTTAAAGGTCAAACACTTTTTTTTCATCTATGAAGCTGCCCAAAAACATAAATCCTATATACAGTTTCCTTTCGATATTAGTATTAGCACGATATTAGTATTAGTATTCCTGCACCTTAAAAGGTTCGGATTCCTCGGAAAGCTGCAAATATCAACACAGCATGACCTTTGTTGTCCTTGCCACGTAAAAGATGAACAGCGGTTGCGTTAAAACGAATGAGAACTTCTGCTACATTGGACAAAACTTTAGGGGTGTAAGTGTCCTCTCTCCCTGGTATTGAGAAGTTGTGAAGATTCAAGTGCAGACTTCCAATTCTTATTACGCTTCGCCTTCCAGTTATCCTACTTCCAAAGAAAAGGAAGTACATCGATTTGAGTAATGGGGAAGCACTTCTAATTAATTTCATGTCTCATTTTCAGATCCTCCTCGGATTGAAACTGCTCCTTCCAACCAGACAGTATTGAACAACGGTGTTGCCAGCTTCGTCTGCAGTGCTGTGGGCAATCCAAAGCCGCAAATCGAATGGAGAAAAAACGGAAAACGCGTGACAACACAAAGATACACAGTACAAGAAATGCCCAATGGGTCTGTGCTGAGGATAGATCCTGTTCGCGCCGGTAGAGACGACGCTACCTACGAATGTGTAGCGGAAAATGGAGTAGCAGAACCGGTACGAGCTTTAGCTGTACTCGCCGTGCTCGCAGGTAAGGCCAGAATTTGTTTGTTTGGATTTTTTATGGCGCAAGAGCATCTGGGCTATACTGCGCCAAACATGGTAAAATCAAAGACCGTTGTAAAACCCAGTACTTTTTAAAAATTTAAAAACGTGTGTATGGTCAGCATGGTCATTTAAAATGTCAGACAGTGATGAAGAGTTAAAAGTAAGAGTGCGGGCAAGTCTATGATAGGGGCATTGAGTTAAAATGTGTAAAACACTCATGGGTTCATTGCACACTTGGCAAATTGGTGCTGGTTTTCCTTCCAACAGATGTCTATGGGTGAGATGGGAATGCCCAATGCGAAGTCTAGCAAGGAGAACCTCCTCTTTCCGATTTTTACGGTATGAGGAGGGCCAGTTACCAATTGTATGTTTAATGTGGTGTAATTTGTAATTGGTCCGATCCCATTCTTCTTGTAATTTTCGATTCAGTCTTGATAATTGGCTTCAGGTCAGAGAATGGAAGAAGCTGGCTAAAAGCAAGTGGTGAGTTCGTTGCCTTCGCAGCTGCATCAGCAGCCTCATTCCCTTTGATACCAATGTGAGCAGGGATCCAGCAGAATTTAAGATTAGAATAAGTGTTACATTTTCATTTTTTTTTATGAGAAACTGTATTGTTGCCAAATGCCCTTTTACAAGCATACCTCATTTTATTTCATTTTTGTACATATTGAAGATTCGTGGGAATCCTTCGGGTTGGGGAAGACGGCCTGCGCGGAATTGCCACAAATCGAGATTGCACCCACTGAAAGCTTAGATAATAATTAGCACTTGTTAATAAAATATTAGTTAATTAAGGTATATAATGTGGCATCACACACCCCAAAGCGAGTTGATTGCTGTTGACATAGATTGATCAAACTCTAACTACGGATCCTTCTACAAAATCCTGAAGGGAGGGTGTGACTCAAGAAGGATTGGATGTCATGGCTCGCAAGAGCGGGCAGTGAAGTAACCCTACCGTCTCTCTGCTTCCGAAATCTGGACCCTTCCACCAAACCTGTACCACGTATTCCACGACTAGATGTTTCATTTTCGGAGATATTTAGTTGATCGTGTCATCGCAGCTATATAGTCCTGCACATAAATGCCTGAATTTCAAGAAAACGAAGGCCATTCCAAACATCTCGGTGCGAATCTACGGGTTGATCACACGCACGGAGGTCACTTCATCCATACACCTTCGGACGAGGCAAGTACACTGGTATTCAAACCGGCGACATTCGTAATGGCAACGTCATCCCTCCCGCACGTGACTCTACGTCGGTTTTTTTTTTAGACATAATGCTATTGTACACTTAATGGACTGCAATATAGTGTAATATATAACTACTACGTTTGTATATTTGCACCGGAAATCAAAAAATTCAAGGAACTTGCTCATTGCTACGTTCTGGAGCCGAATCTAGAATAAAATGCTCCAATGGAAGCCATTTCTCCATTGGCACAATGCCCTGGAATAATTACATTGGCAAATGCTTACTGAAAAGAAATATCGGGAAGAGCATGCATCAAAAGTCGGGCCTGCTGCGGTTGTGCAGTGGTAAAAATATAAGCTTACCAACTAACTGCCCGTCTTAGTCCTGCGGTTTGATTTTCCAGTCCTTAAGATGTTCGGATTCCTCGGAAAAATGCGATTCCCAGCGCAGCACGACTCTTGATATCCTTGCACCGTAAAATAAACCCAAACAAAAGTACAATCGAATCTGTTTAAAGTGAGACCACCTTTGGGACTGGATTGCAGTGGTCGCCATTGACCGCTAGTCCCTATAAACGACAGACTTTAGTATAGGCATGACTAAATCTCTACCAGCTCTCTTTTATAAAAAGTGGTAACTTTATTAAGATGGTCTCTTTACCAGGTTTCACTGTATATCGAAAATCATTTTATACCACGTGGAATATAAAGCGATAATTAAAAATTCTCGAAAGCGTAAGATCCGATTCCTTTTGCATTCGGTAATTTAAAAAATACCTTAATAGTTTAAGCCTATCTTAATTATACTATTGCAGCGTCTGATGGGAGATGACAGTGTCCATTCGTGTGTACTGGCGCAAGATCCACTAAGATGATGATGTGCTGTGACCTGCAATTTCCCGCGAGATCATTCCATGTCAATTCAACCACACCCCAACACCCACCAAGTTTTTGGTAAAACTTGGTATATGTACTACTCCTGTATAGGTTAGAACCAATGTGAAATTTTTCTTCTGTAGGCCTCATAGTTCCTGAGATATAGGGGTGAAAGTTTTGAGAATTCCCACAGACGGTACATGTTTTAACCTCCATTTTTAGACTGCAGTTTTGTCTTCAAAAAATTGCTGCTCCGGAACTGAAATCTCTAGGGACTCGAAATTTTGACTGTAAATCAATAGAAATGTGCTGATTATAAATGAAATATACTGATTTGTAATATACTGATGAATATACTGATGATGAAATATACTGATGATGAAATATACTGATTTGTAATGATATTAACTTTTAAGGCTAGAATTTTAAAAAAATATAGAAATTATGTAAATTTTTCCAAAATTTTTGATATTACAAAAAATATTTTTTATCAAAAGGCAAATGAAATCAATAACCTTTTTTTATTTTTAATTTGAAGCTTACACCTCGTACTTTCCAATTATGAAATAAAAAATGTCTTTTTCATGACTTGCATCAATTTTTTTGCTTTTTTCAGAAAGTGGGTTAAATCCGGGGGAAAATTTTCAGACCTACAGTTGCCGAAAAAATCAGAGTCTCAAGTTTTAATCAATTTATCAATGTTTTAATAAATTTGTTAATGTTTTTAATGAATGAATAATTCTGGACTCCTAAAATTTTTTAATTACGCTTTCATTCATGGAATACATTATAGTCAGTGGTCCAGGCTCGTAAAAATAGTGACATGGGAACATTTTTTCTTTTAAACAAACAAAATTGCAATTCATGCACACTAATCAAATTGAAATATTTTAGACTTGTTCAGAATAAGCATGTGAGCAAATATGATACTTATAATTTTTACATTATTACTTACCGTTTTTGAATTGATCATGCTGTTAGAGAGTTATGGCAAATTTTTAAGGTGAAAGAAATTTGAGCAATGCCTGATGCCAGAAAAAGGAAACACTTAAGTCAAACTACAGTTGACTTATTTTATGAAAGCCACAAGTATTCTAGAATGATGATACTGAGAAAACAGGATGTAGTTAGTATTTCTAGGACTCTGTATATAAAGAATAGACTGATACTATGTAATCTGAGTGAGTTATACCCTTCTACGCTTCATTCAAACTTCAATTTCTTCAGGCAAACGTAAAGTTTTCTAAATTCTGCTTTTTGGGGGCCAAAATGGTATGTATTGGTTGAATCTTTAGGTACGCATTCAGTGTGTATGTGTACGCACAAAATACCAGAATGTCATCCTTTTAATTCACGCCAGTCATATTACAGAGGAATACCAGGAGCTTATTAAATATCTTCTCTGTTGCAATGGTACTCAAGATTACACCATTGTGCAGATTGTCCAACTAGTGCAAGTTTGCAAAAAATGCTGAAAGAAAAGTTTGAGGACTATCAGCCAACTGATGAGATCGAGTACCGTCAGTGGGTTAGCACCGACCAAACAAAAATGATTATGTGCACTGTTGTTTTTGATGAATATGTAACTACCTTAAAGTCTGGAAAAACTCATCTCTCATTCTTTCATTAAAAAGCTCAGTCTACTTTTTCCTGAAGGAAACCAAAGCAAATCTTGGACCAAATGAGACAATCCTTCTTCTGGATTTGAGCTAAAACTTCGGTTTTTTATTCATGATGTGGCTCAATGATATCACTAGGTAAAAGAAACTTGTACTGTATATCCATCCAGCTGTCATATCCTCTGGATCTCTTACTACAAACTTGGCAGTTTCCAATCTCTGCATTTTATCTGATGATTTGCAACGTAATGTTACTTTTTTACATTTGATACAACGGGAAGTCATAATATTCATAAAAGAGAAGGTTCCTTTAATAAAGAAAATTCATTACTTCTGTGACAACTGTTCCGGCCCATATAAAAATTGCAAAAATTTCCTTAACCCTCGTCATCACAAAGAGGATTTCTCCCTTATACCATCAACGTGTTTCTTTACCACCAGCTAAGATAAATCATCATGTAATGATGTTGGTGGGTCATCCAAAAGTCTGATCACTAAAGAGAGCCTGCAGAGATGTTTTGCAGATCAGATTAATTCCGTACAAGAAGCATTTTACTTTTGCAATTTGTACATACAAAACTCTGACTTCAGGCTTCTCTTAAAGCATAATGTACAAAAAAGGGAAGAATTTGGGAGTTCGCTTCTCAAGAGCGAAAACTACACCTGGAATGTAAGGATTTCACCAATTCAATGAAAAATGCTCATACACTTTCAGTTTTAAAGACAAGTTTAATCCACTACTTTTCTCCATGTCAGAAGTGTCAGTACAAAGCTACATAGCTTGTATGTACGATGAACATTATTTTTTGGGGGGGGAGGGTTATATGAAAACTGCATATAACCCTCCTCAAAAAAATAATGGGGAGGGTTATATGGAAGCTGCGTCATGATAAAAAAATATAACAATAAACTTCATGACCCCTCCCTCCCAAGAAACATCAAAATAATTTTTTTGGCCTTCAGTTGGTTTACCAAACCGGGAAGACATTTGCAAAATTCTACTTAGCAACATCATCTGCAATGTGACTATGCCATTCACTAAAGGAACTGGGTGAGTGTAATACTTCGATGAAAAGTATGTCAAATTTGCGGAAATCTGATTCCATAAGCTACACCCTTAAATAGCATATACACATGGACGCCGACGGCATAAAATAATAACCCATAATAAACCCTAACTTAGCACTAGATTCGCATTTTAATAATTAATGGAAAAATATTTTAGAAATTTAATGTTTCATGCTAATCATTTGAAAACTGGTTCCTACTTTATTTAAATAGTTATAATGACTTAAAGCACCGTTTACAAAACATGTAATGACCTCCAAGTAAGATAAAATGGAAAAATTAAGCTTTAAGTGCAAAAAAACGATGTGATATAAAAACTGCAAGTACCATATTCACATGCTTATTCTGAACAAGTCTAAAAAATTTCAATTTGATTACTATGCATAAAATTGCAATTTTGTTTGTTTAAATGAAAAAATGTTTCCATATCACTATTTTTACGAGCTTAACCTGTTAACTAATGTATTTCATGAACGAAAGCATAATTAGAAATTTTTAAGAGTCCAGAATTATTTATTCATTAAAAACATTAACAAGTTTATTAAAAACGTTGATAAATTCATTAAAACTTAGGAGTCTGAAGTAACTTTTTAGGCCACTGTAGATCTGAGAATCTTCATCCCTGATTTGACGCATTTTCCGAAAAAAAAATTATGCAAGTCATAAAAAGGACATTTTTATTTCAAGATTAGAAGGACCAAAGTGTAAGCTTCAATTAAAAATAAAAAAAAAGACTATTGTTTTCATCTGCCTTTTGGTAAAAAATATTTTTTGTAATATCAAAATTGTTGGAAAAATTTACATAATTTATATTTTTAAAAACAAATTTCCAGCCTTAAAAGTTATTAATTACCATTTTGCTATTTTTATTTATAATCGGCACATTTTTATTGATTTATAACGTAAACCTTAAGTTCCTAGGCGTTTCAGATCCGGAGCTACAATTTTTTGAAGACAAAACTGCAGTCTAAAAAAGGAGGTTCAAAAATGTACCGTCGGTAGAAATTCTCAAAACTTTGACCCCTATGAACTATGGAGCCTAATGAAGAAAATTTTTCACATGGATTCTAACCTGCCTAGGAGGAGTACACCTACCAAGTTTTATCAAAATCCCTGTCGGGTGGTGTCAAATCATAAAAAAAATTGATCTATTATTTATTTTAATTGATTTTTTGAGATTTCATTTGACATGGAATGACCCCGTGGGGTCCGAACCATGGTCACCCAAGGTCTCAGATTCCAGACTATGTTTCAGTATATAAAAAACCATGGGTGTCATCAGGAATGAAACGCGTGTGTTTCGCACGGTAGCTGCACTTTACCTGTAAGTATCTGTGAGCGCTGACAGAATGCCTCTAATGTTTCTAACCGTGCGTACCACTTTAGCTTGTTTGGCGCAAGGTGGCCCTTGCTGTCCTTGCGCCACGAACGTTCAAGCAACGAATCTTAATTTTTCTGTAGATTGTTTCGGTTTCAAGAAAGTAAATATGAATTAAATATTCACAGTTCTTGCATCTTCATCACATCAATTGCTTTGTCTTTTTCTACCGATTCGTATTTCGGTGGTTGATTTCCTCGGAAAGCTATAGAATCTGGCGAAACATGACCTCTTGACTCTCCTTGCGTTGTAAAACCCAAACAAAGGCCTTTGTTTCCGTACGCATGACGCTTGGAATGTCGCGGCGAGGCTTTGCCCTTGCGCCTTGAGACTCCAAGTAAGACAATCTGCGCCGCAGATTGACCATTATACTTGCGCCATGGAAAATATAAAATAACTATAAACAATAATAAAATAATCTAATAAAAATATAGAATAACTGAAAACAATTTCTGAAATTTGAATATAGTCTATTGGGATAGCAGTCGTACGTCTTTTGACTGTCACACCGTTATGCCTGCCCGCTATTTGGACCGTCTTCAAGTCAACGTTCGGAACGACTTCCAAAACACACTGTGCTTTCTTTCCTTGGAATTCATTTTTTATGAAAACCTTTCAACGTCAGACGGAAAATGATTCCGACGAAATTTATTCTCGCAACAGGGTTATTATTTTGATAGTGTAAACTCCCAGAAGTGCGAAAAGGTTTTCCGTTGTTGTCACGGCGACTACACAAAAGCCTGCACTACCCTTAATAACGACAACAAGCAACAATTCACCTTTTGAGGTTTCGCATCGCTCTGTATGGTTTCCCAACCGTTTTTCGCGAGTCTTTTCAGTCAACACGCAGTTTTGAAAAATTCATTTGCTCGCATTAGAAAAATTGCTGTCAGTACTTGCCGACATCCGTCATTACTCGGTGTTCTCATATATTTTTAATTTTATATATAATATTAAACTAAAATTATATATTCTATGAGAGCATGCAATGCTCTAGGGCTCGTATACTAAAAGTTAACATGGCGCTTTAAAAATTCTTCTATCCCTGGTGTCGTTTACTGAGTTTGTTTGTTTTGTGGTTTTACGGCTCAAAGACTACAATGGTCATGCTGCGCCGGGACCTACTGTTTTCCGAGGAATCCGAACCTCTTATGGCCTAGGGAACCAAACCCCGGACTACAGTGAGCAGTGCGATCTTTTTATGAGA
>QLNU02003225.1:59871399-59908569 GCA_006491805.2 Dysdera silvatica | reverse complement strand
TCGATTTTCTTTCTAGTTTTGTTTTATCTAAGTATAGATTATAATTTTCCCTGAGATCAAATTTTTTACTTTTATGCTTAAATATTAAGTAATGGGTTTTATACTTATTTCAAAAGAAATTAATTTTATTGAACGATTCTGCCATTTTTGCAAGTTTAGTGTTAGCTAGATTAAATAATTCATCCAATGTAATGTAATGTTAGTAATCCAGCTTATATCTTCGGCAAATAGTATTACTTCATTATTGATATTAAATATGTCGTTTATGGCTAGAATAAACAACAGCGGGCCCAAGATTGAACCCTGAGGGACACCTTCGTTTACTGTTACTCATTTCAGATTCTTTCTTATTTATCATTGTTATTTATTTTCTTTGCTGCAGGTACTTTTGTAATATATTGCCTGATTTACCTTAGATTGCATAATTGTTAGCTATTGTTGTAAGTTTATCCCTGTTTATGAGATCAAAAACCTTGCTCATATCCAAATAAATACCTATTGTATATTCGTTTTGTTCTATTTTATCGTGAATCATTGTTATTGTTTTTAGTATTGCATCTTCAGTAGTTTTATTTTTTCTGAATCCATAATCGATTTTTATCTATCAGTCTTTTGTTCTCTAGGAAATTTGTTAGTCTTTGGCAAAGGTTGTGAGTATTGTTACAGGTCTCTAATTATTGTAGTTTGTTTTTTCCACTTTTTTAAATATTGGAATGATTTTAGCTATTTTAATGCTGTTTGGAATATATTCTTTATTAATCACATCATTGTAAATTATTGTTAAGGGTATTTAGAATTCGTTTTTATCTATTTTTATTATTCTTAGTTGTATATCATTAATCCCTTCCCCCTTTTTTTCATTTATTGAGTCAAGTTCTTTCATAATTTCATTTTTCGTTACGTTATCAATTACTATGGTGTTTGATATTTGATTTGTTTTATTTACTGTTTTTATTATTCGGTGTTCATGTATTTTATATTGTTCTAGTATATTTATAAAGTTTTCATTCATTGTATTGGCCATTTCAACGCCATCCTTTATTTTATTTCCTTCTTTTATAATTTTATTTATCCTGTTTCTTTATCCGTTTTTCCAAGTAGTTCATTTATAACTTTCCCTTGTTTTTGGTGGGGGGGGGTTGGATTTCTATCCATTAATCTATCTTTATAATATTTTTCTTTCGTTACTTTTATTATTTTTCTTGTCGTGTTTCTTATCTGTTTAAATTTTATCCAGTCTTTTGTATTCATTGTTTTTAGATAATGTTTATATGCTTTGTTTTTATTTTTTATTTATTTCCTTATTAGTTGGTTATACCATATATTCCTATGTTGTTATTTTTAAGAACAACTCATATTTATCTTCTGTTCCATGTGGGTGTTTCTCTATTTTTTTTTTCAATTTATTTCTGACATCATTTCTTTGAATTTATTTATCTGTTTTTCTCTTTGTGTTCTTATATATTTTTGCTCTATTTCATTGATACCATCTTTGACTGATATTACTATAGGTTTATGATCACTCAAGTAAATGTCTAATACTTCAGCTTTTATATTATTATTGTTAGTGTGGAAATGCTCTACTAATGATGAAGCTTCTTTTTCGAATCTTGTATTTTGTTTAATTGCATTTATTAACTCCCTTTGTTATGTTAAGAAGTGTTTCTTTAATTATACTTTTTATACTCAAGTCAATGTTAAAGTCTCCAGCTACATTTAAGTGGTTTTTTTTATCTTTATTTTTTTTCAATTATGTTTTCTAATTGAACAAATAAATTGTTTAAATTAGCCTTAAGCGGTCTGTAAATTGCTATAAATATGTTATTTTGTGTTTCAGCACTAATTGTCTCTATATCGGATGTTACTTATGAATCTTGTATCATTTGATCCAATTCTATTTTATTATGTTTGAAATATATTAATACTCCTTCTCCTTTCTTACCTTTTCTTGTCACATTATGGTTTTTATAGTCACTAGTAAATTTTCTTTTTCTTTCCATGTTTCAATAATTTTCGCTATCTCTGGTTCTTGAGTTTCTTCTATTATTTGTTCAATATTGTCTATTTTGTTCCTCATGCTTCTTGCTTTCTTTTGTAATATTTTTATTTTTTTGTTTGTTAGTTTTTTCCCGTTTTCTTTCATTATCCCCGTTTTCCCTGATTTTTCTATTTCTTTCCTTTCGCCTATTTTGACTCCAATCGTGTACTATTTTCTCGAAGTTTCACAAGGTCACTTTTGTTTTTTATCTCATGTATTATAGTATTTTTATATTCGCTCTTAAATTTGAGTGTTTCAGTCAATATTCGCCTGTTATAGTAGTTAAGTTTTCATTGATAAATATTTTTCGTTTGTTCACAACATTATCTGCATTTTCATCTTTATTCCATTCATTTGTTATTCCATTTCCTAGATTACTGTAATTTTTTTCCTTTCCAGATTTGATCCTTTAGTTTTATATCTTTAAATCTCACTATGATATTCCTAGGTTGGTCTTTACGTTTTCCTAATCTGTGAATAACTTCTATGTGTTTATCTTGCATTTCAATTCCAAGATTTTTCCCTACGTTTTCAATAATTTTTTGACATACTTCTCCCTCGTTCTCTTCTATTCCGCTTATTATTAAATCGTGTATTCTTTGATACTGGCCCCATAGTATTGTTTGTTTCTTGCAATATATCTATATTGTTTTTTGTTGTTTCGTTTTCTTCTATCAAATCGAGAATCTTTTCAGCCATTTCTTTTATTTTATTTTATACTCATTTAGTTCTTCCCTTGGATTTTTATTGTCTACTTTTAAGTTTTTTATTTCATTCAGGATTTCTCTTTGATCAACTTTGATCTCTATCACCATCTTTTTGCACATTTTTGTCATTCCTTTAAAGTTTTTATTAACTGTTTCTCTTTCCTTCATTATTTTTTTCCCCCAAATCTTGAATATATGCAAATAATTGAATATTTGTTATCTCTTTTTCATACTTTTTCTGTTCTTCACTCATTAGGTCGCTCATCCCTCTTTGTTTTCTATTTCTGATGGTTGTTCATTCATTTTCTTTTCGTATTCCTCTAGTGACGACGTTTCTTTCACTTGATGTCTTTTGGATCTTGTCGCCCTCCTTTCTCTAAGTGATTTCGAGATCGAATATTCCACGTTTCAGACGCCACGTGGAGTCTGTGATTTTGTCCCAGGTGACCTATATCGCAGTCTTTGGACTTGAAATAAGCGAGTTCAAGTCCCATTCATGCCATTTTCCTTTAAAACATAGGACAAAATTTTCACCTAAAGGTAGCTTATGAAAGTAACTAGTATGTCCTAGGGATGGTGGGGCTAGGAGTAGGTTAACCTATTGGAAAACCAAAGTTACAAATGAATTCTGTTATAACCCCACCAGACCACGAGGCTTTTTACAGCGATACGCTGATCTGCACAGGAAGACTATTTCGGTGTCTACTACGCGATCTATACACAGTTTAGACACCGAAATAGTTTATACACAGTTTAGACTATTTCGGTGTCTAAACTGTGTATAGATCGCGTGGTAAGTAATTCCTAGTGGAAATAGCCGCTGCGAAATAATTCGCAGGCCAACTTATATCCAATATCCCAACTGAATGCATTATGAAATGTAAGCCAATTCATTAAAAGTAAATTATTTTTCCGTTAAAGTGTAGAGTGCATTGTCTATTCAAAATCTATTTGCGCTTATAAGGCTTTTATAATATTTAAAATCTCGTTTAACAAACTCCAAATCTCAAAGTTCATCACCGTTTTAATATATTCAGATACTATTTTGTGAGTTACCCTCCCGCCTTGTTTTGTATTACAGAATTCCTCGGGTAAACTGCTTTTTAAACAGCAAACGCACCTACGCTAAGTGAGTAAATTAAATTAAACAAGATTTTAGTCTTAAAATGTCACCCCCATCTTCCCTCCCGTCGGGTTCCTTTATCCACTATGTAAATGCCCACGCTACTCGCTGATCCGGAGTTGCGCGCAAACAACAAAAAACCTCTCGGGAATACCTAGCCTAAATGAGTTTTGCATATCATTGTGTGTGTGTTTGTGTATTACAGTTCTCGCCAATTTGAAAGCCAAATTGGTGAAAAATCTCACCAGTATGCATCATGGGGATTTTCTTTTAATTTCTTTGCCTTTCTTTCCTTTGTTCTTCTACTTCCCACTTTTAATTACGGTATGTTCAGAATCTTCGTTGCTTTTATTATTCAGAAAAGAAATTTTCCGAAATCTTAAATTTTCTTGCGTTTTTCTCTTCTGTTCTATCGAATACTACGGTGTGTAATGCGTATACCACTAAAATGTTATTTGAGTACCTGCAGTGGTCAAGCTATACACATGTAACTACTGTTGAACGTCCGTGTATCAAAATCGATGGTTCTATAAAAGATTCGAGGCATAGAAACTACCTTTTTGTGTGTATATTGTATTGTGTGTTAGTGTATTGTGTGTATTTTGTGTTGTATATTGTATTTAGAAACACATTCCCCTAATCAGTGCACTTGTTCTTGTAAGTAAGTGAATTTGAATAACATTATATACAAGTGCTGTTTATATAAATAAGTGAATTTAAATCCTATTATATATAAGTGATTTTCATTTAAATAAGTAAATTTGAATTACATTATATACACACACACGTGCTGTTCATATAAATATGTGAATTTGATTCCTATTGTATTACAAGTGCTGTTCATATAAATAAGTGAATTTGGATCCCATTATATACAAGTGCTGTTCATGTAAGTGAATTTGAATCCCCATTATATACAAGCGATGTTCATATACATGAGTGAATTTGAATTACATTATATACAAGTGATTTTCTTATATAGAGAATTATAAGGAGAAGAAAAAATAGTCGGAACATACCTTGAAAACATCATATTTAAGCAATATTCACATGCATTTGGGTAAAGAAAAAATGTTGATATCTTGCTGCGCAATAAATTTTCATAATAGTTTTACGTAGACTTTCACAGCACATCATCAGCAAGTCATGAAGCATCCTAATAATTCAGTAGAGGTCGTGAAGCATCCTAATAATTTAATGGAGATCATGAAGCATCCTAATAATTCAATAGAAATCATGAAGCATCCTAATAATTCAATGGAGAAATCATGAAGCATCCTAATAATTCAATAGAGATCATGAAGCATCCTAATAATTCAATAGAGATCATGAGGCATCCTAATAATTCAATAGAAATCATGAAGCATCCTAATAATTCAATAGAGATCATGAAGCATCCTAATAATTCAATGGAGATCATCAAGCATCCTAATAATTTTAATAGAGACGATGCAAAAACCATTCCTGTTGCTTGGCTACCCATTCTAACAAAATTTTAACGTGTGAATACCAGTTTTTGTATTTAGATTTCATTTCCTTCTGTTTTGGCTTTTATATTCATCTCTAAAATTTCATAATAATTTATTTCAACGTATTTATACTGTTTCCGCAACTTATGTATATTCTACAATTTTCTCAAAAGTTTTTCATGTAATTTAACCTCTTCTGATGATGATTCGCACAGCTCGAATCGAAACGTAAAGTTTTAGCAATAAATAATCGTTTTGCTATACAGCTGACTACCTGAAATATTTGTTGATTAAATTTTTATAATTTTATAATGATTCATAGAAAAAGTGCTCGCATTCATTAAATCGTGAAATATGTCGTCATTGCGAAGAGAAATACCGATTTGTCTTGAAAGACTCGATAAATAGAAAATTTTTTTCGTTAATATAGAATTTTTTTCTCTTACATAAAAGCAGTTTTTCTTAAGCGATGACAGCGATTCACCGAGACTGTGTGTAGAGGTCTGGATATGTATATGAAAATTATGTAGGAATCACTGTGCAGATTTACATTACTAACATTTCGTATGATACATGAGCGAGGCACTAAATATACATAAGCAGCATACGACTTCTGCATCGTAAATCGATGTAGTATGCACGTCGCTTTGGGGTCCTCCAATCCCCAGTCTACCTTAACCTCTCCCCTGTCTATTGTGCAGTGTTTAATTAGCTTTTAGCTTAAATGGAAGGATTGTGCCTTTTTAAGAGGGGGAGGTCTGTTTAAGGCAACCGCCAAACCATGATACATTTGCCGTGTTCATAAAGACTTTAACATGACACTAGTGTTATTATTACAAACTTTGGCTGTTACGATATAAGAACAGCCTTGACATGAGCCAAAAAACCGTATGTGCACTGCTAAACATTGAAACTGAACCACCAAGAAGGAAATATCATAAGATTATGCAAATTAGTAAAGTTGTAGATGTAGCTAAGATATGAAAATGATCAAATTTTAAAGCGCCTAGCTCCAATAAGCGACTTATGGAGGGGGGGGGCTTAAATGGTATAATGTTTAATTGCAATTTTTCTGCCACAAGAGAATTTAGAAATCGGATTAAGTCTCGTGGTTTGATTATGCTATACCTCGTGTTCGACAACGTGCTAGTATCATTACCTATGACAACCGAAAGGGGACAGAATCCTTGATCTCAAAGACGTTGGTTTATTACTTCTTCAGATCACTACACGTTTAGGCCGAGATATCGGCACGGTTCAACGTTACGTATTCCAGTGATTACGAGAACAACGACGAACTAGGATGACAACAGCAAGAGATGGCCACACCCCCGAACGATCTGCCCAATCGGACCATCGGATGAGAAGAATGACGCGTGGTGACCCTTACACTACTGCGAGTAAACTTCTACACCACATACCAAGCTCAGGAGGTTCACTAATGTCTCTACACAAATCATCGGAAGGCGCTTGCACGATATTGGGCTACGAGCCAGACGTCCAGCGACAGGTATTCCATTAACCCCAAGACCATCACTTTCAAAGGCTATCATGGTGTACACATGGACGTATTTACAAGTGGGCTTAGAGGGTTATAGCCCAGGGTGGAAAGTTTGTAGGGACAGCAAAAAAAGGAGAAACCAGAAAAAGAAAAAGTGCTCTGTAGATGAACAATGATGCGACTCGAGATCATGTTGTAAAACATGGCATAAAACAAAAAATATATAATCTTAATTTCTGCACTTCAAAGCGATTATTATCACATTGGAGTACAGTATCGTTATCTTTCCCAATCATTTTTTAAAACTCACAGTCAAAGGTCAGGAAGTAAAAAGTCGTACTTATTGTACTTAGAAAGCACAGGAAAACTTTACTGTATGCTTCGTCGGTTATTTGGTTGGACAACAAAACTGGCGAAAGATTGGTTTAATGATTAGAAGCATGGTGAAAACCTAAAATAAAAACACGAGAACTCCTCTCAGCACAGATCATGTGTGTTAGTTATGAAGGCCAGAGCAAGCTGAGATAGTCGATTTACAACTTTTCAGCCAAATAGGAGTTTAAAAAATTATTGCCTTAATGTTTTAAGGAGAGTCGTTCCAGTGACTCCATCCTTAGCGGTTGCTAACTTACCTGGAGGCAGCACAGAACATTGCAACTCATCAACCAACAACGGAAATTCCATCATGTGTGTAGAGTCAATATTATAGTTCGATCCATTCTTAGCTGGCTAAGTATGGCAATCCAGGGCAAGGTCATACTTCGTATATCTCATCAACAACGTACGAGTAGTTTGTTAAGCTCATGGCAGAGAAACTAACAGACGAAATAGTCGCAGAAGCAAACTCTGCTCGGTATTTTTTCAGTTATTGTTGAATCAAGCCCAGACATGGTTCACATTGACGAGTTATCAATTACCATTGGATATGTTAAGGAAATGACATACCGTAGAAAGATTTGCTTCTTTCCATCAGTCAACTACGGGTCAGAGGTACTTTTAGAATCTGTGATTTCTGAGTTGACAAAATATGATATAGATATTAAGAATTTCAGAGGCCAGTCTTATGATAATGCCTTTAATGTATATGGAGTGTACAGCTAGTTGCAGGCGAGAATACGTGAAGTTATCCCTCACTCTATGTACATACCCTGCCCTTCATTAAATTTGATTAGAGAATACGCAGCTAGTTGCTGTCCACACAGCAGTAACTTTTTCATACTACTTCAAAATTTGTAGGTTTTTTCATCAAGTTTCTGTAAACAATAAAAGTTCTCCAGAAATGTTTAACAAAGAAGAAAAATATGAGTTTTAAGAGTTCATCTAAAACTTGTTGGTCAGTTCGTGATATCTCTTTAAAAAAAAACCTCAACAAAGATTGGGATGAGGTAATGGAGGCACTCAACTTCATCACCAGTGATAAAACAGAAAAACTCCTCATACGAAATGAAGCAGCTGGGTATCCTAGGCAGATGTATCGGCTGGAAACTGCTATCCTTTAAATTTTATGGCGTGATTTATTGAACAGATTCAACATTGTTAGTAATTCCAGGCTACTGAAATTAATCTCTCTACTGTAGTAAAGATGTATAGCCCCCTCTGTGAATACGTTTCTAGCATTAGATCAAAATTTGATGTTTGTGAAAATGGAGCTTTTGTAAAATCCATCGTTTGTGAATATGAAGATTCAAATAAAAGGAAAAGGCCAAGAAAATTCCAATATGATGTATTATATACATGTAATATATGATATATGATGAAACTCGAGAAAATGAAACTAAGTTTATTGGTCGAGACAAATTCAAGACAAATACTTTCTTAGTCATTACTGATAGACTGGTGGCAGAGATGACTCAGCGTAAGGAAGTATATGATAGGTTAAGCTTAAGATTTGATCCGTTTATTTCAGGGATAGACTGGGACCAGAAAACGAATCACGCTACTATCTCGGACGCAATAATGGTTGGAGCTTGGTCTGGAGACTATGTAGCCAAATCCATCAGCAAGCATTCACAAGAGAACGCCATACCGGCCCTTTTCCTGGAATAATGATGTGTGGCGGAATTACGTATAATAGGCAGAGCCCTTTAGTCTCCTTTCCTGATGCATTGACAATTCAACATTATGTTGATTTGTTCGTGGAGACAGTGGTACGGCCATTCCTACAAGGGTTTCCGGGAGTCGTTTCTCAACACAACAATGCTAAGCCACATGTTGCTCTTGCACATGTTGAACTACCAGCATGCAATTGAAATATTCTACCGTGGCCTGTCGCATTTCCTGACTTGTCTCCCATCGAGGACATCATTGATCAACAACTGCAAAGAGGGGTGCGAGCTACCAATCTTGATGACTTACGTGTCCAAGTACTTACTGCGTTACAGAACACTCCTTAGACAATGATAAATACCCTTATTGATAGCATGCCAAGGCGTGTGCGTGGGCTTATGGCCGTCATATTCCAAGCTGAATAAATCAGGATGATTTAAATATTTTGTTTTCTAGTTTTTGATCGATCATTGGCATGTGATCAACGTGTCTATCAATCCTGTGAATTTCATATTCCTGCGACCTTTCCTTCTTGGTGTTACTATTTCACTGTTGAGCGATGTATATTAGCTAGTGTTATTAGAGTTTGATTATACAGTGGGCTCGCTTTTCTACCTCATGGCGTTTTCATGAACTACTGTTTTTCATCCAATAAGTGTTTTAGAAGAAATATTAATTCCCGTTCACAAACTTTGGATTTTACTATTTTTTAAGGTCCGTATGTAAATTTAATTACTATTATTTAAAGGTCTCGTAACGTCGAGAGTCCACTATTAGGGCTGCATAAAGAATACAAATATTTTCGGCTCAGAACGCAGTCTTTCTGCAAAACTTATGAATAATGCATAAACACATCGTTAAATACTGGCACATTACTTTTTTAAATGACATCTATAGAAACGTGCTTTAAATTTTTGATAGCATTGTGTTTTGCCAAGGAAATGCAAAAATAGAAAGAAATGGGTTTCTTTCTTTTTTTAGAAGCCACAGCATTTGGGTTGTCTATAATCGCTTGAAAGGTAGCGAATTTTCTTTCATGACACTTTCATTCTAAAACACTCTCGTACTAAATACTTACCCAGTGCCGTATTTCCTAATAGGCTATAGTCTAGGGCGACAATATTTGTGGGACGGTATCAAATTATAATTTTTTTTGCGAGTATATTTTATAAATTACATTCATTAATACACAACCAATTATCAGCTCCAACGTTCAGTGACGTGATTAAATATGCTTGGTATAAGAGCACATACCCCGTTCTCAAACCAAACACATTTCGTAATGTCAAACAAGTGTGTTTCACTTTTTCCAAAAATTCATGTTACACATTAAATTGTGAAAATCCCTCATTTATTAGTTGCAGTCATTGTTCAAACCTAATTTGTTTTTTGCATTTTCTTGTTCATTTTCATAAACATTTTTAAATTTTTAATAAAGCCAAGTAGATACATTTTTAATGTAGCCAAATACGGTGTGTTGGCGCTCAGTTGGCGCGTGATACCGTTAGCAGACGGGTTAGTCCATTGCAGTTTAGGGAAGGCCGTCTTGGAGGAACTGGTTTTTCTGGCGCAAAAAACCAGTTTCGGCAAGACGCCCTTCCCTAAACTGCAATGGACTAACCCGTCTGCTAACGGTAACACACGCCAACTGAGCGCGAACGTATATTTTTTAACGCTAAATAAACGCTTTTCCTATAACTAAAACGATACATCTATCCACTAATAATAAAATTCTATATATTTATGAAAATACATGCATAAATTCTTATGAAATCAATAATATTTTTATCTCGAATGAAGGATCGTTCATTAATTCTTCCTTTTTTGGCCACATCAATTCAAAAATATCTCGCCATTCCTACTGTTAATAAAAAACACATCAAGCCAAATTTGGCGAAAATGACCTTTTATCGCCAAATTTGATGGGGCTATAACCCCTCCTCCTCCCCCCCGCCCCACCATGGGGGATTTAGGTAAAATTTTTTTGTTAGTTTCTTATTGAAACGTGTATACTTTATTATAAAACTAAAATAAAGCACATTTTCTATTCTCACTTCGTGTACTCTCCTTGTTTGTAACAGATTGACTATTGTGGACTGACTGATAACATTCCACTCTCTTCGTTCCTATTAAGTTTTCCTGACCTAACCCCCTTCCCTTCTCTCCGTGGAAGGGGGAATCCTATCCTTAACTCTTCTTAGGATGCGTACAGACACGCAACAGAACATCGTCGCGTAACATCCCATGTTACGCGATGATGTTACGGAGCAAACATCGTCGCTTATCATAGTACGTAATATCACTGCGTCCTATCAGTTCATACCGATATCCAGTCTACATTGACAAAACGTTGTTTGTAAACCGGTCCAAATACACGAACATGAGAATGCAACATAGCCCCTTAATATTCTTTTGAAACGACAGGGAAAAACCGACAACTGGTGTGACGCGAAAACGTTACGGAGTGCGGTCCAGACTTTATACGCGACGGTGTTACGATGCGGTATTCTCTTCCATGTATGGACGCGGTCTTAGGAAAAATTCCTTTTCCTTTCGTTCATTTGTCCTATATTGAGTTTGCCAAAACACCTCTTCGTCCAATGAAAACTGTAACATTCAAAATTTTAAGAATTAAATTTTTGAGTTCAGGTAATTTGACAATTTGAATAATCGGCGCTATACTATACCTATGGAATCGAAAACAATATAGAATATGAAACTTTTCAATAAGAAATAAAAGAAACTAATACTTAGAGAGATTGAAAGCTTCGAATATCCGTCAGACATGGGACAACAGCCTTGACGGATAATGGGAAAGACGGTTAAACAGGAAAGGGGAAATTTATAGTATATTTTTATTAAAATTATGCATTTAAAAATTGCATTGTGAAACTTACTGAAGGCACAAATGAAGTTTATTTGAATTAACAGAACTTAGATTATTACAACGTGACTATAAAATATTACATGCCTTTATGTAAAATCACTGCTGTCGGTTGAGAAACGCAGGTTTTTATTCTTTTGTTTAAGAACACTGCGTTCATTTGTGGCTACCATGGCTCGTACTCTACGAAGCAGTAACAACACAATAGCATCTGCTTCAGTCAACTGTTGAAACAGTATTCAAACAGTACATTTACTCTTAAAACCTGTAAATGCACTTAGAAAGCATACATTCTGCTTCAGGATGGCTGACGGTTTTTACAGGTTCTCCAGCCTCCTGTGCACTTCCATCATTTTCTTTAGGATCTTTGTAGAGTTTAACACTTGCTGATTGAGCTCGTCGTCACTTAGGAACTCGAAACCTGCTTCAAGTTTATCAATGTCCATCCCTTCACCAACGTCATTAATTTCAATGTTTTCTCCTGCGGGTAGAGCCTCACAAGTGTGTAAAATTGTCTCATTGTCGATGTTAACGGAGTGGCCCTAACTTGAATTTGACGCCGATGGTTAGGCGAGAAAGACGGTAAATCGGGAGACGGATAATCGAGGTTCCACAGTATTATATTAACTTACCTGATATATTTCTGACGTATTTGTCATGTAATGTTTAGGAAGTAATCGTTATCGATACTTGTTATCGATATTGTGACATTAATATTACTTATTCGAAATTTATGATTAATAATCGCGGTAGACTTGGCTATTTGTATCGTATTTTTTTTCCACGTCTATAGCTGATTATGCCATTGTATGGTATTTTCTCTAGACCTGCCATTGCACATGCACAGGCATGTTCACAGGCACAGGCTGTTTTCCACATATACAGGCAATGGCCTGTATATGTGGAAAATAACGATACACATTATTACACTAAAATTAAATTGATAATTCATTTCATATTTGGGACTTTGGGAAGAAGGCGTTCGAAGAGGAAAAACGTATTATGCGCCAACTTTAAAAAAAAAGAAAGAGGAAGGAAGGGGGTGACCATTATAATGGCATTCGTTATATTGAACGATGGTAGTTTATTTCCGTTAGCGACATTTAGAAAAGTATTTAGTTTAATACTAATTAATTTTATTTGAAAAAAATATAAATACACAGTCGAACTCCGATTATTCGACCTGTTTTACTTGTTTAACCAAAATAACCTATTACACTTATTTTTATTACGCATTTTTTTAACAAGCACCCCTTCAACGTTTTCGACAACAACGCTCATTTTTGTTTTCTAGCGTACCCCAGCCTTATCCCGCGATTTCCGCATGCAACATGAAAATAACAAAATTTGCGCATTCCGCGATTTTCGCGGGTATGCAATTTTTCCATCTATTTAAAAGCGCATCCCGCTTTTTCCCCCCGCTTGACCATCGATAGTGCATTTTCTATAATACTTGGATTTTGAGTCGTGTTTTGGTCAACAAATAGCGTTATTGCCGCTTAAATTTTCATCTTAATTTTTGTCTTTGAATATGGCTTGCGGGAAACGTTCAGCAAGTGATTTTCATTAGTGTGCATACTTTACATTTGTATTTTATAAAGTTAATCTTAATTTAATTAAGATTTTCAGAATTTTTGAATTTAAACGATTACTCTTAAAATTGATTTTTATGAAAGCCTGTTCTTATGCACGAAATCTACAGGGTGTCCCAAAAGGTCTTTACAAACTCAAAAATTCATAAAAAAAAACAGGTTTATGGCAAAACAAATGACATCTATCGATAGAACAACTCAAAAAGTTTTTTTCAGCACAGAGAGATAGCGCGTGCAATATTGGCTGCACACGCAGTACTAATCTGATTATGCGAGATTTCAATTCAATTTTCATTGTTGATAATGATTTCTATCGCTATCAAGGCTGAATGTGTTAAGTGGTTTATGGAGACGAAATCTGATGTTCAAACTCAACGAAATTTTCGAACGAAGTTTGGACAAGCACCACCATCTCGTCCTAGCATTCGTGACTGATATCGGAAGTTTATGGATAATAGAAATATGGATCACAAAAAAGGGTATGGACGCCCTAGTACTATTGCCGAAGATGTGGAACGAATACCTGAAACATTTTCTATGAGCCCTTCCACATCAATCAGAGCTATATCCAGGGAGCTTCAAATACCAAGGTCCACTTTAAACAGAGTGCTACACGATAAGTTACATCTCCATGCCAACGAAGTGCAGACCCTTCAGGCCTTAAAACCGAATGATAATGCAAAGCGTTTTGAATTTACAGTTGAAATGCTTCATCGTCAGGATGAAGATTTTATGGAGCATGTTATGTTTTCTGATGAGTCAGTTCCATATTTCGGGAATGGCAAATAGGCATAGTGTTAGAATTTTGGGCTAGGAGAACCCACACTTTGTACGTGAAATAGAACGGAGCAGCAAAAAGGCGAATGTTTGGTGTAGAATTCTCCACGATTGTGTAATTGGGCCTTTTTTTTCAGTGAAAAGTCTATTAATTGGAACACGTATTTACATATGATCGATGTTTACGTTTTTCCACAGCTAGAACAACTTCAACCAAAACCTTTTTCCAGCAAGATGGCGCGCCTCCACATTGGTCAATACAAGTGCGAGAATTGCTGGATAATCATTTTCCAGGGCGTTGGATTTGCAGAGATGGTGCCATACCATGGCCACCACGCTCACCGGATATTACTCCATTACACTTTTTCTTATGGGGCTACTTAAAAAAACATGGTATACAAAACGAAGTTACACAACGTGCAGGAACATAAACAAAGAATAACAGCCACTATTGCAACTGTTGACCTTGACATGCTGAAATCTACTTGGAGAGAGATCAAGTATTGTTTGGACATTGTACATGCTACAAATGGGGCCCATGTGGAACTTTATCAAGACGGTAAAAAAAAACTTTTAGGTTGTTCTATCGATAGATGTTATTCGTTTTGCAATAAACCTGTTTGTTTTTATGAATTTTTGAGTTTGTAAAGACCTTTTTGGGATACCCCGTATATTAAAAAAATTTTATTTACAAAAATGTGCTACATATTTTAACTCTCAAATACATGTAGATTTGAAAAATGTAATAAAAAAACTATGCAGTTTCTGAAGCGATTTTGATAAAAAGATTGATTAGATTAGTCAGAGTGTTGAAAACTAATATAATTGATAAATATGGGGCGTATATAAAGGTGTATACTTACTTTGTATATATCAGATATATACAAAGGTATCAGACTATCTCCAAATTAATTAATACAGGGTGACAGAAAAAAAAATCAAGGTAAAAATAAAAAAAATTACAAAAAACGTTATTAAAATTTGTTAGTCCAATTGCTGATGGTTGGTTGGTTGGTTGGTGTCGTATCCCCCATAGAATCATAATTCATGGTGTGCTTGTATAGTCTTTGCAATGGCAATGGCATTAAAGGAGTATAAATCTTCTTCTGTAGGATAGTTTAAGAGGTGAAGGCCTGCAGCTACTGCAGGGCAGTCGAAAACATGATGTGGTGTAAGTTCCTCGTCGAGGCAGCTGCCACAGTTTTGATATTTTTTAGTCCCATCTGCAGAAATTTTCATGTTTTTATGATGTTTTGTTCTTAGTCTGATGAGAGTGGCGGCTGTCTTCCTGTCAATGTCAAGGTTAGTTATTTGATCATGGGCCTTGATTTTCAAGGGGGTGAATAGTCTTGACCTTGCAAAAGCATTTGCGTCTGCCAGCGAAATTGGGGTTGTTGTATTTTGGTTGAGATCTCTGGCACTTTTAGCCAAAGAATCAGCAATTTCGTTGAACTCAAGGTTCACATGGGCAGGAATCCATTGCATGAAGCATTTTTTCTGGAGACGGTGAAGTTGTCTAAGTTGTGCCAGGATATTCAAAATTAGACTTGAAGTACCTTTGCTGAGGGCTTGTAAGGCAGACCTGCAGTCGCTGAAAATGGTGATACCACTAAGCTGCTGCGAAGGTCCAAGATTGGTGTAAGTTTCGATAGCCGCAGAAATGGCTGTCAATTCTCCCGTGAAGTTAGACGCAATTTTTCCAGCGCCAACTGCAATCTCTCGTCTTTGATCATCAGGTAGAAGCAGTACCACTCCCGCACCACCGTTGGTGAAAGTGGAGTCTGAAGATCCATCTGTGAAAGCCCTGATGTGGTTGAGATCAGAAAGGGAATCGATAGTTCTCATCCCAAGTTCCTTGAGTTTATCATTGGAGTCTTTTTTCGAACAGGGTTCGATGAGTTCCAGGCATATTGTAGTGTTATCTGGAACAACTCCGATTACAGGAGTTTCCTTTCCGAAACAAACGTCATCGGGTTTGAGGTGAATTTTATCTCTGATGGCCCTGTCAAACAGAAGGGGAGATGATCTTTTAAGTCTAGATTTTTTATTCCAGTTTACGATAGTACGGTGTGAAATGTGCTCCTCATCAAGGCAATGAGCGCTGTTTGTAAATTTAACAGTTAGCATTTGTCTCCTTTCTTCCAATGGGACCAAGCCGCATTCCTCTTGAATTCTTAAGTTGTTGGTTGATGAGACAGCACCAGACATTATTTTTGCTGCTTTCGCTTGCACTTTATCAAGCCTCTCTCTTGAAGTAGAGGAGGAGTGTGACCATACTGGTGTGGCATATTCCATTATCGGTCTAATAAGAGTTGTATATGTAGTTTTCAGTGTTTTTGTTGCAGCACCCCATTTTGTGCCGCAAAGCCTTCTTAGGATATTCAACTTTTTTAGTGCTTTATTCGAACACTCTTGAATATGATGGTGAAAACGAAGCTCTTCGTCAAGTATAATCCCGAGGTATTTTGGCTTAGATAACTTTTCTATAGGAGTGTTAAATATTGTGATGTTAGGACAAAACGTATGCCGGTGTTTTCTATCAGTGCTAAATACGCTGAGTTTAGTTTTGTTAGGATTGATGACTAGTTTTAGATCCCTTGACCACCTTTCCAAACCTGTCATTGATTTCCAATTGCGGATAATAGTTATTTTAAATTTAATAAATCACATGTTCGATGTGTCTGCCATTACGTGCAATTGAATGACGCAAGCGCATATTAAAATTTTGACTTACGTGCCCAAGCGTTAGCGCATTAAATGCTTTAATTTGTATTTGAATTGCAATCTTTAACTCAGAAATCCTTTTGGGATTATTGGAATACGTTTTAGCTTTCAAATTTCCCCATTAAAACGAGTCACGCGAATTAGTCTTCTATCGTTTTCGTAAAACGATTTTACAATGAAAATACGCTCAGGGATTGAATACTTTGACATTTCCTCCAGATCTGCAAAGATATAAACACGACACGTCTGCAGGCGTAAAAAACATTTTTGATTATTTCTATTATCTAACTGCAAAGTTTGAACAAATTAGATACAGTAGTTTTTGCGCTCTTGCAATTTCATATCAGACTTATTTATTGTCCCTCTGTGTCTTAAATTACTACACACACACACATATATATATATATACTTTATGACTTTTTTACTATTACTATAGTAGTTTAATAATATATAATTGGACGTGTTGGGTAAACGTTGTAGCTTCTTTGCAACTTCATACTAAAGAATGAATTTCCGGGTTATTTGAACTAGGTTTTCCTCTTTTATTTTGGAGATTCGGGGGTTCTTCTGTGTGTAGTCAGGTTTTAGTGGAAACAAAATTTAGCGCAATTCAATTTTGCGTTGTTTATAAAAATAAAAAGCGCCCTTTTAGTTCCAGTCGAAATCTACTAGAAGTTAATAAACGTTCTCCATCGTGAACAGAGCGGACATACGTTTCAGAGTAAAGAGAGCCACTCTCCTCTAAAATCTTGCGCCGAGTTAAAAGCAAGTCGAAAATATATTTCTTTCAGGGCAGCAAATGTAATTTTGAAGCCATCTAACGAATTTTGCAATATCCGTGATAAAAATTTCGCTTTTTCTTGTTCTCTGGACTTGTTGCAAAAAGTAAAGAGATGATAAAACGCTGTATTACTCCCCGGATTCCATGCCTCGGGCGATGCGGAAAAAGCTGACTGCAAATGTCGAATTAAATTTTAAATCACTAGTTTTGTTTTGTTTTTTGTTTACTGAAACTTTTTATTCTTTTTTCTTGCTATCCTTTATAAGCTGAAAGGACCGGGAGCTACTTAAATACTTTTTTTTTTACTTAAATCATGAACAGTTAATTTTGTGCGAATGAAAAAGGTTTAAGATTTTCTCTCTCTCCTTCTCTTCTGGGATTTTCAGTTCTGCATTTAAAGAAATGTTATTTAGTTTCAGGAATAATATTTCGGAAAAATGGCTTAACATCTCGTTTTCAAATTTATTAATTTTTTCATGAAATAGCTTTTCCTTTTCCATTGAAGAGAGTGAAGTCACATTAATTGGAAACGTTTTTCTAAATGCTCTGTTTCCTGTATAGTGAAGGCTTGCGTTTAATTCCCTTGTGTATGCAGAGTATTCCCTCTTTTATAGTAAGTTCCACATTGTCACTCATCTAATGGTATTTGCTATTTCTCCTGTTTTTTGCGTAATGCTTCAATATTAAGAACAACAATAATGGCAGCGAATGTTTGGGAGGGTTATAAAATTTTTCGTTTGTTAAATTTAATACATTACATCCATTATATTTTTACCATTTTAATTTTGATGTACTCCTATGTTATATCGTATGTACGATCTGACCTTGATTGGCGCATAATGACCCTTGCTGTTCTTGCGCTAAAATAAAAATACAATCAACCTTTAATAGTAAACCCTTTAGTTATGTTAAGCGATGTAAAGAGAAAGTGGTAAGAAGAGGACGACTGTGTGCATTTTTTTTATACAGAATCCTCAATATATTAAAATTATTTGATTATAAGTAGAATTAAAAACCAAGAGTGTTAAAGAAAAGGTCAGGGTAAGAAAGCCTCGTTGATAGATATACGTTCTGGGAAAAGAAGAGCATCTTCTACAAAGAGAGGGGTGAACTAACAGATGTGGAAGAGGAACGCTGAGGTTAGCCATGAAGTCTTCGAGGATGTGAGGGGAGCCTTATATGAGTTGACTTTAAAGGTAGGAAAGACCAGAAACGTCAATGTCGCCGCTGACTCCCAGTATGGACATATAACAGTAAAAGACAGATGTGTATGTGTGCATATATGTAAATGGCAATAAGGACTTAGAAATTTACAGAAATAAAGAAAGAGTCACTTACCTGGTATTAGTGTCAATTTCCTTTCGAAGCTTCCGTGTGCTGCGACAGGTAACCTTTGTCGACAGGCAGATGACGTGAATAAAGTCAGTAGTTTGTCTTCTAAACATTTTTCGAACGATTTTACTGTGTAGTCATTCAATAAATTACTATTGAATACGCTTTTTGGTAAAATATTGTCGGGAAATTCGAGCGTAAAGAGTAGATCTATGGAAGAATTTGGCAGCGTTAAGGAAAGGTCTATTTCTCAGACAATTTTACGATTGTGTATGCATGATAATTTTTGATTACAGCAGTTCTTTTTGTGTTGTTCCTTCATTGTTCTACATTAATTTTGTGCAGTAGACAATGTGAAGAATAATTAATAATATATTAGACTCTATTTTTGTTGCTTGTAACGGGTTACTGATATCTAATTGAGAGGAGATTCACACGTTGAATGTAACTGAAGATAGGTGACCGACCGGCCTACTAATGTAGTGCCCTGCCCTGCCCCCACCGCCTCTCTTTCTCTACATAAATCAGGAATTAATACTATTTACGGAACCTATTTTTACTTTAGTTATAAGTTTAAACGTGAGAGAGGAGGGCTAAAAACCCATCGAAACACGTCTGGTTAGCGTATTGAGTACGACTAGTTTCTTCAAAGTGCGCTTACACACACACATTATATATATATATATATATATATATATCATCATCATCATATTCAACCATTATCTATCCACTGCTGGATGAAGGTCTCTCCAAATGCTTTCCACACAAGTCTATCCTGAGCAATTCGCTTCCACGTCACCCCAACCTGTTTTCTTATTTCATCCACCCATCTAGTTTGAGGATGTTTTCTAGGTCTTCGGTGGTCTCTTGAAATGTGAGAATTGCAGTTGTTAATTATTTATCAATTCTCCTTTTGATATGTCAAGGCCATCGCCATTTCAGCCCTTTTACTTTAACAATGATGTCCTCTACTCCTGTTTAACACGCGTTTAACCGTATAGATACACACATCCTCAATGTCTGTTGATCTTAAAGAGTTGATGACTGCTGATGTTTTAATAGAGTCAAAGGCCTTCTCATAGTCAATAAATGCAACACACAATGGAAGTTCATATTCATGTGTTCTTTCAATTAATTCTCTTAATACTTGAATATGGTCCACTGTACTGAATCCACTTCGAAATCCAGCTTGTTCTCTTGGTTGAGCTGCATCTAATTTTTTCTGCAGGCGATGTGTTAGCACTTTTGTGAAGATTTTATAAATAGCAGGTAACAAGCTAATTGGTCGGTAATTTTTCAAATCCTCTTTATCACCTTTTTTATGCAAAAGAATTACTGTTGCAGAATCCCATTGGTTTGGTATGTTACCGCTGTTAAGACATTTGGTAAAGAATTTTGCAAGTATGTCTTCTACATATTCTCCAGCTTCTTTTAGGATATCTAATGTAATACCATCATCACCAGGGGCTCTTCCTTTCTTCATACTTTTTATTGCAAATGAAACTTCTTCTTTTAAGATTTTAGGAGCTGTTCCTTCGACTATTTCAGAGTCTTCGTTTAATCCACTGTTACTTTCGTATAGTTTTCTGTAGAATTCTTCAACTCTTCTAAGTATTTCTTCCCTATTTCTTGTTACAGTGCCATCCTCTCCTTTTAATGCAATGATGTGTTTCTTCCCAATAGACAAACTCCCTTTAACAACCCTAAGGCTCTTGTTGCTTTCAATGGCTTTCCTTACTAACTCGCAATTGAATTTTCTTATATCTTCTTTCATGCTTTTGCGCAGAGTTTTACAAAGTTCTACATATTCGATCTTGCAACTGGTATTTTGATTGTCCACTTTCAGCTCTCTTCCTCTTTCCATAAGTTGTTTCATCTTCTCGGATAGTTCGCTAGTATGTTTTACAGGTTACACCACCAATTTCCCCAGCAGTTTCAACTATTGTCTTAACAATGTTTTCATTTGCTTCTGAGATATCACTTTCATCAATAAGTCCTTCCAGTGCAGAAAAGCGATTTTTTAATTCCAACTTGAATGCCTCGGTATTTTCTTTTAATTTCTTTAAATCCACCCTCTTACTTACTTGTTTCCTAATGAGCTTCTGTCGTTCTAATTTAGTATTTAAGTGCACTTTACATCTCACCATTCGATGATCACTTCCAGTATTAAATCTGTTCAGTACACTGCAATCTTCAATAATTGATTTCTTGTTTGCCAGGATATAGTCAATTTCGCTGGTTCCTCCATTGGGGTGTTTCCATGTCCATTTTCTTTGTAGTTTCTTCTTAAAAAGTGAATTCATGATGCTACGATTTCAGCTTCTGCAAATTCGATGAGTTGATCGCCACGTTCATTCCTTTCCCCATATCCGTATTTACCAACCGATGTCTCTCCTTGTTCCTGTTGTCCAATTCTTGCATTGAAATCCCCCATGATGAGCTTGATATGTTGTTTCCCTTTGGTGTGTAACTGTTTGATTTCTTCATAAAATTCTTCAACCTCTTCGTCGGTATGGCTTGATGTTGGTGCATATACCTGTACTATTTGAAGTTGGTATCGCTGGGTTAGTTGAACAACAAGCCTCGCTGCTCGATCTGATGTACTTTCAACTTCCAGAAGACAGTCTTTAATTCTTTTGTTGATTAAGAAGCCAACACCACTTGTTCTTCCAGTTTCCGTTCCTCTATAATAAAACAAATGTCCGCTTTTAAGTTCCACCAACTCTTCACCTTTTCTTCTAACTTCACTGAGTCCTACAATGTCCCATTTGATCTTGTCAAGTTCTTCCAATTCTTGAAGTTTTGCTTCAGAAGCAAGGGATCGTCCATTATACGTTGCCAAGGTCAATAACAAACGGCAACCTGTGCTATTACTAACGGAACTGTACGGTTATGCACTAACGGAAGCATGTGCTGGCGCAGTATAGCCCAGATGCTCTTGCGCCATAAAAAAGCCAAACAATCAATCAATCTGTGCTATTCTGGTGAGTTTAGCAGCCCCTGTTTTCATGCCACACACTAACCGTTGCCTTGACCATGGGCACTCCAGTACCTAGACACTAAATGCCATAATTTTTGGTGTGTCAACATAGTGGAAGAATTAGCCATCATTTCACCACGCTGTCTAGACCGCTTAGTGAATTAACTCTACCATCCCACCTCCCCATCCGTAAAACATATATCAGTTTGCTTCATAAATAAAAAGCCCGGCCCGTACTACTGGAAAGCGGGGTAGGACACAAAGTTAATGGTGTACTACTGGAAAGCGGGGTAGGACACTAGGTTACTGGCCCGGCCGTTTCCACACATCGTCACATACTTTCAGCGTGTGGGTCTCCTTCCAGTTATTAACTTTTTATCTAATATTGGCTTCTCCCCTCTCATCTGATTTCGTTTGTTAAATTTATTGCATTATATCAAATATATTTTTACCATTTTAGATTTAATTTAGACTTAATTTTTACTATATCTATGATCTCACCTTGGTTGGTGCAGAATGACCATTGCTGTACTTGCGCTATAAAACTAAAACCAACCATCCTTTCAATTAGATACTAGCAACCCTTTTGCAGTTCGTATATATACATATACTATGGAAATTTTCTTATATCATAATTAGTGTAGACATACTGAAGCTTCGTAGTTTATGATGAAGTATTTTACATGTATGATGAGTAAATATACATGTATGGTAAGTAAATATACATGCATGATGAGTAAGTAGACATGCATGATGAGTAAATATAAATACATGACGAGTAAATACACATGTATGATGTGTAAATATATACATATAATGAGTAAATATATATGCGTATTATGAGTAAATATACGTGTATGGTGAGTGAATATACATGAATGAATTGTAATTATTCATGCATAGTTTATGTAAATATTCGAATACCCGTGTATGTTAGTGCATTGCTTTACAATGAAGTTTTAGAGCGCTGTAACCTTGCTAACTTTACTGCGTCCGTAACGTTGAATTTTTTCTTACCAATTTGATGCTGTTCATGATTTTACTTGTGTTTAATTTGAATGAATTATTAATTTATAAGGAGAATATATTTTTATACACCTTTTGGTTTTATTCCCTGAAGTCTGAGTTACTGTCGTGGAAGTATACTTACTCCCACACGGGTCAGTATGGGTTATGTACGACGTAGTTACGTGTATAACCAAAGGCGAAAGTATGCTCTCCCATGGGCCTGTAGCCACTTCCAAAAGTCTTCTCTAATTTTTAAGAAAATTTCGCCAACGAAGTGCATCTGTCAATTTCGTTCCGCCAAATATCGCCAGCTGGTGAAATTGGCTGTGAAAAGCTACAACAATGAATAAAACTCCAGGATGGAAAAAACTGGGAAATGTTAAACAATTCTTTTATCCTCCATTCCTAAAAAAATTGAGTTCAAAAAAAAATTTTTCTACTCAGAAGAGATTTCTGGGTTCTTTTATCTTTTCGTATTCCTTTTTTTTCCCATCGATTTTGTCTGATCAAGGAAATTAAACTTTTAAATAAAACATAAGCGATCTATACCTACTAATTATGCATAAAAAAAATAAAGTTGCTTTTTCGTTTCCTTGTGAAAAAATCGTCATTTTTTAATACTCTTGGATATTCCTTTAAGAAAGGTGTCTAAACCGTTGTTTGCATTCCTTCATTTTCTCCTACTTTTTACTACTTGGCTTACTGTTTTTCTTTCTGCTTTTTAATTCTATTTATCTTAGTCTTTATCTGACGCTTCCTGTTAATAATGAGATTGTTATATCTTACAACGTATTATATAATAATATTTTTATGTAGTACGCTGTTACTTTGTACGCGTTTTTGTCTGAAATAGACTACATTGCACAGCATACACTGAAAGGCAGAATTCATTTCATTACGGGAAAAAGATTCAGCGGGTAAAATGCGGCCCGCAGACCGTGGTTGGAACTGCATCCATTTTTTCCTTTCAGTGTATGCTATGCAATGTAGTCTATGTGAATTTATTCAAGTTATTGGCCTGTTCGAAGGAAAACACTACAGTAGTGTATGAGAATTTCATACTATCTTAAGTGCTGTATTTCTACAATCTACATCCATTCCTGCAGATAGGAATTATTTTAAAATTAACATAGGAATTATGGATCAATATTTCAGGGTTCTTTAAGTGCGTTGATCATCATAATGTCTATTATGTCTTCAATGTCTTCAATGTCTATTATATAGCATATTACAAGACATTGGTCTTGACGTAGGCGTACGCAGGAAGCTCATAAGGTGGGGTTATAGGCTCAATGGGGGTTTACAGAGCTACAACTCACATATTCCTATGTTAAATATACAAAATTTCATTGCAATTGGGGGTTACAACCCCATCAACACCCCCCTGCGTACGCCAGTGCGTCTTGAAGGATACCAATGAAATCGAAATCATAATAGAGAGAGAGAGGAAGAAAGCACTTTGTATCCATTTGGTGAAACAGTATTTCCCGATCCAATGTCTCGCATAAAACCATAAATTTAAGTTCTAATGCTTTCCTAAAATTGCATTTATTTCGTATTGGTACAAAAGCGGTCGATATTCGGTATTAGAGATACGGAAAAAAATACGTTTGCTCCGTCATCTCCTTTTTCGAATACTCTTCATATCTGCCTGGAGAACAGGATCCGTAAAATATTCACAAATCCTCTCTCTGAGCCTCAAAAAAATGCCTTCTTCGGAATTTAAAAACTAACTTTCAGTTTGGTTTTTTTTTCAGCAAATTTACATAATGGATATTTTACTGCATTCGTTGACTTATGCGTCATTAGCTATCGTTGTGTCTATTTTTCATACTTTATAAAAATGGAACTCAAAACGCAAACAACGGTGCACCAGAAATGGCCATCTCTTCTTTCGTTTTCTTAGCAAAGAAACATTTTTTTTTTTCACTTAAATTAAGAAAATCTGGATACCGAAAGATTTCTCGGACATAATTTTTTTTCATCTAAAATTTAAAAAAAAAATTGAATTTGATTTTAAATTTAATTTTCGTTTCCTCTTCCGCAAGGCGATACTTACCATTCAATGGTAATTTCTGTAAGGCCACGAGACTGAATATAATTAAATAAGTATCTTATCTTTAATGTAAATTTCTTATCACGCTGTTTCGTCCCCAAATTGTGTTGATGAGTATGCTGTGGTTGCGATTAAAATACCGTATTATCTACAAATTGTTTTTCCAGGAATTGTGAATTTTTAATAGTGTTCTTTTCGTTGAATATCTAAGAAATTACAAAAATGTCTTTCTCTATTACAGAATTTCTTAATTGTAATTTCTTAATTTCAGTTTCTTAATTTTGGTTTCTTAATTTTGGTTTCTTAATTGTAATTTCTTTATTTCAGTTCCTTAATTTTGGTTTCTTAATTGTAATTTCTTTATTTCAGTTTCTTAATTGTAATTTCTTAATTGTAATTTCTTTATTTCAGTTTCTTAATTGTAATTTCTTTATTTTATTTCTTTATTTCCAGTTTCAATTTTGATTTCTTAATTGTATTTTTTTTGTTTTAGTTTTGATTTTTAATTTCGATTTTTGAACTTTAATTTCTTAATTTTTATTTGATTAATAATTTCTTAATTTGTTGATTTAATTAATAATTTCTTTTTTATCCAAAATTTTTTCTGTGTAACAGAAATTTATATAATTATAATGTAGTACAGAAATCGCTTACACGGGAATTACACCTCATGAGAACTATAGGTGTATTAAGATAGAAGTTGCGGAACATTTATAAAATTATGAAGCTCATGCAGCTTAAAAGCTAATCATGTGATGCGGTGTTAAGGAAAATAATTTGTTTTGATATCCAGTGGGGACTTGGGTTCTAATCCTCCCACCCACCCACCTTTCCTACGCTACTATAAGATGTGTGGAGTGACAAGAAATATTAGAGAGAGCAAGAAACCCGCAAGAAGGGCATACATAGCAGATTTAACGAGAAAAATACAGGTGTCAAGACCGAAATGGTATAAATATGTGATGAGAAAAGGAGAAATTATGTGGAAAGGTTAGCTATGAACATGGACGTCGATGTTCGCAGAAAAAAAGAATGAAGAAGAGATGGAGAAAACTGGTGAGGGAAGATTTGAGAAAAAGAAAGAGAATGGAATAATCGTGAAATATGGAGAAATATATTCGAAAACAGCGACTCCATATTAAAAATGGACGACCCGGAAGAATTATTAATATAATACAGAGATTACACATTTTACTGATCAGTAAAATTAATGGATAGTTGTTGTTGTTTTTAGATGCAATATACATGATTGTCAGTTTCAGAGGGATCTGGAAAAGAAATTGTATCTGGGTGTAGAGCTTACGATCACCACGAAAAGAGGAGACAGAAAATGGCAGATACATTGGATACCTTATCGCGATTGTAAATTATCGTCCGATATTTTTTTTTAAAAAAACACGTAATAAGAAAGTTTTGTGTCATGTCCAGGTTTTGTTTGCAAGAATATCCGAAAGATGACCTAACTGCGAAGAAAGTGCTTAAACACGTCCTCATTGCTCCTAATACAATTGACATTTATTGTAAAGTTTACGTTGTTGGTAGATATCGCAAAAATAGTGAATTTATATGCTATATAAAATTTTTCGTAGTACCACCTGTACAATACTACTGTAGTTGCAGTGGTATATGTACAACACTACTGTAGTTGCAGTGGTATATGTACAACACTACTGTAGTTGCAGTAGTATATGTACAACACTACTGTAGGTACAGTAGTGTACTATGTACTACCCTCTAGGTGCAGTAGTATATATACAATACTACTGTAGTATCTGTACTATAAATTCATATGTTTCAATCTGTTTTTACTGATTTATTTTTATTTTTTTTTTCAGATAATATTGTCCCTCTTGGTTTTCCACGTTTTTCGCTAGAACCTCAAATTCAGGGAGTAGAAAAGGGCAGAAATGCTTTACTTCCGTGTAGAGCAGAAGGCAGTCCTAAACCAGAAATACGATGGCTGAAAAGCTACGTGCCAGTAGACATGTCCGAACCAAGATACACCCTGATTCAAGGCTGTACGTATATTTATTTATATTGGCTTCTAAACCTCAAAAACTCTCGAACCCAAAAGCTTGAATGTTCATTTATATTCTCGATTTCAGAAGTTCTGTTAATTTACAGCTAATTTGACGTGGTTTGGGGCTAGCCACGATATAAATATATCGGTATGACTAATTATCGATGATTCCCATAATCGAAATAATCCTTGCCTCTGCTTTACGAAACAACAATTTTCTTCAAATAGTTGCATTAAATTTTAGGATAACTTTAACGAAAGATCGCAATAGCTAAAGAACGCTTCGACGAAAGATCGCAATAGCTAAGAATCACTTTAACAAAAGATCGCAATAGTTAAGGACCGCATAATCCAATGCTTGCACAACTCTGCGATCCCTGTCGTAAATTCAATAGACACGTATTTGATATCGCATTCATCTACTAGTTAATAAAGAAAAGTCGGAAATTGCGAAAAAATAAACTGGCAGCAATTCAAAAAACAGTTACGGTTATCGTAATCCCGACAGATTTAAAATACGTCATTTAGTTACCATGACAACGGCAGTGATTTAGTTACTCATCCCGAGTCGCCTAATGCATTACGATATAGCAGTATAATCGATGGTAATATTACATCGAATGGAGCTTAATAACGTCATGAGCGAGACAAAAGCAATTAAAATCGACCTACAGTAAAACCTCGATTTTCCGAAATAAAGGGACGAGACCCGATTTCGAATAACCCGAAAATTCGATTTTGAGTTTAAAGGTTCAAAAAATTACAATATTTACATATATATGCAAAGACAGTTTTAATTGCACAATATTAATCTACTATATTAATAGTGAAAAAGTTGCGAAGTATACGTGATAATGGAGATAGTAAAGGTTCAGAAATAGTCCGATATCTTTGCGTATACAAAATGTATGCGCATTTTTTGTATGCCCGATATTTACCATTGTATTGATTTCTCTTTTGAGGCCGGAGTACACCAGAAAATAAATGTGGACGTTGTTGCCAAAAATCCTGAACGAATGTCTACTAAAAAATGATAACAACACAGGCCATTTCGGTGAAGCGAATTTCAGATGATCGAGGTTCTGCTGTATATATATATAGTAGTTTAAGTCAGATGGTGTTTCTGAGGTCAAAGCCAAGTTATGTAATAATATCTAGGGCGCCAGATGTGGTCAGAGCCGGACTTACCGTCCCTATCTAACGATTTGTCGCCTTGAGATTAATAGCTGTAGAAATCGGAAGGGGCGGGGGGCGCTAGAATTTTTTCATTTATATTTCCAAAGTATATAATTTATCCTTCCAATCATACATTTGACCTAATTCTTCAATACGTTTGACTTAATTTAACAACACATTTTTTTGACCTGATTTAACAAAGCGTCTGACCTGATGTAACAAAGCGTTTGACCTGATGTAACAAAGCTTTTGGCCTAATTTAGCAATACATTTAACTTAGTAATGAATTTAATTAAAAAAAATGTACAGTCTATCTTCTATTTAACGATTTTTTTTTTCGTTAGTCCGAATTTAGTTACATTGATATACAATAATTTCTGCCACCCACGTATTAATTACAGCTCAAACTAGAGCTTATGTAATTTTGGAGAAAAAGAGACGCTTTCCCCATCCTGGATTCGAACCAGGGTCCCTCCGTTTAGCCCGGAGTGTCTTGGACCGCTAGACGAATGAGGACAGGAAACAACGCTCTCTTTCTCCGTATGTAAAGATGTTAAGGTATTATTACCCTCCGCAGGGATAACACAATTGCCAAATATGGTCAACACAAGAAAGCCTCCGGGGCGAGATTTTTGTGAGTTTTCGTGGGGGAATTTATTATACAATAATTTTTGCCACCCACGTATTAATTATAGCTCAAACTAGAGCTACATTGTTTGTTGCTTAGTTACATTGAGTTCAGTGCTATATTTTCCTCGATTTAACGATAGATTTTCGTCATTAATCTGTAGCTGCAAGTAGAATTTCAGTTAGAAAATCAACTGTCATCAGAAAATCAACTTCAATTGTGTTTACTCAGTGGTAGCTAATGATGGTTTACAGTTTGTAAAAAAGTATTTACTGAGTTTTGACGTCAACAATGATGCTTTCGATGCATTTGAAAAATCGAAAAGGCAATGTTAAATGCCAACTCCCAAGAAAAACCAAAACAAACGCTAATCGAAGATTTCTTTTCGAAGTAGCAGTTAGGTAGATACATATGTCTTAAGTTTATTAAAATTAAGACATATTCTCCCAAATGCTAGTAAGCATTTTTATGATTTATATATTTTTTTTTTCATAATTTCTTATTTCAGTTCCAATCGATAGCACAATCATGATTTTTTCTCGGAGGGAGGGTTGAAAATGTAAAAAATATTGTTATTTTTTTAATGTAATAGTTGTTACTTTTAACGTATTTTACATGTAAATTTTCAGCCCAAGGAAGAGCCCGGGATCCATCGTCCCCTCCCCCGGGGGGGGTGAGTCATTAGTTCCGATAAATGTGTCCCTTCGGTTTAACTCATTTGATGGTTTTTCCTATAAAAACTTCAATTTCACTTCTAAAACGCCAAAAAACATCAATTAAAAGTGATACATTGAAACTCGGAACACCTCACTTTTTTGCAGTACGTGTACATATTGTGTATCAGCCGTATATCTTTTCTTACTAACTAAAAGATGCTCTACAACTTTCTTGTTGCAACTATTTCCCTAACTTCATTATCTTTCGGGATAATAAAATTTTAACTTCCTAAATCGCCGCCAGGATCGCTGCTGTTAATCTCGTCTGATAGTACACTGTCATTCTACTATACCAATGCCTAACTTCCGTTGGAAGAGCAATCTCCGTTTAAAAGTTACTGGCTGCATTCGTACCTTCCTAGGAACCCTGTATTATTTACCTTGTGGACTCCCACAATAGAAACACCATGTTCACTTCGCAGGCTTTCTTAACTGTTGCCACTTAGAAATGCAAGGAAAGGAAACTTAAGTTTAATTCCTAAAATTGGCAAAATGCCAAATGGTTTCTTTTTACATGCTTTCTAAATGCATGTACTTTTACTTTCCGTATCTGGCAACAAATATATTGTATAACTTCACTTTTTATATTTGGCAACAGTAAGTGTAGTTGTTTTCCGAATTCTAAATCTAAAATCAAGCCAGTCTTCAACTTACTGTGAAAGTGTGCACACGTCTCATTGAAGGCTCCGCCAAAAAAACGTACTAAATTCTTTTAATGATTCATTCGAATTAATTTATTATCTGACATGTATTAATGAACTATTCTAAACATTTAAAGTATTAGTAAATATTATTTTAACTGGAGTTACTGAATTAGGCCTACTTCATTACTTATTTCTGCAACCTTTAATTGTTTAATATTTATGTAATAAGCGTTCGGTGTAACCTGGATTTCAAATAAAAGTCTATAATGTTTGTTGCACGAATCCATAATTAAAAAAAATGAAATATAGAACATTATGCTACGTTTTCTTTGGCGCCCTTTTAAAAAAAATGTTGAATAATTCCCGGCTAACAACTATGTATTTCATAGCAGAAGATATAGCTTGATTAAGCAATATAAAGGTAGAAAGCAATGCTTTATGTTTCGTTGATTCAATCTTCCAAAAAGCCTTGTGTTTTTCCAAAAACGCCTTTTATAAAAACTGAAAGAAAAAAAGTACTCTCTAACTTTGAGAAAACTACCGGTAGCCGAAGAGAGAAGCGAAATTCATCTTGTATCAGCTACCCCCACGGAGACCAGAACTAATGATGATAAATTTGCTCAATATATAATTTCCCAAACACACTTGCACTCTCGAACAACAAAAATTTTGGAAAGAAATATGGCGCCTCCCCCCAACCCCGAAATAAAAAGCCAAACGAGAACTAAGAGCATCCGAAAAGAAGGGAAGCATAGCCTATCCCATGAAGCCTTTCGGCTTGGAGAGAAAAGTGATCGGAATATATTTCACTGTTGATTCTTCCTCTTGCTTAGCGTGCAAATGATCAAAAATCTGTTAGTTTTCCGCTGAGTAGCGAGGCGGGTAACGCTTAATTTTAATAATTGGGAAGTGGTTAGGGAGATTCTTTTTCTTATCCTGAATTGTTGCGGCTTGTTTATCTTCGTTAAAGATTAATTTTGTTCTTCGGAAAGTGCTGAAAGTTACCAATAGTTACGATAATTGGATTTGAATGAGAAGCGGGGGTATGAATAGGAGTGGCGAACACCGCTTTCCGCGCGCGGTTCAATCAATATTCCTATCCCCGCACCCTATCTCAATAAATTTTAAATCATGGCTTTGAATATTCGTTTCAAAATCCGTTGAGCTACCTAAGGACTACTAAAAAGCTTAACATATTTACGTCGTAATTTTCATAGGTTTGACTGCGGCTAGGGATAGCTCAACCCCCACTCTTAGAAACCCAAAAATTACAAGTGAATGGTAAATTTTCATTTAAATGTCTGGTATAAGATCCTGGATCCTTTTTTTTTGTGCTTAAATTTTTTTTTATAAAGTATTGATATTCTTAATGAACGCTATTCCACAATACGAAATATTGTTCAGTGTGCTATTCACCTCATCAGAAATATTAAATATATAAATAAAGCATAGATACTATTTTTATTAATTATTCAAATTATTTAAGGAGCCAGTGTTCTTCAAAGTTTTCACTAGTTTTTTAAAGTATACGACCATGGACAATTAATTTCGATGTGGTTTTTTTTTTTATAATGAAAAAAATTAAATTAAATCAAATTAAAGGAAGATTTCACCTATAATTATTAAAAATTGTACCACAATAGAGTCATGTTATTACTGATGCAAACACTCGTTCATATTGAAGTCACATCCTGATTAATTTCGTGATTAGCATACATATATAACTAGCCTGATTAACATATCAATAAATTAATAAATGTGTAAAAAGTAGTGAGTAAGAAAAAAGGCTAAGGTCGTTTCGTGTAGCATTACATAATGCCTTATTTTTTTTAACCCTCTATGCAGCAGCGTTGCTTACAGACAACAAACCCTATAAGTATCCATAAACGAAACGGGAAAACGCAGTCGAATTTCTACTTGACATACTAAAAGAATTTTTTTTAAAGGTTTAACCTTGTGTGAAATGGCTAAGCATATTGTTGCCTATAGGTAACTCTTCCACAATTTTTAAAATTACTTTTCGCTCAAAAATTTTTGCTTTTTATTTTAATGAAATTAGTGTCATTATATGTGATACTACATGCCTACTAGATAGCCTGTCTACAAGGGAAAAAAATTAGAACGTTTTCTGTCAAAATGTGCACCGTAAAAGTGTTAATTTTGCTATCATTAGATTTAGCGGCCCACAGTTGGTCAGAGAAGACACCTTTTAAACTAAAATAACTTATAAAAAATCAAAATTTTGCATAAGCCCTTATTTTTTATAAAAAAAATTTCCCGAAAAATAAAGAAGCGATTAGAACTCGACTCTAGACTTTTGGCATGTTAGTGTATGACATAGATCTAACCTATTTGCAAACTTTCAGCTTGCAATATTTTATGTCTATGATGCCTATGTAAACGGTAAAATTAGCTACGGCTCTATTAACTACTTAAAACTATCCCTTCTTCTGTAACCTAAAGGAAAACGTCAGCAAACAACGTGGTATCTGAACGGATTTTGAAAATCAATGCGGCATAATACGGTAGCCAATTTCATTCTCTACAAATGTACTACTAAACTAAACGCAATAAACCTTTATTAATGCTATGGGCGTAAGTAATAACTGACCTGCCAAAATATCCCAGCTCGCGTGTGCTGCTTAACTTTCCTTCGAACATAAACAGAAAATTCTTCAAAAAGAATAACGCTACAGAATTGAAATAGACACGATTTTATAGACACAAACTGATATCTATGAATCTGTATTAAAACTAACTTTTGATGCATTCGTTATTTATTAAAAATTATAAGATTAGGTACTACAAAATTAGGCATACTCTGAAATTATCATACAACTGCGAAATCGGAAGAGTATACTCTAGTTTTTCTGTCACCGAAGCAAAAAAATTGGCTACCGGCCAAACAATATGCTATTAACTCCGTATCAATGAATTTTGAAAATCAGGGCATTATAGGATAGCCAGTTTTCCTCCTCTACAAAAGTCCTCTGAGCCGAATACCCTAAATAAATAATTTTTGACATGTTGATCATAAATAATAACGTATCGTTGCAAAATATTCAAGATTGTGTAAAAATTTTCCTAATTTGCCATATAAACTGAATTTATTTTAAAACTAACAAAGCTACAAATTTTAAATAAATATTATTTTATGGAGGGTATATCAGACATTTATGTATCTGTGGTCAAAATAATTTTAAATGTTTTCGTTATTTGTTAAAAGTCATAATAAGCAGTACTGCGAAATTAGGCATGTTCGCTCTATGTGTAGTAGATGTTGCACTTATTTTACACTTATGAATTTTATGATTAAACACTTATGAAGGCGCATTTTTCTTCTAAGTTACAAGGAAGTCCTTTGACCTAACACATAGGCGAACGCAGAAAATTCATAAGATAGGGGGTTACGGGCTACAACGCTATATTTTCATATGTATATATATATATATACAAAATTTCATCTCAATGGGAGGTTGCAGCCCCCCATCTACCACCCTTTGCCCTGTCATAAAAGTTAACTTAGTTTGCCCCTTTAATAGTTAAAATTGTCAGCCCCACCGATTTTCAAAATAAAACGTCCATGTTACACGAAACATTTAAAATTGGTCATAATATAGTAAATAATAATAATATACCTTTATTTATTCTTCTCACTCATATAAACATTCACATAAACATTCATATAAACATTCACTCATATAGACAGTGTACATCACATCAAAAAGAAGAGAAAAAAAAATAAAAAAACGTGACTGCATCAGGAAAGGTCCCAAGAAAATATCAGTAAGTAAAACAGAATTTGGACTTTGAACTTATTTAAATATTATGGCCACCTGCAATCTACAATATTATACAAAAAAAATGTAAGCATCCGCTTCGATATTTTCGCACTCTATTATTTATCTCAATGATGCTCTCTTTGTTTTCTCCGCCTTGTTTTTTAATTTTAATTTTTCCCAATTATTTAATGAATATGACATTAAAGTAATGTAACAAGTTTCCTTAAGTTATGGCACCCAGTGTTTGAGCTTTTTGGAGTATAATATGCTATTTTCGACGTTAGCGTTCCAATTTTAGTCTTTTCCCATTCTTTCGCTTCGCCCTCTAATCTTCCCCAAAGAGAGAATTGTGAGTTTCTAATTTTGTAAATGAGTTTTCCGCCATCTTAAATTTTTTAATCAACCTTAGCTTTATGAGTCATATCATTAAATTTTACTGAAATGAAAGACTTCACTCAAAACGCTGCGTTATTAACTTTCAGATGAGGCGGGTCGCTAACCACTGACTTCTAATCCGATCAGCGGAACGTAACGAGAATGGCGGCCTCATTATTTGTCTAACTAACATTAATAATTACGAGGTATCAATTCTCTTTATTAAAGCGGAATTAGATTTTTAAATGTGTGGCAAGCATTTCACTGCCAAAATTAAACCTCGATTCCGGAGTAAAAGCTCATCGACTCCGTGCAAGCGAGTTAATTGAATGCCCTCTACTTTACGTATGAATGGAAATTTTCGATTGAATGGGAAAAAAATGATTAATTAAAAATCCCGTTTTTACGCAGTTCGGACAAAAATTGTACTATTTTAAAACGCGTTGTTTTTTTCGGATAAATCCGCCAAATGCAACCATTGTTTATGTAAACTACCGACGTTTTGTAACGACTGGTAATACAGTTGCAATTTATCAATCAATCAATCAATATTCATTTCGCCGAGACACACAATTGTACGCAATCGAATGCGGTGTAGTTTGTGTACCAACACCACAAATTGTGGTTTGGAAAGAGATCCGAGAAAATGACCGATTTAAAAACGGTTTGACAAGTTTGACACACCCCCAACCTTCCTTCACGAGTCCCGAGCCCTATACTCTGCCTCATGTACCGTTTTTCGCCAAACAGTGATGTTTTCGTTCTAAATGACCTCAAATCAGTTCGTGTGGATTTCAGCGTCTTATCCAACTGGTTTTATTATTTGAAAAAGTGAGAAATATGAAAGGCATTTTTACTCCGTTGATGTCAGCAAAATGAGATAGATGTCTTCACGTGACCTCCAAATATGTTTTCAGAAGCCCTGAGCTTATTAAATTCTAAATCAACTCCTTTTGAAGTAGTTACATTTTTTTTTAAACTAGAGGACGATACCACGTTTAAAGGAATTCTCTATTCAACTAAGAAGTAAAAGCTTAGCTATCAAAACACCTCTGTGTTTTTTAATGACTTTTATTGGAACAAATCAATGTAAATGGAATCATATTTAAATTATATACACAAAGTCCACGGACATGTGCTACCCCCAGTGTGAAAAAAAAAGAAACAGTAACATCATAAAAGTGTGGTATGGTTGTATTTATCACTTGATATCATTAATAGGGAGGAATCACACCAGATGTGTTCAATAACCCTGAATTATTGACAATATAATTATTGTAAATATCCACTGGATATGTCCCGTATTCAGTGGATATTATGCTCTTATATGGATATTATACAACTACCATCCACTTACTATGTACAATAATAATGATATATATAATATAAATTAGTATTTTTATGCTATTTTACAATGATATACATTATAGATATTGATTGAATTATTGGCCAAATGTTAATAAATTTGGAGTATTGATAGCAATCCAAGAACAGTGTGCAAAACCATATCATTTAAGGCGATGGTTTAAAATTGTTAACATAAAGGAATTATGCAATTAATTTATATGAACAATTTTAAGTATTACATAAATTTATACTTTATAAATGTATGTCATATATAATATACATCATAGAGCTTTGCGGGTTATTCCGCAACGTCTGTTTATTAAAAACACTTAACGTTTCACTCCGTGCTATGCTAAGCATTCTCAGAAGTAATTGCCGGCCAAGTTTCCCTCTGCAAAATGCAAGACTTTCGCTTGGTTGCTTGGCAGAAAATGAGTGAGTAAAAAATATGAGACGTATTTGTAGTACTATTTCCTTGGCTACCCCCTGATTGAATGATTCATTGGTTGTTGGATGAAGGTTGTCTCTCATTGACCCAGAGGATGGCGAGTTTAAATTGACTGAAAGAGGCTCGAATTTTTAGGCAGGAATTCCAAATTGATGGAACATTAACAGAGTCTTCTCTATTGGAATTATTAGGACAGTTTTTAATGGCCAAGGTTCCATGTATAAGCGTGTCCACAATGCACTAGTTTTTGCCGTAACCGAGATGTCGTGAAAAAGAATTTGATGTTTATAATCAATGGCGTGTTGAGCGACCGCTGACTTGTTAGGTTGTTACAAACGAACATGGCGTTCATGTTCCTTAAGTCGAGTACAAATTGAACGATCAGTTTATCCTATATAACTTTTACCGCACTGACGGGGAATTTTATATATGCCTGGGTGTTTTAAGGAACTCTCTGGGTAGTTTTGTATTTTTTAAAATATCACGGAGTTTGTTGGTGGAATGAAAGACAGGTCTGATACCCTGTTTGGCCAAAATGCGTCCAATTTTGTCTGTAGTATTTTTATTAAAACCGTAAGGGCACTGCTCATGTAAAGGATCGCCGGCAGTCGTCATCAACTCCATGTTGTGTGAAAGAAGTTACATGTCCTGCATCTACAATTATCAGTATTAGTACCTCATTGTTGGACGTCATTGGACAGTCTCACACACACTCAGTCAGAGTCTATCTCAGAGCGTACAAAGACCAATGAAATACGTAAATTTCAGCGGCTATCACAGAATAATGTAACGCAGAAAACTGAGCCCAATGTGAACAATCGTTTTGTAGTTAATCTCTCAAATCGGGACCTTGAACTGGAGGCCATTTCAATTCTGGCCAAAGGGCATAACTTCGCTCTCTCAAGACTATCCCAGTTCATAATAGTATTGCTAATGTTGAACCTTCCGTTGGGCATCTTCCTGCAGACATTCTCGAGGATGTTCGACAGGCAACATAGTTTATTTTTACAGGCCAA
>QLNU02003225.1:59841097-59868327 GCA_006491805.2 Dysdera silvatica | reverse complement strand
GCAATATAAATATTAAAATGGATTTTGGCAACGATCCTGCTACTTTTCTAATAATTCCTATACATTTGTTAACTTTTTTAGATTATTTATGTGTTCATTCCAAGTTAAATCCTTATTTATTATTAATCCTAAAAATTCAGTCTTTTTGACAACGCCAACAGGTTCACCATTTATTAAAATATTTTCTCTATTATCTAATCCAGTTATGTCTTTATTTTTGAAAAACATTATTTTTGTTTTATTGACATTTAATTTTAGTTCATTATTCCTAAACCATTCCTCCATTTTTCCAATATCGCTCTTAGTCTTTTCCAATAATCTCCCCAAATCCCTATCCCACAAAATTAGACTCCTATCATCCGCGAAGAGTGTCATCTCTCCCTCAACACTTACATTAAAACATCATTAACATAGAGACAAAATAACAATGGTCTCAAAATGAAACCCCGTGGTGCACTATATTTATTCATTTTATAATCCAAATTTTCTCCATTATTAGACACTGTTTGCATTCTATCATTTAAATAGTCTTTTATAATGTTATTTATTTTCCCTCTCATTCCGTACATTCTAACCTTTTTCAATAATATTTCCCTATTTATCATATCGAAAGCCTTGCACAAATCATAGAAAATCCCCATACATCTTATTTTCCAGTAATGTATATACTAACTTCACCTTTCCACAATAAAGCTGTTTCTGTAGGTTTTTCTTTCGTAAAACCAAACTGATAATTATTTAAAATATTATTTTTATTTATAACCTTTTTATTTAGACCTGTCTTTCGTTCTACCAACAAATTCCGTGATATTTTAACAAATCTAAAACAACCCAGAGATCTCCTTAAAACACCCGGCGTGTATAAAATTCCCTATTAATGCGGTAAAAGTTATATAGGACAAACTGGTCGTTCAATTTGTACTCGACTTAAGGAACATGAACGCCATGTTCGTTTGTAACAACCTAATAAGTCAGCGGTCGGTTCACAAGCCATTGATTATAAATACCAAATTCTTTTTCTCGGTTATCGCAAAAACTAGTGCATTGTGGCCACGCTTATACACGGAAGCCTTGGCCAATAAAAAGTGTCCTAATAATTTCAATAGAGAAGACTCCAGTAATGTTCCCTCAATTCGGAATTCCTGCCTAAAAATCCACAAAAAATTCGGGCCTCTTTCAGCCAATCTAAACTCGCCATCCTCTGGGCCAATGAGCGACGACCTTCATCCAACAACCAATGAAACATCCAATCAGGGAGTAGCCAGGAAAATAGTACTATAAATACGTCTCATATTTTTGAATCACTCATTCTCTGCCGAGCAACTAAGCGAAAGTCTTGCATTTTGCAGAGGGAAACTTGGTCGGCTGTTTCTTCTGAGGATGCTCCGCATAGCACGGAGTGAAACGTTAAGTGTTTTTAATAAACAAACGCGGCGGAATATCCAGAAAAACTCTATAATGTATATTAATAGACGCCGTGAAAGTCTTCGTGATTTTATATTTTATATAAGTTTATACTTTTTTTTCCCGTTTACTATCGGAAAGGACATAGCAGGTTGAATTTCATTGAAAATACGTAAACTTGCTGCGTATTTCACCCACTCCCCTATCGGGATTTCGAATTAATACCTATTGGGAACACACTGTCTATTTAACGATATTTATATTGAATTGTGTGCGGAAAGAATGTTATGAGAGAAATAAACTTTTGCTCTCTCATCAATTTATCTGAGCAACATGATCATATATACTCATCAATTTATCTGATCAGCATGGTAAGTCTAATGATCAGTATCTTCGAAGGCAATGATGCGAAGGAAACTAGAAGAAACTTTCATCCATCAGTTTATGTATGATTGTTTCGTGTGCTCTCTTTCCTTCATAAATAATAAATGATGCGTGCAATGCATTCAGCATAATTTTGCATACAACGCTTGCAAAATTGAGACATGAGGTTCAGCGCTGCATCGGTCACCGGCTAGTAAAATTTGAAATATTTCCTGCGTTTAGCATTTTGCTTGAAAACCATTTTTTGTTTTTTTTAGATAATTTTATTAATACTGATAGAGCTAATATTGATTAGAATGAATGGTTAATATGGATTAGAATGAATGGTTAATATGGATTAGAATGAATAGTTAATATTGATTAGAATGAATAGTTAATATTGATTGGGATGAATATTTATAATATTTATTGGGATGAATAGTTAATATTGATTAGAATGAATAGTTAATATTAATTAAGGTACATAGGTATAATATTGATTAGAATATGGATAGTTAATATTGATTAGAATATGGATAGTTAATATTGATTAGAATATGGATAGTTAATATTCATTAGAATGAACAGATAATATCCATTAGAATAAATAGTCAATATTGATTGGAATGAATCGTTAATATTGATTTGAAGGAATAATTAATATTCATAAAAATGAATGGCTAATATTGATAAGAATGAATAGTTCATATTAATAGGAAGGAACAGTTCATATTGATTAGAATAAACAGATCATATTGATTAGAATAAACAGTTCGTATTGTTTAGAATGAATAGTTCATACTGGTTAGAATTAATAGTCAAAGTTGATAGTAGTTTTGAATGTTTAAACTTTTCTCTCTCCCTCTCGTTTTGCAGTTCTAGTGAATTTGTGGGCTCCAGCAATAGGAACACCATGTTCACTTCGCAGGCTTTCCTAATTGTTGCCACTTAGAAACGCAAGGAAAGAAAACTTAGGTTCAATTTTTAAAATTGGCAAAGTGATAAATGATCTCCTTTTGCATGGTGTTTTCTTAATGTACATAATTTTACTTCCCGCGTCTGGCAACATATATTTTGTATAATTATATTTTTATTTTTTATATTTGGCAGCAGTACGTGTATAATTGTTTTCCGAATTCTAAAATCAAATCAGTCTTCAATACGATCGACGTGTGCACACGTATCATACTCCGCCAAAAAGTCGTACAAAATTTCTTTGGACATTGTATTTAATTATTTATCTAGCGACTTAATTAATTCTAGACATTTAAAGAATTATTAAATGTCGTTTTAACTGGATCGAATTTCTGTATATCTGCAGTACAATATTTCTGTAACTTAATACATTCTGGTGAAATACTAAAACAAAAAACAGTAACGTAGTAGTGCTTATTCAGACATTACTTGGACACAGTAATGTACACCGGAGGTACATTACCAGCATTTGCATATACTAAAGAGCGGTTAATGGTGTGACAACACTACACGCAAATATTATTATTGTAATGACGGTAATAGTTAATGAATGTTACTGATACTACGATAATAGTGGCATTATACACACACCTATGTCATATTCCGTAATTGACTCGAATAAGTGCTATAATGCGTTACAGGGATTTAATTTGCGATTAAATTGGTATATATTGCTATCGGTATTCGTACCTTGAAATAACCAGTGAAATCGATCAGAGATGCTGGACGTCCATTGCGGTATTGAATTTAAAATAAATGTTACATAATTTCTGCACGGCCCCTAATCCCCTCTCGGCGTATCGAATTACAGGTCCGGAAAATCCATTTGATCCCTTTCTGTCGTCATGTCCAGCATCGAGTCCAGCATACCTTGGACCGTGAACGTAGCCTAATTGTTGTCCATGCGCTCCTTGACCCCAACGACAGATTCAGCATTAAGGAAGAATGGATTAAACTCCCACTGCTTATTAATTCAGCAAGAGTGGAGTCATATCCATTGTTCATTTCTCGAGATAGTTCCACCTTTCGGAGCGCACTGCATTTCAAGAATCCCCTGTAACTGACATTATAATGTGACTGCACGCCGAAACGCACTCTCGTAGCTGACAAGTTTACGACAAGATGAAGTGAATATCAGAGTTTAAAGTGGGGTTTTTGGGCTGAAAGCGTTAAGTAGACACATGTACCCTTTATCACGTAGAATGATAATCAAATTTATTTTCCCCATTCCGTGCATATTCTCAAAGCTTTTTTGTAACACATGTGAAAGTTTTGCATTCGAAGTCTGAATAACAACAAATAGACGTACAACTTCCACAGGCGTAGTAGAAATTTTTAATATGCAAATTTCAAAGCGTTTCGAATGAACTTTGATCATCGTTCGCCAGGAACGTGTGGTCTAGAAGTGTTGCCAATTTCGCCCGCTGGCCTATTACAAAGTTGCCGTTATTGTTGACCGCGGGGATTGAAACATGCTACAACTGGCAACACAACCGGCGGGCGAAATCGGCAACACTTTGATGTGTTTGGTCACTTTCAGACTGTGTGTTTTTCCTGAAGGAGGCGGCCGAAGTCCGTCCGAAACGTGTTAAAATGTAAACGTTGTGCGTATATTCGTTATTTATTCGACGTTTTTGCTATGTCGTCAAATTAATGCTAATTCGAAGATTGCTTCGTAAATGAAAACGTTAGGATAAGTCAATAACCTAATATAGAAGTTTACTCACATGGTATGCTTCTTTTCGCTCTTAAGTAGAGTTTGAAAGTAGAAGTATTTAAATAACAAAATACAGTAGAACCTCCATATAACGAAATGGACGGTTCCATGAAAAATATTCGCTATGTGGAAACGATGTATTCATGAACCAGGGCAGTGCAATATGATACCACAATTAAAATCCCATTTTTCAGTTAACGACTGTTTCTCATAAATAACATTCAACCATTTAAAAATGGATGTTGTTAAGTGTGAAATATACATGCGTATAAAAGAGAGTTGAACGATTATTACCTTAAAATGAAAACATATTTAATGTTTCTTCCATACACATTCATGCTTTTGTAGAAAAATTTCTAATATCCTGCTGCACAACAAATGGTGATGTTGATTCATCATAAAAGTGTTAGCACCCCTGTGGGAAATTTGCAAGGTCTGGATTTCTGGTAATCAACCGAGCAAAAAAGCGCGACAAATAATACTATTCAAATAATACAGTGGATTCAAGGACAATTGGGGCCTGTTTCTAGCCTAGCAGCTTCGCACTGTATGGGGCAACCAGACACAGATATGTGCTTAGGAAAACTCTTTATTAGGGAGATTTAATTCCCTTAGGCGTGCCTCATTTTGTTTGATTGCCACGTATTTTAAAATCGTATTGTATTCCCACGGTATTAGGAAACCCGATGTCCCTGACGTGACCACTCGATTTTCTGTTTTAGTCGTTAAAAATTTCGTTATATAGAAATTTATTCCGTTATATAGAATTTTATTTTGTTATATAGAAACACTTTCGTGTGTAGGGATTTACTAGAACTCCTCTATGTAGAGAATTTCACTACAGGAAGCTCATTATATGGAGGTTGTATTGTATACCATTTTGTGCAACTATTGTAGTACTGGCATAGCGAAGGTAATCATCATTTCTTGTATTATCGAGCGCTGTGAACTATAATTCTGGTCCCTTATTAAAGCAACTTAACTTTCATAGTATCATCTACTATTTCTAGGGTTTTTTTTCGTGTCTAATACCAAATACCACGTTTATAATTCTCCACCGGCAGTAGTGGTCATTTCAGTGAATAATTTTGAGTAAATTAAAAGAGGTTTTATAAGCCATGTACGTGTAAGTTATTAAACTTCAGCCACTGCCATGGGAGGTAAAACTAAAGACGAACAAAGCTAGCATCCCCCGTAAGTAATGATGACAACTATCGATTACATTATAATTATCGATTAATACAGGTATGAAAAAATTACAACTATACCTTTAGAAACGTACCTTTTTTCTGTACCTCGTTGTAATATGTTACGCAAAATATGATTTAAAACTATATAGTTTTTGGAAGTAATTCAGTATATAACCTGGAATATATTCTTAAATTATTTCATTCAGTAATTGATTGGTTATTGATAAATATTTATGGATTTGCATTTGCAGCATCCCTGCAGATCATGGAGGCAGAAGAGGACGATCAAGGAAGCTATGAATGTGTGGCCGAAAACTCAGTGGGTACAGTTGTGTCTACACCAGCCACTCTGTATGTTCGAGGTATGTGTATAGGTGGTCATAAAGGTACTCTTATTAGCAGAGATGATTGCTCCAAGGAATTTCCTCAATACATCACAATCGTTACCAATTGAAATTTGTTAAATGTCGCGCTGATATACACTATTTATTTATTTATTTATTTATTTATTTATTAAAACTCCTAAGTCTTTTTCCCATTTATTAGCTTACCTACAAAACTGTCCATCTAAAAGATTTTTTCTGTCCATTCCTTACCACTTTTGTATATTATTGTGTATTTGTGTACACTTCACAGTGTTTATGTATTCCTTTAGCCAAGCACCTTGTCTGTAATGATTTCTCAAATATTTCTAAACAGGTACCACATGCTTTACAACAGACTTAAAAACAAAAAGTGTGGTTCATTCACTGTAATACAACTTATTCGATTAGTCATAAACCACTAAGGCTTTTTCTTACTGCCAGTCTGTCAATGTTGCTACTTTTTATTTTATAGCCAAAGGTCTAATGAGGTAGAGAATATAAATAAGGCGAAATAGGCATAATAAGTTAAAAAATATGGCCTTCGAAAGATGGTTTTTGTAGCAAACCTTTGCTTTATTTTGAGTATCTTTTAATCATTTTAATTATTGAAATAATATTAAGTTTTGCAATATATTAAATTATTGTAATAAACATATATTTTGTAATCTTTCATTTACTAAATAATACAATACTGTTTTCAGTACTTTTATTAGTTTCTGCTGGTTAAAATCGGTTATAACCAGTTTCTGCCACTGGCACGGCAAAAGCTAGTTTCTGCCAGCAGAAAGCCAACCCAGAAATAATCTTTCATCTTATTCGTCGCTTGACTATAAAATCTTAATTATATAAGCGCGCTTATATTCCTCGCTCATCTATAGAATGCTTATTTGCTTTCACTTCCGATTCACTCTTGCCATAAAGGAGGTACGGAGGAGTATCAGTTGAAGATGAAAGTGATCTTCGTCGTAAAAAATATTTTTCTCCATTGTCTTGCCCATTTTGTTCTCATCAATTCCAACGGGTTTTCAATTCATCCTCTATATTATCGATCGGTACAAGTTGATTTACCGATTGCTAACCTCCAACGCATGCTTTGTAGAATGGTGAGACGGTGGCATGTAACTCCTCCCCACGCTCCTTTGGAAAAGTAGGTGATATGCCTCTAACCTACTAACGCGTTCGCCTAGTGCGCCGTTAATCCGGGTTCGACTCCCAACAGTGCAAAGAACGCTTACTCAGAGATCTCATAAAGATCGCACTGCTCACTGTAGTCCGGGGTTTGGTTCCCTAGGCCTTAAGAGGTTCGGATTCCTCGGAAAACAGTAGGTCCCGGTGCAGCATGACCATTGTAGTCCTTGAGCCGTAAAACCACAAACGAAAACCTCTAACCTACATTCCTTAAGAGAGTGGCGGACCTCTAGCCCACACTTCTTCAGATAGGTAACTGACCTACCCCTCAACCCATATGATTCTTAAGGAAAGGTGGTGGCATAACCTGTACTTTTTAGAAAAGAAGGTATTTAAGAAATAATTTGTTATTTTAATAATTTGCTTTCGCTGTACACTGTCCCATCTAAGGACAATGTAACGTGTAAACTTTAAATTAAGGTACTGTTTGGTCAAAAGTAAGTATTTTAAAAAGCTTTTACGTAGTTAGTGTGATGGGGATTTCACCCGACTTTCGATTCACCCTGTACAAACAAGGCTGGAAAAGGGGAAAACTCATCTTCCATTTTAGTTTGTCGCTAAGCCGGAAAGTCGGGCATAGAAGCTCTCTTCAAATCCACTTTGCTCGCTTCTCCGGCTCCCCGGATTTTCCTTTTTCTCTTTTGTTTTGTTTTATTTATTTTTTTCCTTTTTTTTTTCCAGGAAAAGTTCTTCAATAGACTCGTGAATTTTCATTCTTTTCAAATTCCGAAACATAGGTGAGGGGCCATCAATTGTTTAAGGCGTTAAAGCTAAGCAAGCTTTCAACCTATATCCTATTTTTCTTGTTGTTATTACTGCACTTTGCTCATTTCCGTCACGGAAATAAGATAACGTGGAGGGTGCTGCGGCAAATTAGGAAATGCCCCCCCTCCCTCCCTTTTAAAGAGTATGCATTTTAACGTAACAGAAATTTTCCAAATAAGTGTTTTCTTCTATCGCCAATTTATAGAGACCTTCCGCTTTTCTCAATTTCCCGAGTAAGATCACAGAGGAAAAGAAATAATCCTTGTCACCAATCAGTTTTATACTTTCTAATACTCGAATAAGCATTTAAACATCGCGGAAAGCAAACGCTATGGCAAAACAAAAAATATTCAAATCATCTAAAATACATGTCGAATGCGAAATTCAAATTCTATTTGCTCTCTTTGGATTGCATCTCAAAACAATTCCCTGTTTTCCTTGGAAATCCCCATCTGATTTCAATGCTGTTTCCTTTTCACATACAGACATGGAGAAAAATCCCTGCTTATGAAAAAAAATCTCTTTCTATGCGCAAAGAAAAGAATCAAAAAAAAAGTTTCACTAAATCGTATTTCGTTGTATTTGAGTCGACAGATGCTCAGAGGGAAAATTGATACTGAATTTCCTTTACCTGCCAATTTCTGTTGTTCTCGCTTGTGTTTCCTTTTAGAGCATAAATGTAATACGTCTTGCGTATTTTTTTACTAAATTTTTTCCCATGTTTTTTTTATCTTTTTATCTTAACGTTGGAAGCCAAAATTTGTATGAAAAAGACAATATATATTCTTTTTCTATTTCATAATTTTATTTTAAAAACTGATTCCTTTTATATTTTCAACGTTATGTCTCGATTATTATATTAGTGATGTAAAAATTGTAATGCAATTCCACATCAGTTTTTAAAGTATAGGTATCTATGACATCTATTCGTTTGTTGGTTCAAGATGCGGGGAAAGAAACCAATTGCATTACATTTACTTAAAATTCTCAGTGTATGTTAGAAACTTGCTAACTGTAATTTGTTAGCACTGAAAACTTGTTAAATGGAAATTTTAATTTTTGTGACGTGCTAAATATAAAACTTATTAGCGATAAAATTTATGTACTGCATTCCTTTTAATTATAAAACTTACCGACTTATTAAACATATACCAATGGCTGTAGATTTATTAATTTTATTTTTTTAACTATAACATTGCAACTTTAAAATTTCTTAACTATATAACATCATTCTTTTAAATATGTTAACGATAGGACTTGTGAAATATAAAACTTATTGATTTTTTTGTTAGCTATAAACACGTTTCAGCTATAAAACTTATCTATAAATACACACATACATATTAATTATAAATGCATATATATTAACTATAAATATGCATGTGAACTGTAAATACGCATATTAACTATTAATACAAGTAATACACATATTAACTATTAATACAAGTAATACACATATTAACTATTAATACAAGTAATACACATATAAACTATGCTCATATTAACTATAAATACGCATATTAACTATTAATACAAGTAATACACATATTAACTATTAATACAAGTAATACACATATTAACTATTAATACAAGTAATACACATATAAACTATGCTCATATTAACTATTGATACAAGTAATACACATATTAACTATAAATACGCATATTAACTATTAATACAAGTAATACACATATTAACTATTAATACAAGTAATACACATATTAACTATTAATACAAGTAATACACATATTAACTATTAATACAAGTAATACACATATTAACTATTAATACAATACACATATTAACTATTAATACAATACACATATTAACTATTAATACAATACACATATTAACTATAAAATATGCATGTTAACTATAAATACGCATATTAACTATTAATACAAAATGCATATGTTAACTATAAACACTTTTTATCTATCAGGCAACCAAAAAAGTTCAATGTCATCTTTTGGTAGCAATTTCTACAACTACACGCCGGAAATGAATTTGCGTAGTTTACGGGTTTTTTTTAATGCATCATAAAGTTTGAATACGAATTTTTTGTTCAATAATAATTCGCTGCGTTGGGTCTGGTTTTCAGTGAATAACAACGGTCTCAAAATGTCTGTTGAACCTAACGTTATTCGGTCGTGTTTGCTTTAAAAAATTAAACCCTGCATGAATTCTATAAAAACATGCCGTAAGATATGTATTACATTTGGAAGCACTGCTGTAACAAATCCTATGGCACAAAGGCGGTGCAAAGAATTTCTTTGTGTTAAAGAATTTCTGGAAGATATGCCATGCTCTGAAAGGCTTTGTCATTAATGATAGAAATTTGAAAATCGCTATTGAAAATTGTCCGCCGAAAAATGGATCCGTTACACCAGAAAAAAAGGAACGTGTTTTTGATTATCGTGGAAAGGTTAAATTCCCTGTTCTGGGACGGCTTCACTCCTTCCAAGGTAGCTTATGCTTTATGTATGGTGGACGTCGACCAATATTGTGCATCAAAAGTTTCTTCTCGAAATGCCAAGCAGTTATTTTTAGGTGTACACTCGTCAACTCGAACCTGTGCAGGATGCATTGGTGCACGAACAGCCAGCACTAATAGACAGAAAAGGTGAAGTTCTTGCAGGACAACGCCAAACCACATGTAGGGAAAGTCACCCATGCAATTACTGCTCCAGAATGGTAACTATTGCCTCTCACACATACACATCCACCTTATTCCCCAGATACCTCGCCAAGTGATCGCCGTCATTTGCTCGCTCTGGGCAATCACATTCAAAAGAGACAGCTTAGAAATGATGCGGAGGTTAAATCGGAGATCAGGTTTCCAGAATTTTACGATAAGGCATTTTGCAGAAACGGTATATATGAACTGGTGTCTCATTGGAAAAAGGTTGTTGAACATGATGGTGACTATTTTGAGGAATGAAATCATTGTTAAAATAATTTTATGGTTTTTAATTTTCATATGAGAAACGTAACTTTTTTGGTCAAATGATGTAAATATATATCTATTCACTATAAATGCATATATTGGCTACAAATGTGCATTTTAACGTAAACAATTAACTATAATACATATTAACTATAAAAATACATACTAGCTATAAAAATGCGTGTTATAACTAAAAAATTCATATTGACTATAAGAATATACAACTCGTATATTAACTATATGAATGCACAACTATATACTTTCATATATATTAACTACAGATGTACGTATTGACCATAAAATGCATTTTAAATGTAAGAATACGCATTTACTATAAACATTTTAACCGTACACATGTATGTTTAACTATAAAAATACATATAAACTGTAAACATTTTTAACTGTAACTAATAAAGACATTCAAATTTACAGTTCGCCGAGTGCCTCCCTACTTCTCTATTCCGCCAGAAGAATTATACGAAGTCATGCCAGGGGCCAGCCAGAATATCACTTGTGTTGCAGTCGGATCTCCCATGCCATATGTGAAATGGAAAAAGGGACTAATCGACATTACACCCGAGCATGACATTCCAATTGGTAAAAACGTCCTGCAACTGACGAACATTCGGGAATCTGCAAACTTCACTTGTGTTGCAGCTTCCAAATTAGGGAACATCGAGGCCGTGGCCCAAGTGGTTGTCCAAGGTACGTATCTCTCTCTGAACGATAGAAAAACTCTACCCGCTGGCGACTATTTATTATATCTTTCACTGGGTAATACAGAAGTCGTAACTCGAATAATTAGATAAACCTTTCCGATATACAACTTAAAGTATGTCGTAGCTTGAGGTACTTGTAGAAAGTAAAGACTTGTAAATGTATACTCATGACTTGACATTCGGTGAGTACGGAAATTAAAGTATTTTTGCACAGTTCATAAGTGTCACGTTTCCATTCTCATGATGGGGAAATTACCGTAGGGAAGCACTTTTATTTCAGTACTAATTTCTTAAGTACAAGTAGTTATTAATTACCCATGTGAAGTATTAATTGTTTCTGCGCCGAAAGATTTACGTAGTCGCAGCGCAAATTTATGAACGATCTCCCAAAACGTTCCATAAATCAATAGCAATCCCCAAAGCCATTAGACAGATTGAAAACGTTATTTTAGTTTTTAGACGATGGAAATCAACTTAAAGACTGTATTTTAAAGTGGTCAGGATATAGATTTATTCTTTAATTGTGATAAAATGGAACAAACAAGCGAATAAAAGACATTTTGTTATCGTTTTTCTTTTCTTAAAAATTTTTCGTGTGATAAGTACAGGGTGCTTATAAGTAAACTTGGCTTGTTCGTAGTACCCTGGAGCCTTAACCGTTCAGCGAATTTTCACCAAAATTGGTGTATAGACTATCCAAAGGATGCGGAAAAGGAATCTGCAAAAATATTTACTTCAAAAACGTTCGCTATGGGGCGCTTTTTAGCGCAATACTGCAAAAGCGAGCTCTGAAATGACCAACACACAACAGGAATGACATTTTTAACATTTAGTAACACTCATTGCATCGAAACATTTTAAATGAACGTTGTGCGAGCAATAACAGTACGCCGACGCTGTAAGCGTGGAAAACAAATAATTTTGCACATGCAGATAGTGCGTAAAGAAATATGACATTTAAGCAGCTGTTAATCGTGTACAGGACGATGTAATGGGTGTTCCTCGATGTGGCCGTCATCATTTATTTGTAACAATTCAAGCCAATGCAGAATGTGTTCAACAGCGCATCGCAACTAATCCTCCGTGAGGCTTTACATATGCAGCGTTATGGAATTCTTGGATTCTGCTAACATAGCAACACTTCCACAATAAACCAAATTCTTTAAATGATCCCACAACTAGAAGTCACACAGTGAGATTCGGCAAACGTGTGCCAGTGATTAGTAAACGAACGACTGATAACACGCCCATCGGTGGACTGCTGGAGCAAAAAGTTTTGACGGATCGTGCGACATGTGGGTGCGCACCATCTTGCATTGAAATGGTAGATGTAACGCACTGTCGTTTCTGTAGTTGCAGCAAAACAAATGTCTGGAGCAACTAACAACACCGAAGGGCCGTCACAGAACATTTGACAGGGCCATAAACTTTTACAAGTGAATGATAGTGACCACATCGAGCAACCTTTATTGCATCATTCTGTACACGATTAATAGCTGCTGACCTGCTGCATTTCTTTACTCTCTATCTGCATGTGAAAAATCTTTTTTTTCCATAGTACGCCTGCAATGCCGGTGTGCTGTTATTGCTCGCACAACGTTCATTTGAAATGTTTCGATGCAATAAATGTTAGTAAACATTAAAAATGTGATTTGTCTTGCGTGTTAGTCATTTCATGGGTTGCTTTTGCAGTATTGCGCTGAAAAGCTCCCCCTGGCGGACATTTCTGAAGTACAAATTTTTTTGAAGATTCCTTTTCTGCATCCTTTAACTAGTCTATATACCAATTTTGGTGCAAATCCGTTGAACGGTTCAAGCTCCAGGGTGCTCTAAATAGGCCAAGTTTAATTATAACCACCCTGTATAATACTTCTCTACAATGGATGAATCAATTCTGTTCTGTTACAATAATGTAATGTATAATCATCATATTCTACTATTGTCTATCCACTGCTGTATAACTGTCTGTGAAAGTGCTCTTCGTGTGTACCTATTCTAAGTAATTCATTTTCTTGCTGTCATTTCATACATACATGCGACGTATATGCGTGCATGTAATAACAAGTTGGAGCGATATGAAACTGAATTGCTTAGAACGGTGGTCTTCAATCTTTTTCAGTCCGAGGGCCAATTTTACTTATTCTTGTTGACTCGCGGGCCATACTACTGTATCAGTAATATTAAGATTAAACAAAAGCGACTCCGGGGAGGTGCAGGGGTTCCCCCTGAATACCCCTTGGTTGCCGTTTTTCCTTAGGCCTCTGTATTGGTTTCGCGCGCCCACCCGAAAAATATTTCTAGATCCAGTTTTGGAACTGAATGTAATATACTGTAGTGGAAAGTTGCCATCATTGGACCACATGACACATTTGTACTGTTTCCGGACAGACTTTTTATTTAAATTTAGCATTGTATAATACATCCTCTGTTCAAAAGGTTCGGTGAAACATATATTTTGCGTTTTGTACCACACATATCGGTAAACAAGTTTCACAGTCCATCAAAGTAATCACCATCCGTTGTTATGCACGTTTGACAACTTGTGTACAAGACACTGAAACTACGCGAGAAGGCGTCTTTTGGGATGCACTTCAGTTCTGCGGTCACATTTTGTTGAATCTCCTCAATCGTCTAAAATCTTTGTCCTTTTCGGGCGCTCTTCAAAGACGAAAACGGGAAGTAATCCGCGGGCACCAGATCAAGAAAGTAGGGCGGTGAGCAAATGACGCAATCCTCTTTTTGGCTAGAAACTGGCGTACAACGACGGCCGTATGTAGTCGCGCATCATCGTGGAGGAGCCCTTTACTGCATACTGAGGCCTCACTCGCCGTATCCGTTTTACAAGGCGATCCAAAATATGAATGTACTTAGGCCCATTCAATGTGCTTCCGTCGGGCAAAAAGTTCCTTATGAATTACGCCTGCAACATCAAAAAAAAAGCGTTGTCTTTATGCAAGATTTTTCGCTTCGGATTTCTTTCGACTTCGACGAGCCCACACCCCACTACTCCATGTTCTTCCTCTTTGATTCGGGGTCGTACCTGACGCACCAACTCTCATCGCGGGTAACAATACGATTACGGAAAGTGGGGTCATTATCTGCAATGTCAATGAATTCCCCGCATGCGTCTAAACATTCTTGTATTTGTTCTGCACGCAGATTGTGACGCACTAGACGCGACAAAGTTTACTCTTAGCAAACGCTTCAGAGTCAAAATTCAAACGCCGTGCCAACACTAACTCCAATCTCCTTCGCTAACGTTCGCACTGTCTGGCGACAGTCTTCGACTGATAAGTCCTTCAATTTTTGAATGTGATTCTCATCGCTCTAAGTGGCGGGTCTTCTACTGCATTGGAGATCTTTCACGTTGTCAGGGCCTTCACGAAACCATCGATACCATTCGTACACACACTTTAAAGATACAATATCTTGTCCATACACCGCTAAAAGCATTTGATGACAATCTTTAGCTAACATTACGAGTTTAAAACAAAATCGCACATTAATACGTTGATCCATGTTTTTGTTTTTTACAAAGCCACTACACTATGCTGCACTTCCAACTTACGTATAAGAAAATAAAATGTCCGAACGAAACACTGCTTGTCTAAACAACAACACACGTATAGCTGCATGCGTTGCGTGCGCACTTTGCTGCGCATATCATCTTTTACCAGTGTGCGAAGATCATTCACCGAACTTCCTTAACGGAGGTTGTAAAATATTTACTTTATTTCTTTCTGAAGAGCTCTACGTATTTGCAGTGAGGATATATTGTTTGATTATTACAGGAAAAATAAAATTACAAAATTTTAACAAGTGGTCCGTTGATGGCAACTAGTTTCCATGGATGGACCAGGTAGTTTCCACCGATGGATTACTTACCAAAGTAATAAAAACTGTATCTAATTTGCACTTTTTATTACACTTGTAGTTTCTCTGTCCCTTACATCTTATATAGAAATACCTTTTCTGTCCTTTCTTAAATTCTTCTTCCCAATAAAATAATAAAACATCGTTATTTCTTAGGTTGTTAAATAGATTATTCATACATTTCTTGCAACAAAAGGTTATTCCGTTTTGGGAATTTTTTTGAGAAAATTTTAAAAGAAGAGAAAAAATATCGCGTGTGGGGGTAAAGACTTGGCCAATTACAAGAGCGCATGAAAGGAAGATGGAAGTGGCTGAGATGAGAATGTTGAGGTGGATGAATGGTGTTACAAGGAGGGATAAAATAAGGAATAACCTAATTAGAGGTACGGTCAAGGTTGGACCCATAGGAAGAAAAATACAAGAACATAGGTTAAGATGGCTTGGGCATATGGAGCGGAGAAATGAGGAATATGTGGGAAAGGTATTGGATAAGCTGGTGGTAATGGGTAAGAGGAAGAGGGGAAGACCACGGCTGAGATGGAAGGATAAAGTGACGGAAGATCTGGAAGAGTATGGATGGAGTAGAGAAGAGGCATTGGATAGAAGATTGTGGAAGAGAAGATTAAAGGACCATAACGCCGACCCCATATAACATGGGAAATGGCAAAGCGAAAGAAGAAAAAGAAAAAAAGATACCACATATAGTTTTCTGTCCCGTGGACGACTTTCAAGACAGAGAGAAAACGTCTTTAAACAGAAAGTAGCATTAATCGGAATGTGTGTGTAATTCTACGAATCACTTGACTGTACCGAAGAATTTTGTCATTAATTAAAACGCTTTAGTGCAGTAGTTCCCAACCTGGGGGTCGCGACCCGCAAGGGTTATCGCGAGCTGATTTTTTTGGGGTCGCCGCAGTTATTTTTATGAAGAATTTCGTACCAAATGTTTCCAACGCTTTTATATTTCAACATGGCTACATTACAATATCCCACTAATAGTTGTAAACTTTATATTTATAATACACATCAACATATATTATTAATATAACACATAGCATTGATATAAAATATAATATGTATAATTAATATAATATAATTTTATATTTAATGTGTTTTCTTTACTCTGTTAAAAATGCTTTTATTAAAGTGAATGTGACGGCGGACAGGGGTGGAGTGTCGCAGACTATTTAGTTAATAAAAGGGGAGTCGCGGATTATTTCACTACTATAAAAAGAGGGTCGCGACTTGAAAAAATTTGCTAAACACTGCGTTAATTTTACAGTTTACGATGTTTAAGAATTTTTTTATTTTAACGTTTAACCCATATGAAAAATGACTTTTGACGAGGATGTATGCAGTTCGTTAAAAAACTGCGCATTTTCTGTCAAATTCAATATTGTTATCATTTTAAAAATTTGGTCTGTAATATAGTTTTCACAATGCAATATAATTATATAGTTGCAATATATTATACTTTTAATGGTGGTGATTTAATTATTGTTTTGAAATCAGACAAATGAAATTCTATGTCTCGAATAAAAAAAAAATCTTTAATGGAGTACCCCTACCCCATTAGGATTTTGTTTACTCTCACTATAGAAATTTGCATTTCTTTTAATACGTACGTGCCTAGAATAGTTTTCATTGAATTTAAAATTGAGTTACACGACGGCAAATTTACAAATACTTTGTCCAATTTTTAACAAAAAAAAAATTAATTTGAAATTTGACTAATTGATATGAAAAATGTAAAAACTGAACGTTGGTAGTGAATAATTTGAAATGGACAACACGCTATATTTTGTCTGTGGAAGCATATATCATTATTTATTTATTATTTGTTTGTTCGTATACCTTCTATGCATCTTCCACTTTGTACACCATTTACAATACCTTCTTTTTACCATAACCAATATATATAATGTCGTATAGCAATTAAGAATGCAATAATTATTGATTATCTCTATATTGGGATTTAGCCAATAATAACAATGATTAATACGTTATATGTGTTTAGATATTAACAAAAGATTAAATACAATTAAAGGTATATAAGGATTCTAAGTAAGAATTCTAAGTCCAATCTAAGTCCAAATTATTTGCCAAATAATTTGGCAATTGTGTTATCCCTGTGAAGGGTAATAATATCTTACATCTTCATATACGGAGAAAAATGCATTTGTTCTTATCTACATTCGTCTAGTAGGTCAAGACACCGCGGGCTCAATGCGGGGACCCTGGTTCGAGCCCAGGATGAGGACGGCGCCTCTTTTTCTCCAAATATAAAAAAAGCTCTAGTTTGAGCTACATAAACGTGGGTGGCAAAAATTATTGTATAATAAATTCCCCCACGAAAAACTCACAAAAATCTCGCCCCGGAGGCTTTTCTGTGTTGACCATTATTTGGCAATTGTGTTATCCCTGTGAAGGGTAATAATATCTTACATTCATTTAGACGTCTTTTAATGGTGGAAACCTGCACTTTAACTTTATAATTTTCCTGTAAATCATCTTTTATGTCTATAGCAATTAGACGGGGATTAGCTACAGATTTCCTTCTGAGTATTTTATCAGCCCTACTGAACGTTTTTCGCAGCCGTCTGGACATATAATTATTAGATGCAGTTCCCCTCTTATTGAAAACTTTATTCCACACACTTACAATTTGTCTAGATAGATTAAAATCGTAAGCTACACTTGCCTTAGAGCAAACTTCTCTTAACCTCTTGAGACCCGAGCGTTAGTTGACATAATGCAACTTTCGCAAAAGCAAATTCTCATACCACAATTTCATAAGCTTTCCAGCCACATATAGTGACACTACAAAAAAGCTTGAAAGGTGCACAAATGATACCCTTTAGTCTGAGTTCGCTGTTTATATTAATTTAATAGAAAAAGCATTCCAACCACTTCATTCCTGAGGTGCGCTCTATATATACCTCTGTAACGAAGAGGGTACAGGTGCAATTACAGCTTTTTTATTAAGTCTTTAGAGAATCTATTCTTTTTTTCTTTTGGCATGCCTTCGCAATCAAAATGACTAAGAGAAGGCTTTTTGCAAAATATAACACATTATTTAATTAAGTATATCTACGAAAACAAATTACTAATTAGCATGTCAAAACACTTTTGAACGAATTTTCTTATTTGAACTGAAAGAAAAGGCAATTACTTACGCAGCGCTGGTTCGTTCTTATTCTAGATTGAATGTTTTAATGTGAATGCTTTAATGTAGAATGTTCTAACGAACAAAAACTGTTTGTCAAAATACTTATGAGCGCTAGTGTCATAGAGACGAATCTAGTCACAGAGGCAAATCTTGGAACTATTTTTGGATGGGTATGCAAAACTAATATAGAGACTTAAGGAAAAAATATCAACAAAGTCTGATCCAGGGGGGCGCACCCCTTGAGCCGCATTTGTTTAGTCCTAATATTATTGATACCGTAGTGCGGCCCACGAGCCTACGGAAATTAACTCTTTGTTATATTTAATAACAATAAATATTATGGCATATATAAATATGTATATATAAATTTATTATATATATGTAGTAAAAATCGTTTATAACGACGCCGATTATAACGATCAACCTCATATAACGGGCGGAATTTTTACAAGAAGTTTGGTTTGCTATTCTACTCCATACTAAATATATCGGTTATAACGACATCGTATATAACGACGGCGATTTTGTAGTCTACGTAGATTCTAACTAGGGAAATTCGTATCGGATATAACGACGCGACTTGACAGTCATAAAGCAGAACCATGTGGGTTAGTTATTAAAATTTAAAGTTAGTTATCAAAATTTAAGCGTTATTCTAATCTTGTTTATTTACAAATGTCTGAGAAAGTTTTATTACTGCTAAACCTGAATATTAAAGATAATAAACCGTTAAAAAAAGCCACGTGATTTATTAATTAAATATCACGAGGGTCATATTCTTAAGGAGTCCATTCTATTTTTTAAGAGTAGGACCCACAAAACTCTTAAACCGGCACTGTTCTGAAGTCATTAGTATAATATAATAAATATAATTCATTAGATTTGTTTTCTACATTATATACTTTAGTAGTATTTTCTACAATTTTTTCAATTTAAAAATCTAAGAAAGTACTATGTACTTAGTATAGCTATAACATAATATAAATGGAAATTAAATTCATTATGATTAAGTATATTTTGTTAATTTTAAACCAAAATGCTTAAGACATTTTGCTGTCAAAATAATGTATAAAACTCTAGAGTACATTGCTATAGGCTACTATGATTTTAAAAAGATATCGGTTATAACGACCGAATTTGCACGGTCCCTTGGAGGTCGTTATAACCAATTTTCACTGTATATATAAATTTATTATAAATATATATATTATAGCAAATAATGTCTTTAATGACAATATTTTAGCTTTGCCTAGAGGGCCAACCAAAGTTCAAATTTCTGACGTCACAGCTACGTCAGTACGCATATCTTGGTCCTATGACGTAGGATCGGAAAATATCATATACTACGTCATCCAGTACAAGCCAAAGCAAGCGAATCAAGATTACAGTGAGCTGAGTGGAATCAATACTATGTTTTATACTGTGCGAGATTTATCACCCTATACTGAGTACGAGTTCTACGTCATCGCCGTCAACGCCATTGGCCGAGGAAGCCCGAGTTTACCCGTAGTTGTAACAACGGGTGAAACAGGTAAATATCTCTATAATTTTTCCCTTAAATAATTTGACGAATAACGTTTAATAACAAATATGGTACTGAATGCATAATGTACACCAAAACTTCTCATTAGCGGACATGAAAAAATGTCCGTAAAAAGGAGGCGATTGTAAAAGAGAAGGATATTATTGTGACGGATATTTTGGGCCACGAAATTTGTATCTGTGTAATTAAAATGATGTAAACGTATCCGAAGGGTGTCCGTTAATAGACTCTTTACGATTATGTTATAAAGTACGTAAATTAATAAATTGTATACAAAGAAGAAAAACATATATACAGTGAAAATTGTGTACAACTTTTTTTTTTAATCCACGGACTAAACAGACACAGTGTACATAATATTCAGTCTTGCCTATATGACAATATCTTTTATCCTTCCCGTTATAAACAGATTTTACTGTATAAAAGTACGAAGCTACAAATATATACATATATTCACTAGTACATAGCGCTTATTAAATTACAAATTAGCATCTTTTTACTTATCAAGAGCTCCTGGGTTCGTACTCCTTTAAACTACATTTCTTCCAATTCGAACATAACAACCTTGGTTCGCCAAATGGCTCGAGAGCTGTTTTCAACAAAAGCTAAAAGAAGTCACATATTGCAAGTTTTGACGTTCTTGGCGTCTTACAACCGCCAATAAAAGTCTCGGACCTGGACTCAAGAAATCGCTGCTAAACATATTTGCCCATCTCAGAAAGAACCTGTAAATTTAGGGTGAATCGAGGAAAAAATATAGGAATTTGGGTTAACTAGAACTCGTCAAGCTGGTATTTACAAGCTTTTTCCGGTCATCCCTCAGGTATATTCTACGAATTTATTCTAATTTGTAATTCTTGATATACTGAATAATAAATTAATACCTGATAGATCGTGAATTATAAATATGAAAAACATAAATATTGAGAAATTTGGAGCATTGAACTGGAATCCTTTAAAGAAAAAGGGAAAATGAGGTGATGCATGAGGAAAAATCAAGAAACGCGCAAAAACTAAGAAAAATAGAAATATTTTGTAAAAGGCCTATACCTCCCTGGGGAATAAAAATAATGAATGAACTTAAAATATTGTTAAATGCTGCGTGTTGCATGCTTTGTGAGCCTGAAGACACTGACTTAAAAGTAATTGCATTTAATACTGACATTTAAAAAGCGAGCAATACTTTTGAAATTCATTTGTTTTTTATTGTCTGAAATGTTCGAATGTTAATTTACACCATAAAGCGCGTTAATTGTATCGTATGACTGTCAGTTTTAATTACGATTTTTTTCGTAAATAATGGCTTTTTTGCTGTTTTTCTTTTCTGCCGCAAAAGTGGATTCGGGGGTTTCTGGAAGTAAGTACAGCTGTGTTTATCTTCATAAATTCGTTAGTTTAATTTTAAGATGGAGTTTGATTTTTGATGACAAATTATGCGGAAATATATTTAGAATTAAATCTCAATTTGAATCTTAGAACCCGGAAGTGCTCCCAGAAACATACAAGCTACCCCTCTCAGCTCCAGTACTGTTGTTATCCAATGGGATCCACCCAAAGAACCTAATGGCCAAGTTACGGTGAGAAATTTCCTTCCTTCCCTTCCTTTTTTTTTTACTCTTGTCTTCATTATTTTTACTCTTATCTTCATTATTTTTACTTTTGTCTTCACTGTTTTCACTTTTGTCTTCATTATTTTCACCTTTGTCTTCATTATTTTCACTTTTGTCTTCATTGTTTTTCTTTTGTCTTCATTATTTTTACTCTTGTCTTCATTATTTTTACTCTTATCTTCATTATTTTTACTTTTGTCTTCACTGTTTTCACTTTTGTCTTCATTATTTTCACCTTTGTCTTCATTATTTTCACTTTTGTCTTCATTGTTTTTCTTTTGTCTTCATTATTTTTACTCTTGTCTTCATTATTTTTACTCTTATCTTCATTATTTTTACTTTTGTCTTCACTGTTTTCACTTTTGTCTTCATTATTTTTATTTTTTCTTCTTCGTTGTCTTAATTTTTCTTCTCGTTTTTTCTTTTCATTACTTTTTCTTCCTTTTTTTTTATTTCATTGCACGTATTTTCTTCGTTATTTTGCTTTTCCCTTCATTATTCCCTGTGCTTTTTTCCATTGTCTTTAATGTTCTTGTTCTTTATTTTCTACCGTTCTTTCGATGTTAGCAATGTCATGATGCATTTTCGTTTTGTTTTTTCTCAGGGTTATAAAGTATATTATTCGACTAACCCTCACTTACTCACTCAGTCCTGGGAAACCCAGACTGTGGATAATAATCAACTAACCACCATCAGCGATCTGATTCCCCACACCATTTATACCATAAGGGTGCAAGCCTTCACCAGCAGAGGGCCAGGACCATTATCCCTGCCAGTGCAAATGAAAACTCAACAAGGAGGTATCTTCTTTCTTTAAAACTTCGAAGCAGGATACAAAATATCCCTATTTTTGTTTATGTCAGAAATAAATTAAGTATTAATTGGAAAATCATATTTCTATATGAAACAGTCCGCAAGCATTGTATTGCTGTGCATAGCTTTAAATTAAATGAAAGTAGTGCATGAAACAGGTTTGGTAGAGGGGGAAATAGTTAATGGGGGGGGAGAGATAAGATGTTAACGGATGTCATATCCAATATCATCATCCATAAAATTATATATTGCCATGTGCAATTTTATGGAATAAATAATATTATTCTATTTTTATTTATATTAAAATTATTCTAACTGATCAACTTATTTATATTCAAATTGTTTTTACATGTATTTGTTTGGAGTATGGGACTCACAGCGGTCTGACGGTAAGGAATCTGCTTGTGGGGAAATGTGATGAACGTTAGTTCTGGATTCTTGCAACTACCGGTTCTTTGAATGATTTTTGTTCTTGTTTTCTGAAAGAGTGTTTTTAAGATTATGATATATTTGGGTTCGGCTCGTTTGCATTTTACGGGGCAAGGACGGAAAAGGTCATGATGCACGAAGGCCTGCAGTTTTCCGAGGAATCAAAACCTCTGTCGCTGTTCACTGTATTTCGCCTATCTTGCCTTTGTGCCGGGTCCGACTGCCACCAGTGTCAAAAAATCACGCAAGCATTGTAACAGTACGAAGTTTGGTTCCCATGTTTAAGAGGTTCGGAGTCCGTAGCAAACTGTAGGTACCTGCGCAGCATGACCTTTTCCATCCTTGCATCGTAAAACAAAAAAAAACTGTCATGGTAGATGATCGAACCTCAGATTGCTGATAGACACTTATTAGATTTATGAAACATAATTCTGTTGGCTACAAGTTAGAGTGTTAGTGTGCCGACGAAATGTTTTAATTTTGATGACGGTAATCTTGTTGAGGTAGCAGTTCACAGCTATGACCGAGGTGGCGCCTATAGGCTGGGCTTGATTACCGACTAGGCCCGAGCCTAGGTGCAGGGGCCGACTGTGAATATTGGGGCCCCCTTCCCAACTTGCATTTGGGGGCCCATTGACGCACGTATTGGATATATATCTGAAAAACGTACGCACCCTTATTACCATTTAAAAATGGAGGTAAAAATGTGCTTTTTAATCCCACGTTCACGTCAATGTCGGATGTCCAAGAATGAACTTGCAGAGCTGAAGTTGTAAAAGTTTTGGCAAAAGTTGCGAATAATATGTGGTATCGGTGTAACAATTTTGTGTTTTTGAAAACTCTGCTCTTTTATTATCCAATTCTCAAAGCTGTGGTTATAGTAGTTATAATAGTTGTAATTAGATACCAGCTATGACTTCTCTGAATTTGTTTCGGATTGTAAATCTGAAGAAAAAACATTTTTTTATATTAATTTACTATTTTATCACATTAAATAAAATTGTCAAATAACATTTTTTGGGGCCCTTTCTTTCGCATTGCCCGGCCCCGCAAGCCTTGCCGTAATCTGTCGCTGCCTAGAGGGCCCCAGTTGGGAGTGGAGCCTCAAATTGTGTTCTTTTGTTTTTTATTTTAAGCTGACTTTTGGTTTATCACTTTTGATCAGTATCTAGAAAAGTTTTAGGTAAAAGTTTATTTTTTGGGCTATTTTGGATAGTTTACTACAAATCTGAGGAGTTTTAGAATGAGTATATGTATTTATTTTTTATATGCTTTCAGACCTCCCCCCTTTTAAATCTGTCATCGCGCGTGAGGGGGCTCCCAATTAATGCTGTTCCTAAAGCCCCATATACCTTGGTCGGGCCCTGCCTATAGGCGTAGTGCCGGATTAACGCATGGGCTTTAGGGACTGCCGACCAGGGGCCTCCGCCAGTTTGAGGACCTCCATAGATGTGTTCTCTTGTAGACGATCCTTTTGAACTATTTTACTGGGGGCCTCACAATACCAGTAGCAAATTGCCCTCAAAATTTTTAATTCGCCATTGTACAGGCGTAAGTCGTTACGGAACATGACAGTTTTGATGGAAAAGACTCATTTTTCTCGCTTTAGACATCTGTGTAAGAGAAACTTGAGTTTTAATGTTGCTTCGATGTGTGTTGCTCTGTAGGCTAATCAGTTCTTGGAATTTATTAATCATTGCAGTTGCAAAGCGTTCTTGAAATGCGAGATTAACCGTCCAATGTATTGTACTATTTGAAGAACGTTCTTCTCTGTGGCATCCTATTTTACAACTCCCTGAAGAATAATTAAATTTCGGAATCTTTCTTGAATCCCTCGTTCAAATGATGTTCTTCCGCTGTCGTTATCTTTCACCAATATAACAGACTTCGAACTTTAATTTAATTATTTCCAACATCTTTCTTTTAAAATGAAGTGAGATTTGATGTTTTATTTTCCTCGGCGGAGTTAACGCTTTCTCGCACTTTGACGTGTATCTGGAAGAAATAAAGGGATCTCCCTTTTTTTCAAAAAAAATCGCATTTAGAGAACGTGACTTGGCGGGAATTGGGTTTTGACAAAGCCCGGACCTGGGATAGAAATTGCTTTCTTTCGGAAGAAGCTTTCTTAAAACCCCAATGCATGTTTTTAATGTGGTTTAGACGTCGGAAGTTGAAATATTCGTTATTCGAAGAGAAAATGGACTAAATAATCTTTATTCAAAAGTAACGTTAATGTTTCCGAGATGAAAATTTAGATTCGCTGTAAGGCTTCCTGCCGGAAATCAAGTTCGCAATTTATGGCCAGAATAAAATTGTCATGGATGGCAGCTTGCGCCATCTATGGTCGTTAGCTGTAAGCTGCTTTTGAAAGTTTATTTACTGTAAAATTAATACTGAATTGTCATTTCTCGATCATTTTATTCAGGAAAAACTCCTGTCAACGCCTAAGTATCGGGGAACCCTTTCTTAAAATTCGTTTTTTCTTGAAATCGCGGAAACCTCAATCGAAAAACCCTGATCAAAATTATTGGGCGTGTAAGAGTTTTACCCGTGTTTTCAGGTGAAAAAGAAAAGCAAATAAAAAATTACAGTACTCAGTGGCGGATTTTTAAGTAGGCACACAAAGCACAGGCCTAGGGGCGGCACTTATTAAGGGGCAGAATCAAAGTGCTTAAACATAAAATTTTCCGAACTCAACAATGTTGAAAAAACAACGTTCCTTTTAATTATTGCCCTGTTTCCCCAATAGCGATGACATATAAGCGATTACTTTAACTTGCCTGCAAATGCAAACTACAGAATCGAAAGACGAAGGGGCCCTAAAAGTTTTACGCCCTGGGCATTTTCCAACATGCCAATTTAAAAATTCAGTTTTAACGCGTTTTTTATATATAGTAATATTAAATAAATGAATGATGAAAAACTTGAACTGATAAAGAGAAAATGCATGCAAGGCAGTGGCGGATTAAGCGGCTGGCGGACCTAGAGCCCGCCAGAGGCCCCCGAATCCCAAAGGGCCCCGAGCTTGAGAGATTACCAGTTAAAAACTACCACAACACAAAAAGCGAAAGATGCAATACTTAATATTATTCACGTATTTTACGTATATAAGTACAAAACGTTCTTTTTTTTAAATTAAAGTTAATTAAAAATCATATTAGTTCAAACATGCCCTGGCGCACCTACCTTGGGGGCCCGCGCACCCCTTGGGCTAACAAAGTGGAAAATTATTACGCCAACAGAAATTATTTTTTTTTTTTTAAGTAGTAAAATTGAAAGTAATGACGATCCCAGCAACATTTCCCTGAACTCTTGTGACATTGATGAGACTGCTGTTGAGGCAAGCAACATCAGTGGCTCAGGCTGTCTTCAAACGCTTTCCAGGAGGTAAAGGTAGACCAAAACAATTAAATTGGAAATTCTGACTGCAGATATTTCTAATTATATCAAACAACAATGTCAATCAATCAACGTTTATTGGCGTAGTGATACCAACGCCGATGTTATGGCGTGATTAGATGGTGAAACGTTCGAAAGAAAATAAATATTTTTGGCCCGGCAAGTGGAAGGTCGTGGGTTCAGGTCCCACCGAAGGCAGAAATATTTATTTTCTTTCGAACGTTTCACCATCTAATCACGCCATACCATCGGCGTTGGTATCACTACGCCAATAAACGTTGATTGATTGACATTGTTGTTTGATTTAATCTGCGTAGTGTTCGATTTATATAAAATAAATACATTTCTAATTATGCCAAGAAATTTAACCTCACCGATGAAGATAGGATAACAGTGCTAAAAAGTCTTTGGGAATCATATGCAAATTGCAATTTTCCCACGGCTGTCGCTAGTGCTGTATAAAGTCAAGGAAAATCTCACCACAGTCAGAAGTTCTGCCCATCTGAACTGAGTAAACATAACTTGCCTAAATGCAGAAAACAGTGCCTATAGCAAATTTTGTGTGTTCTCTTTTCACCTCATTAAGTCTGTTTAAGATCGACACAAGCCACAGGTCAACTTGTTTCAAAAGAATTTAATAATTGGAAGAAAATGCCATTGAAGAAGTTCAGCCAACATAGAACTTTTCTCTATCATAAGGATTCAGTTCACAAAGCCGATGAGTTTTTAAAGGTCACAAAAGGAGAGAAGTTTTCTGTAG
>QLNU02003225.1:59794401-59840097 GCA_006491805.2 Dysdera silvatica | reverse complement strand
AAATATTATTATTACACAGATTAAAAGAATTGAGAAAATTTTCACTGAAAATAATAATTTTAAAAATGCTATAAAATATTTGGAAAAAGTATTGGAACATAATTCGGTTTCAAAAACATTTATTTATATTGTTTTAATAAATTCGATGAGCTCAAAAATTTGTTATTAGAATAACAGGCTCAAAAAATTTTGTTAAGATAAATATTAAATGTGAAGCTTTCAAAAGTAACTTAATTTAATAAATTTTACTTCCGTTTTTATTAAAATAAAAATTTATATAAAATCGTTAATTTATGGAATACAAAGTTGTTTACAAATATCTTATTTGAAATAGAGACATTTGATTTTAATTTATCATTTCGCTTCCTTCAAATAGTAAAAAAGTTTTCAATGTTCATAATCAGAATCCATTGCAAAGTATTAGTTTGTTTTATTTCATTTTAATTTATTACTTTTATTTTGTAATAGATTCGTTTAAAATTGCTTTATTAGATTCTAAATGGTTTAGTTTTGCTTCCTGTCTTCTCGTATTCACCGTCTTGTAGGAAATTTAGTTTTTAAAAACCTTTGCTTCTGCTGTGTTGGGAGACTGATACTGATACCCATTTTATTAAAACTTGGGTACTAACAGAAACACACCGTGGAGGGGGTTCCCTCTAAAGGGGGGTTCCTCTCCATGATATTATTTCTAATAATATTTCTAATTTCATAAAAATTCTAAATCAAAAATTTTGATCTTACTGGCTTTTCATCCTCATTGATATAAATAGTATTATTCATTGCACCAAATCGTTATAATATTAAAAGTTTAGAATAGCCTTATTACTAATTAAAATAAAATGAGAAATAATTAAAAGTTATAAAGTAAAATAATAAAAAATATAAAAATCTGTCATATAAATTGTTAATTTTATTTTCATTAATTATTTTATAACTTATCAGAATAGTGACACCAATTCTATTTGTTATTGTTATGTAATCTACACAATATAATAATTATAAATATAAATTTTAAATTCTTCTAATAATAAATCATTTAAATTTTATATATATATGGGGGTGGCGAAGTGGTATAAGCACTGCTCTTCGTATATATATACTGTAAGTTGCAACAGTATACGTCTTCGTAAAGAGAGCGTATATTGCTTCCAGCTCGGGTAGAGCCTCCGCCCGGCAAGTGGAAGGTCGTGGGTTCAGGTCCCACCGAAGGCAGAAATATTTATTTTCTTTCGAACGTTTCACCATCTAATCACGCCATACCATCGGCGTTGGTATCACTACGCCAATAAACGTTGATTGATTGATATTGTTGTTTGATGTGTCACATTGTCAGGAAGTTTCTAGACATGGCACATTAAGAAGTGATGTAAAAAGAGGCTTGGGAACATGGCGCTCTGCCCGTCCCAAAGCCTGTTTCCGCCAAGAATGGGCGAGGAAAACTTTTATATATATATAAAACACTTGGGTTGGTTCGTCTCGACCCAGTATGACCTTTACCATTCTTGCGCCGTAAAACAAAAACAAACTATCAAACTTCTATTTTGTTAACCTCTAGTTTACAATTTTTTTTTTAATTTAGCGAATTTTTTTGTGGAGTGCTGAATTATTTACGAATTTTGAATTTCCTTATAAAAGTATCTCCAAATAGTGATAACCGTGCGTAAGATCTTACCTTGCTTGGTGCAGAATGACCCTTGCTGTCCATGCGTCATAAAAATACAACCAACCAACCAAATATTGGAGTCTTTTTATTTTTTAATTTAAGCACTTTTTTTCGTTTTTCTCTTCATTAACATCATCTGAATACCAAAAGCAGGTCGATTACCTCGCCTGTGTTTGCTGTTCTATATATTTTAATGCCGTTTCGATAGCCTTTCGCCCTTCTGACATCAGTGGTGTAGGAAGGGATGCCTTCGGGCTCAAGCCCCTCCCCCATTGGATATCACAACACATTTTCTCACATTTCATCACACAATTTCCTTCCTTCAAAGCCATCTGAACCCCTTCCCGTAATTTTTCAGTTGCTTCACTGCTGTCCAAGATGTCGGATAGTACGAAATATCGGACAACCGAAACCATTATATTCATTTTTATAATATTTTGAAAAATATTAGCATCATATCGCAGAAGTTTCTTTCAAAACGTTTTCAATATCGTTGTATAATAAATTCACAAACTATTGATGATTAAAATTGTAAGTGCATTTTATTTTATATACAGGGTGGTCCATAAGTAGTGGACCACAGTTTGAATCGCCATAACTTCTAGCGGAAGTGCATTTTCTGACAAGTTTGTTTAACTTGTGCCATGCAGCGGAAGTCTCATACTGCAGTGTTCTAAAGTGCTTTTTTTTTTACGGGTTGAACTTCTGAGATGGTGGCTAAGTTGGTTTTCCCCTGTTCCCTACCTTTTTCCCTACGAATTCGGTGTGCCCCTGTACTCCGCCCCACCAGGCCTTTCCCTGTGAAGTATTTAAAGGATAAAATTCATTCCCTCAACATCAACACCCTACAGGACCTGAAGGATGTGATTTCTGTGGAATTTACTGCTGCTTCTTATAAACTGTGTGCAAAATCGTGTGAAAATGCGTCTTTGCGATTACAGTCCTGTATTGACGCTGGTGGCATGCAATTTGATCACATAATGGAAAACCGATATTAAAGAGTGTTTATGTTACAAAATAAACCGTTTGTTTTGTTTTCATACCAACTCTGTTAGAAATTATGGCGAGTTAGATTATGGTCTACGACTTATCGACCACCCTGTATATTTTAATTTTGATTTGATGCTTGTTTCAATTCCATTTTATATTTTAGTACCAAGTCAACCAACGAATTTAAGAGCGAATCCTACGTCGGCGACGAACGTGTTATTAACGTGGGATAGGCCTTCCCACACAGGCGAGAATATCGTTGGTGAGTATCTTCTCTGTGCATAATAATCACTGGCGCACGCAGGGGTGTTGATGGGGCTTATAACCCCACCCTTTATTGCAATAAAATTTTTATATATTTAACATAGAACATGTGAATTGTAGCACTGTAACGCCCCCTCATTGAGCCTATAACCCCTCCTTTATGAATTTCTGCGTACGTTTATGTTAATAATGTTTATTAAAGACCTGAAAAATGTCCTCAGAATAAATGGATTGATGAAATAAGAAAACAGGTTGAAGTAATATAGAAATTAATTGATGGAGAACCAATGCGTGTGGAGGTCGCTTGGAAAGGCTTGTCCAGCAATGGATGCAAAATTCAAATTTTATTATACCATGAATTTGACAGGAACCCTACCAAAGTCCTTGCTCTGCTACCCTTCAATGTTCTACATAGAAAGCAGTAAATTATAGGGTTCCTGTAGGGGGAAAAGGAAACCCCCGAAGTGCATGGATCTTCCCGGCCGTCCATCTGACAATTGTGTTTATATACCCATAATGCACACATTATATGCAGATGATAAATTTAAAAATGCCCGTACCTTTTGTTTAATAACTGTTTTATTAATTTTTAGGTTACGAATTGTACTGGAATGACACCTTCACAAAACACGAATACCACCGAGAAATACCCGACGTCGAATCATACACTTTGGGTGAGCTGTATCCAGATACTGTGTACTTTGTATGGATAGCCGCGAAGTCCAAAAGCGGCGAAGGGGCCGCTACTCCGCCAGTTCACGTTCGTACAGAGCAGTATAGTGAGTAATAATTTAGAATAACCAATGACTATAATGATCTCAGTGAAATTTGTTATGACGCATTACTTTATACTGTTACGCTTTACCCTCTTTTAAAGTTGCAACCAATATTGTCAGAACTAAATACTTCAAATATATATCAGACACCAGCGCCGTCAGAAGGCATAATTTTCTTATTTCTGAGCCTTCCCTGACCTTCGAATATGTTCTAAATTTTCTTTTGCTTATTTGTAGTCTTATTGCTCATTATTTTGAACTACTTTATTTTGGTTTTTTTTATGTAAAATAATTTGACATGGCATTGCGCAGATTAGATTTATAAGTGAAGACAACGTTAGAAACGTAAGTAAGGTTACTTACGCTTATAACGTTGTTTTTACTTATAAATCTGCGTGTTTTGTTTATATCTTTTATGTTCATAATTTTCAATCGGCTGCTGCCGGTTTGTGTATTATTTGGTGCATGCTTTGCTTGTTTAATTTTTAAAGACTTTGTTTATCATTAAAAATGATGCTTCATCTTTCCGAAGGCATTGAAATTTTTTGTTTTCGGAGAAAATATATTTCTCATCATTTTACCAAGGGAAATTGAATAGTCAAAAACGTTGTCACTTGCTCATATACAAACATATTATTTGTCTAATTATTTCGTTCATACTATTCTAAGAAGGGAGATTTAAAACACTATTGGAAATAGGACTTTGCTAGATGTACTTTCGTGCCCATGTTTTTTTGGGTTTTTTTCTCTTGACGCTCCGTTCTGAACAATGCTGAAACATCCTTAGAAAAAGGAACAGCTGTTTTTCGTTTGATATGTCTCGAGGCACGCACTATCCATGAAATCGTCATCTTCCTTCGGCGCTAAAGTCCTTGAAGAACCTGGACCTCCTTAATGATCTTCTATCCAATGCTTTTCTTCCCCATTTTCTTACTTCCATTCTTCTTAGATCTTCCTTCGCTGTGTCAAGCCGTAATCCAGGCTTTGGTTCGCTAAGCCTTAAGAGATTCGGATTCCTCGGAAAATTGTAGGTCCAGAAGTTTGGATTCCTCGGAAAACAGTAGGTCCCGGCGCAGCATGACCATTGTAGTCTTTGAGCCGTAAAACCATAAACAAGCACTACATCAAACCACCTTTTCCTAGGATATCCCACTTTTCTTCGTCCTATTTTGATTATGCCATATTTATAGTTATATAACTGCATCAAAATATTAGAACGTATGCACTTCGTTACATCATTTTGATCCATTCTCTGGGAAGAAAAGAACATCTTAAATGCCACTATATAAAATATCTAGTATATACTAGGTGGTACGGAACTCTACCGACAAAGTAAAAGGGGTTGTTGAGGACACCAAATAAGGCATATTTGCCCATATCCCCGTGTCCGCAAAGGGGCCGGTTTGGCTGTAGAGAGTAACTACTATTTACTTCCGTCACGGTGCTGCGTAACCAACTACATGAATTGAATGCATAATTTAGGTGATTGAGCTAATAATGCAATAGAGACAAAAAAATCCCGAATTCCACTTCTTGATTTTGATCTTTGTTACTGTGTATTAAAAATAAGCCTACAGACGCCTTCTTTAACACACTAGAAAAGAGTTGGGAACTGCCAAGTATGTGTAACAGGTGAAGAACATCAAAATAAAAATTTTTTGTTCAGTGAATTTTTTTCCAAAAATTAGCCATTCGGGCACTACTGGTGTTTACATCCACCGTATTCAAGGTTTCCAGAAATGGCTACAGTGCGCCATTTCACGAATTTTTAAAATTATTTCATGCCAACGAATGGCGTGCTCTCTCTGGCGACTTCTGAAAATTAAATTCACGGGAATTGTATGTGTAGAATTCATTCAATCGCACCTGAAGCGGCGAATTCTACACATACAATTCTGGCGAATTTAACTGATTTTAACAAGTCGCCAGAGAGAGCCCGACGTCTGTTGACATTAAATAATTTTAAAAATCTTTGAAATGGCGCATTGTAGCCATTTGTGGAAACCTTAAATGGGGTGGATGCAAATACTAAATTCACTGTAGTGCCCGAACGGCTAATTTTTGGAAAAAAATTCACTGAACAAAAAATGTTTATTTTGATGTTCTTCACCTGTTACACATACTTGGCAGTTCTCAATTCTTTTCCAGTGTGTTAAAAAAGGCATTTTTAGGCTTATTTTCACTAAACAGTAACACAGATCAAAATCAGAAAACGGAATTCCGGATTTCTTTGTCTCTGCTGTATTATTAGCTCATTCACTTAAATTATGTATCAAAAATTGCATTTAATTCGTGCAATTGGCTACGTAGCAACGTGATAGACGTAAACAGTGGTTACGCTCTACAGCCAAACCGGCCCCCTTGCGGACACGGGGATATGGACAAACATGCCTTATTTGGTGTCCCCAACAATCCCTCTTATTTTATCGGTAGAGTTCCAGACCAGCCTGTATATCATATTCGTTAAATGCTCCTTATTTGTATGTATCTATTAATTTTAAAAGAATAGAAATACCCATAGGCTTTGTTACATGTACGGTCTCCCTTGTCTTGCGCAGAATTACCCTTGTCCTTGCGCCATAAACATGCAACCAACCAACCTATATTCTGCACGGAACTTTATCTCAAGCTTTCTATCTTTGAAGAACACTCAAAACAATTTTCATATCTCAGTGACCCCCCACTCCACTTTGCGTAAAAAGTATTCTATATATAATTCTTTGCGTAAAAAGTATTATATATAGAATTATATGTAAAATTTAAAAAGGAAGTTGCAGGCTATAGTCGAATCCCTAGTGGCGACCTCTTGCGGTACCTCAGAACAGGAACACTGTTCTAAAAGATTCCATACGGTTGTGAGCATTTCTTGACTTTCTAGGAGCAGAGAGCTGCCACATTTGGCTACCTTTCCCAACAACTCTTCGAGCAGCCAACTACTACAAGTGAAAGAAAATCGCCTAAGGTCGATATTTAAATTTAGCGGGTTTCAATTAACATTAATTCGCAACTCACTAGTCCTAAACTCCGTAATCCGAACCTCGCTAATCCGTCACTCTCTAATTCGCCTCTCTCTAATCTCCCACTCGCTAATTCGTAACTCGCTAATCCAAAAACTTGCTAATCTGTCACATGTTAATCCGACACTCTTTTATCTACCCATCACCCTAATCCGTCACGCTACCTGACCACTCTCTAATCCGCCACTCTCTAATTCTTAAGGAAGTCGGTAGGTTTTCTACGTAACTAGCCATCATCATTGCATTTACGGAAGACCTTTACCTTACCCTTTTTATTGCAGACAGACAGACAGACAGAAAAACCAAAAGCAATAGCGGGTTCAATATCTATTGAAACCCGCTAATAACAACTTATCTTGGCTTTCAAGGAATCGAAGCTTTACGCACGTTTTGGGGGTGGAGAATATCTTCATGGACTTTTTTGCTTTTGATCATAGAGAGCAGTCGGGAAAGATGAAGCATCACACGAATTCTTTTTATTATTTAGTCTGTTTTAATTTTATTGTTTGCTTATTGCGCCGCTTTTTATTTTCACCAATCAGTGCCGAGCGCACCACCAAAAGGCGTTAAAGTGGTATCTGTTAGTACCAATGCCATTGTAATAAGCTGGAAACCCCCACCTGCGGATAAAACTAATGGGCAGATAGTGTACTATACGATCAAGTATAGCCAAGATGGCGATTCATCGTCCCTCAATCAAATCAAAGTTGGCGCGAACATCACAGAATATCGCCTTTCGCCGTTAAAAGTGTGGACTCAATATAGGATATCGATCGCTGCTGGCACAATTGTTGGTAATGGTCCTTTTTCTGAACCTGTTATCATGCGCACAGACGAAGGAGGTTAGTTGCATTATTATATCAATTAATAACAATTTTACAAAATTTGATTAAAATACAGTGAAACCTGTCTATAACAATACTACAAATATTGATAATAACCCATGTTATATCGATAATTTGTTTCTGAATGAACCTGTATATAACGACCATTTTGAACTTTGACCATGTGTTGTTTTCAAAACTTTTTAAAACAGTGCGACCATTAACAATCCATTAAAGGTGAAGAATATTGTATGCACAAATATAGATGATCTTAAAACACAAGTAATTGTTCTTCTCGCTTGAGAACAAAATAGGCTTTCATCCCCCTGAAATAATTTTAAAAATTCTTTTTTTTTTTTTAAATTCTGAACTAATGTAATGTTGGCGCGACTTTTTACTTCCTATTGGTCGTCTTCATTGTTAATCTGTAATATTATTTAATAATTCGTTGGACATGATATTATGGAAAATAATGTTAGGCTTAAATTAAGTAATTTCCATTATAAAAAAGTGTGTCTGATTTAACATTGTCTGTAATGATGGACTGCCTATAAAGTTATCTTTTCTCTGTCCCTAGAATATTATTGTGGGCAGATTTCACTGTCTGTAACACAAATAATCTTTTTCATTTATTTGTTTTGAATGTAATCGTATTGTTCAATTATGTGATTGATTATTTTATCAAATTTTAGTTTTCTTAAGATAAATAGTAATGTAAAAAAATTACGTTTGCAGCAAGTTGAGAAATGAGGGGCAGTGAAATCTCTATAATCAAATAATGTAAGATAATCAATTAAATCATAGGAGATAATTAAGTAGATCATCCAGGATAATCAAATAAATCATCCACGGTAATCAAATCATCTAAAATAATCAAGATAATGAAGTAAATCATCCAAGATAATCAAATAAATCATCCAAAATAATCAAATAAATCATCCAAAATAATCAAGATAATCAAATAAATCATCCAAAATAATCAAATAAATCATCCAAGATAATCAATGTCATCCAAGATGATGATGATATTGAGATAATCAAATCAAATAAATCATCTAAGATAATTAAGGTAATCGAATAAATCATCTAAGGTAATGAAGATAATCAAATAAATCATCTAGGATAATCAAATAAATCATCTAGGATAATCAAATAAATCATCTAGGATAATCAAATAAATCATCTAGGATAATCAAATAAATCATCTAGGATAATCAAATAAATCATCTAGGATAATCAAATAAATCATCTAAGATAATCAAATAAATCATCTAGGATAATCAAATAAATCATCTAGGATAATCAAATAAATCATCTAGGGTAATCAAATAAATCATCTAAGATAATCAAATGGATCGTAAATAGTGAAACAATAAATATCTACGCTTTTATTTCTTATACTAAAACTCTGTTTAACGCACGAGAGTTGGAAGAAAAGTAAAAGGCTATCCTTCAGGCGCGCCTTGAATCAGCATCTCTCAAGTTTACGCCCCGATACTTCTCCAACTAAGCCAATGCGAACTGCACGCATGATCATAGCTTCGTATCTATGCTTTAAATTTCGGAATTGTTTCCCCTAAAGCGAGACGCCTGTTGCAAGGAAAAATAAACTCACAAAAATCATCGATGAAGACGGCTATCCATTGTAATTCCGATATACCGATCAGTACTTTAGTTTCAGACTGTGTTTTTACTTATTTTTCTCTTATGGATGCGTTAAGTTTTAATATTTCCTTTGTCCGATAATTAACTGTAGATTTTAGCACTCTAGATGAATTCAATTACTTAATTCGCTTTCATGGTATGGTTTTTGTAACAACGGCGAGTAAAAGGTGGCTTGGACCTGCGGTGGTGCAATGGTAACGCATTCACCTAGCACGTGTTTATTCCTGGTTCGGCTCCCAACTGAGGCGTAAAGGAGAGCACTTACCTACTAACTACTCTCTGTAGTCCGGGGTTTGATTCCCTAGGACTTGAGAGGTTCGGATTCCTCGGAAAGCTGTAGTCCCCCGCGCTTCGTGGCCCTTGTTATCCTTACGCGGTTATACTAGCGTAAGCAAACTTGTAACGACAAAGTCATTGAACGAAGGGAGTTAACATTAGTGCATGAACTAATTAACTCTTATGTCAGCCTCCAGATTGGGCGGTAATGCTCATCAGGGTGAAATTTAAAATGGATGGCAAGATATGAACATCAATTTATTTTACAACGTTGTAAAATTCAAATGTCTCTAATAAAAATAATTGGATAACGGTGTAATTAAAAATGGCATATATAATATAGTATTAGTTTATATATATAAAATAATTTTGTGAACTTGCTATGTCTGAATCACTCTCACTTTTCTTAAATTTGATGTTGTATTTTAGTACCGGGCGAACCCCGCAATGTTGTGGTCAACGCTACGAGTAGCACAACCATCAACGTCAAATGGAATCCACCAACCAACAAGGATCGCAATGGGTTAATCCGGGGATATCAGATCCACGTCCAAGAAATGAATGAAGAAGGCGATTTAGTAAACGAGCCGATGAGGTAATATACAATGTGTCCATAAAGTATATGCGATAAAGTTATTAATAAGAAAAAAAAGAACAAAATACATACTCATACATAGACATTTGTATCCTTCCTTATATAAATCCTGAATTTTATATCTCCCTTTTAATCGCTAAGCTAGTCTCTCTGTCTATTCTCAGAAATTTCTTCTTCTTGTGGATTAAACAGCGACATATTTGTCTCCAACTTACATACATTTTTTGCTGCAAAATATATTGCGCAAACCATTCACAAAAAAAAAAAAAAGCCATGCAGATGTCATGCGAAACTTCGTAATGAATTAAACAGTTCCCAATTAGTAAATACTCATGCAACTTCAAGTTTAGTTTATTAGTTAACTAAAAATAGTTTAAACTACTTTTAGAGAAGATAGGAAGAATCTACTACTTTTTTTCTCACAATGAAAGCATATCATAGTCATCGTTACATAGGCATCGTATCATAGGCATCATAGGTTACTTGCTAGGCTGACCAAAATAGCTAGAGATTTGTTTAGCTGTTTATTTACTTGCACATGTCTATAGTTCAAATGTAAAATATATTTCATATATAAAAAAAAGCTTCCAAACCCCTCCTCGATATGCAAACAGAATAGTTTACTGGCCCGGCCGGTTCCATGAATCTTATGTAACATTCAACTTTTGGGCTTGCCTCCAGTTAATAGCAACCCTTTGTAATAATTCGTTCGGATTTTATAGTTTAAAACGTTATTTCAATTTCTACGTCATATAGTTGGTTCGCCAAATTAATTATTAAATTAATTAGGTAATGAATTAATAATTCGCTAACTTGCGAATTACTGTGATAATTAGCTTATCGGTAAGTGCAGACAGATTGTAATTTCATTGTGATAACTTTTAGATGAAAGGCGCTAGTAGAATTCCTTTTCATTTACATTAGCAATTCTACATTATTTTATTCCTGTTAATATTTAACAATTGCTATTCATTTGCGCTTTAGGTATGACGTTGCCGAAGAAGATGCCGAGGAATTCAACGTTACGGGACTTCAACCGGACACGGAATATTCCGTTCAGGTTGCCGCCGTAACGCGGAAAGGTGACGGCACCCGATGTAGGGCACAAACCGTGAAAACGCAAGGCGGGGGTACGTAAAATTCAAACCTTCCAATATCTAAGCAGAATTGGTTGATTAATAGAACTATTTGTGCGGGTATGTTTGTGTGCATATGTGTATATGCATTTAAGAGTGTTTTGGGGAAAAGATGACCGAACAAGCGGCCTGTATTTCCATGTGAAGTTAGGACCAAGTGTAAGAACCAATGGAGGTAACTCTTCTTTCCCAAAAATAAGAATGAGGGTTCTGAGATATGGGAAAATTTCCCATAAATCAGGAAAATGTGGATCATTGATGAAAGGTTTAGGAAGAAAGCGCTAGAGATTAAAGTGATATATGTGAATTTTGAATTAAGGCTGCAGTCCACGAAAAGCGCAGACGCCAAGATACGTGGATTACAGGTGAAAAGTACGATTTTGATTCAGGTAATTTACAGCATAAATGAAGATGTTGTGGTGAACGTGGCATGACAAAATTGGATTGCAGGTGAATATACAAGTTAGGTACAGGTAATTAACAACGTAGGAAAAGGTGTTGTAATGAGCATAGCAAGACACAAACATTTCACAAAAAGAACAACTATGATATGATCTACTGAACATTACGAAAAACAAGCAATATATTTCAAGATAAAGCAAATGATTACAAGTGAAAAAAAAAATATTTTATATAAAAAAACATAACTATTAGACGGTAAAGCTTTGTTTATCCGGATTACCATATTATCCGGATTAATAAGTTATCATAATCTTACCCCTTCACCTGCAGAGCTGTTTGACGTTGTCCTTCAATTGTTTTGCTATTCTTTTTGTATTCAACATGTGCAAGGCTCAACAATTCCGGAGACCATTGGCGACTAGATTTTTACATTTGGCGAGAAGGAAATCATCTTTTCTTGCTATGTTCCTAGGTTTTCTTATTGAGGCTGGCGAGTATGTTTTTCGAGCTCCTGACCCTTTTTAAACTGTAATTTTTTAATTTTGTAAGGAAACCAAAAGGTTGTATAAACTAGCCGTTTTATGCTGCCAGTCTATAACATTACCCAAAAAGTGGCTTTATTAGAGGAAAATAATAATCAGAAGAAGGTCTTATTAGGGGAAAATTGGGGGGAAAAGGGGATTTTTATGTTTGTTGCCAATTTCTTTTTAAATTTGTAATATGGTGAATGGATGGTTCGCTTTCCACCTTCGTATATTTAAGGGGAAAAAAGATTAAGAGACTATATAAAATGCAGAATATAGATCTTTCACCACGCTGTAATTTATCATCCGGAATAATTGGCGACATTTTATTTGGCTGGGTCTCATTTGGCGCCGCTTGGCTTCGCAATGATCCTCCCGTAATTTATTAAATTTTCAAATGGACCCTTCTACCACTACATCAGCCCAGCGTTGCGCGAGAATATGACGCGAGTGCGCCAAACTAATTGAAGTACATTTTGCTATCCGCGCGTAGTACCATTCACCTAATATTCAGCTTAGCCTTTCGTTCTAAGCTAATTAGCAAAGCTAGGCTTTAATTAGATGATTCAAAAGCCCTCTCTGGTATCTCGTTGCGAAGGGAAGGTGCCTTATAGTAATACTAGTCCTAGGACCTTGTTCTCCAATTATCGTATTTCTGAATATTTTTTTTATAGAGCTCAAACAAGCAGAAGTTGTTGAATACTTGCTAATGATAAGCAATATATTAGTCATGATTACTCGTTAGTGGGTAATTGTCATAATTGTATGGAATCTACAGAAAACGAAGCTTAGTATGGTTTAAACATAAATGCGACTTTGCAAACATCCGTGAAAGTGGAACTACCACTTAAACGCTAAATAGAGATCTCCCGTAATTGATTATTTGTTGGAGAAAGTTTAAGGTCATTGAGGCTTCTTCTTCTTCTTTCTTTTTCTTTTCTTTTTAACGAATTATTTTTCGGCGACAATTTTACAATCCCGTTGCAATCCTTTTTACAGAAAACAACGCCACTCCTTTGGCCAACCTTCCCATCCACAGCTAATGTATAATTGATAATAATAATTTTACAATCCCATCTCAAAAGTGGAGACCAACACAGCCTTACGTAGAATCCGAACTAGTCATCGATCTTTCTCACTTGGAAATTCGAATCTGTGTCTGTAGAGTAAAAAATATCTCAACAATGTTTCTTCAAAAAAAATTTGTTGAAAAAAGTACACGATATGAGATTTGTCTTTGAAAGATTATATAAAAATTGTACGGTTATTTCTATGTAAGAAAGTTTGCCCATATTTACACCCAGCCTTGGGATAGTGACGACAGCGTAATGGAAAATTTGACTGTTAATTGGATAAGTAATTAATGCTCGATACGTCACCCGCAGAGAAAAGAATTATTTTGTGCGTCCTGTGGGATACGATCCCATAACCTTTTGATTGCCGGTCAAATGTTCTATCCATTGAACTCAGTGGGTCCCACCCTGCGGGTGGTTTATCAAGTAATGTTGCTACCGTCTGCCTTACAGATGGAATTCCTTACTCTCAACAAGTAGTTAATACTGGCATGTTCCTAACAATGTAGTCATCATGTAAATTAATCATTGACTAATTACATAGATAATTTTGCAACTTTGGCCTTAAGACGTAGGGTTGTCCTTGTTAATTCAGAAGAATTAATTAGCAGTACAAAAGTTTTGGAATAATATTTATTCACAAAATAATATTTATTCGATCTGGAGAGTTAATAGATAACAGGAAGAGTTTTTGTTTTTATAGAAACTCATACACACACACACACACACACACACACACATACATACATGCATGCATGCATGAATGGACAGACTCTCATTCTCTCTCTCTCTCTCTCTCTCTCTCTCAAAATGATCATGGAACTATAATGCTTCTAGTTATGGAGGTTGGGAATGTGGAAAAATGTTGAAGTTCTTTTTAATTTTGTTGGAATAGTCCACAGGAGATCTAAAAGACCATACTAGGGATATTCGGGTTTCCGAAATCCGATGATTCTATAGCCAAATAGAGTTCTAATATGCGCTTAGAACTTGAAGTGTGGAAAATGATTATTTCATTTCTATAGATGTGTATTTTTTATCGATGCGCTGCTATACTCAATTTACTTAAAATCAAGGATCTGTTTGCTGTCCATCTCAAATTCTTGCATGCAATGGAAATAAATGTATATGAAGTAATTCTAGATTGTCTTTTCAATTCTTAAATTGAATTTTGTCTTGATTCTGATTTTTGTTTATCTCAGTGCCAACAAGACCAGAGATGAGTGTGCAGCTCATGCAAGAGGAACCACAGTTGATTGTTCAAGTACAATGGTCCAGACCTGCGCACACCTACGGACAACTTTTGGGCTACAGACTTCGTTATGGACAGGCTGGTGTTAACCACCATCTTGAAGAAAGCGAAATAAATCCGTTAGATGACCACACTACTGTTCGTAACTTGGGTACGAAATGATCTTACTTGCACATCTTAACGAAATGCCAATGTGGTATCGACAATTTTATTTCAATTCCGCACATATCCCTATTCATTTACGTTAAATAATCTTTCTTTGAACGAAGTTTTCTTTTCTAAGAACGCACTGTATTTAAATATCAATCTGCCTTTATATCTCCAATGTGAATGTTTATAACGATGTACCGAGATATCAGGCTCATTTTCTTTTTGGAAGTTTTAGTGTGCAATTATGTTCACTCATTTGTAGCAATTGAAGATTATAAGAGTTTGTAGTAATTGTGGTAGGACTATGATTTACTCGTAGGGAATAATTATGGGTATAGGGATAATGGCTTCAGAGAATACTTGTGTTGGTAATTTGGTTGTAGGGATTATTCCTATAGGAATATTTTAATTACAGGGAATAATTATTTGTAAAGATTATTGTGGGGATATTAAACTTGTTGGGAGTATCTGTTTATGGAGATAATTTGTAAGGAGTGTTGGAATATATTTATACTGATATTGATAACAATTCGTGTGGGAAAATAAGGATTGAGATTTTGGCTATCTTAAATCCTTTTTCTCAGGGGATTTCCACAAAACGAGCATTTGACATATCTCGATGGCGTATAAAGGTATTGGTTAGAAAATATGTGTTGTGTTATTTTTGTAATTTTGTAAATAGAAACATGATTGCCCTACTTTCAGATCGAGGAGTAAGGTATGAGTTTCGTCTAGCTGGTAGAAATTCCATTGGCTGGGGTCAAGAATACGTCACGACTTTGGATACACCTGAAGGAAGTGAGTATCTATCAGTTGCATTTATTTATTTTGAATAATATAATATTTTCTTCAATAATTAATTTGTGGATTATCCACGGTTATTGCCTGCCAGCGACCTTTTGAATATTGCACTTATCATTTTTTAATATTTGATTGGTCTCTAGTTCATTAAGAAAATATATATTCAATAATTATTATTTATAGTACAATAATAGACGAAATGTGCATATTTCGAAAGATTGTTTAATTACATTAAAATTGAAAATGAAGTATGAAATGTATGGAAATTCTGATGGAAAAAAAGTTGTAATTTTGTTTCATCCGATTTAAATACTTTCATTTACCTATGCACAAAGAGAGAATGCATATAATAATTAATTCCTTAGTATATTAATAAATTGATAATTGTTTTAATGAATAAATTAAATGATGAAATTTATGCTATTGAAAGCAAGGTCGTGACCAGAAAAAATAATTGTAGCATATAACGTTCTCTTGCTCTTAATTTTTTTGCGGTCGATGTGCTTTTACTAAGCTTACATTACATTACGTTAATTAATTGATACATTACATTAATTAATTTTTCTGGGTAGGCATAATTACGTTGTTCTAGGTAGCGAAATTTTTAAGTAACAATCCACACATTAAAACTAAAATTTAAAATTCGTCTGTTTTAGTTTGTTCTGTTTAGCCATCTCTTCCGTCCACTTAGGTATTTATTTATTTTTTGTCTCTTTCACCACTTCAGCTACAATGGGTTAAAAAAAGCTGTATATTGTAGTGCAAGGCCAAATCATTTAATTAGCGGTCCTTAAAATTCTTTTCACCTGTTCCCACGTCCTTCCAAATGCCGCCCAAATAAAATAAAATCACCCACTATAACAACACATAATCACGCTAGAATATAATTGAAATTAACCAGCGTATATTGAAATAGAAAATTTGGATAAAAAGTAAATCACGTGTTCAAATTCACATAGCTCATATAATAATTATTCGACTTTTTTCTCCTGTGATCATTGGACCCCTTCTATCCAAGTTTGCTTATGAAAGCAGCTATCTACATAAAGTATATATTTTCCCAGTGATGGTCATTTGTGAATCATCATTATTATTTGCATAATTGTTTATATATATATTTATTTACTTGTTTATATTTTTCAGTGCCAACTGCCCCTCCACAAAATCTTAGCCACAAACTCCAGAGTCCAACCACAATGGTCGTAAGCTGGGACCCTCCAATATCTCAGTACAGCAATGGTAAAATTATCCATTACGGCCTGCAGTTTCACAAAGCTTCTGAGCATGCCCCCTCTGAGCATAATACTAGTACCGACACTAGAAAGGTTTTCAGGTAAGTGATGACATCGCACATTAACCTGCTCTATTGTACACATGCGTAAATCCGTGTGAGGCTCCTTACTGCAGCGTTGGGAGAAAAAGAATAAAATTTATTCAACCTAATTTCAATTGTGATGATACATTTTTACCATATGATATTTTTGATGTTAAGCTGATATTCTTAACTTTGAGGTTAAAGATGTTAACTGGTGATAAGGTTAGGCATGGAGGAGAGCAGAAAGCTATATAGCTTGTTACGTGGCTCTTCTCCCCTCCCCCAAATAGGTAACATATTGCATAGATCGTGTTTACAGACTTATTGCTTTGATATTTTTGCTGCATATTTGTAAATTTGGAGAAGAAGAGAACTTCAATTTTGTGTTGATTCGTCACCTCATTTGAGAAAACTGTGACAAAGAGCAGGGTGAAACCCGAAGTTGGTAGTTTTGATTCAGATTGAGATCAAGAACTAAAATTGGGAATGAGATTTTTTTTTTTAATTTTATTTACGAGTTTTCGATATGGCTTTAGCAGAATTTTGATGAGTTGATGTCTGTAACTTACAGAACGCGTTTGTATGCTATTCAGAAAATACGGATTTGCCACCCGTTGATGGGAGAGCGTGCCGCTTTTTTATAGCAATTCTTATTCCGGGAATTGATTCACTGATCAACGAAGATTTGTTTTCCTTGGAAAACTATATGCCCTTACATTGTGATGTAGAAAATGGGGCTCAAATGGCTCAACCCACCGCCCATTGAATGTCAACACATATTTTCTCATAGTCCGCATCACAAAATCTTCTTTAAAGGCGCTTGAGCCCCCACCCCCATTAGTTTTGAAATGGTACGCTGCTGTCCTTGCACGACGAGATCTGAGCTTCCCTTGCGCCATAAAAGACACATATACAGGGTGTCTCAGCACCAGGGTTATAAACATCTAGGAGGGGTAGGGTGCACCTAGACGAACAATATTTGTCATAGAACCTAGGGTCGCAAACCACTCACAGCTATAGTTCTAAAACCGTCCAGCATGCACAAATATTTACAACCAGTGCGTGAAAAGCGCCAGATAAAACTCAGGTCAGCTGCTCAAGTGCATAGATGATTAGGACATCGCATTTTGCGCTTCTCGTGCACTGGTTGTCACTATTTGTGCATGCTGGACGGTTTTAGAACTGGCGCTGTGAGTGGTTTGCGACCCTAGGTTCTATGACAAATATTGTTCGTTTAGGTGTACCCTATCCCTCCTCGATGTTTGCAACCCTGGTGTTGGGACACCCTGTATAATAGAACTTCAACTATGCGAAATAAAGGAGGCGAACCCGATTTCGGATGAGCGAAATTTTCAATACTCCGGAAATTCAGTTTTCGATGTAAATGCACGAAGAAACTACAACATTTCGCCAATAAATAATTTAATTACATATTACTGCACTGCGATATGAATAATATAAAATACCACAGTATATGTGTACGCATGTGTTGAGATGCTAACTGGTTCGGGAATGGTGTAATGTCTTCGTATATATCCCATATATCCATATCTTTATATGATTTAGCTATACCCGATTTAACGAATATTTTTATTGGTCCGGACTGAGTAGCACTGAGCCCAGTGTCATATCAAACTCGATTTAACCTTTTCTTTCCTCAACTTGTCAATTTTTAGCTCAAAGAAAAGCCCATGATTCATCGTCCCCCGTGGATGCGCCACTGGTTCCAATGAATGCATTTTCCCGATTTAACGATCGTTTTCACTAGACCAGTGAAATTCGTTTAATCGGGATTAGACTACGTCCGATGTCTACCATTTGCTTTGGTGTCCCGTTTACGTCAAATAACGACCATGGTCATTTTTACTAAACCGAAGGCATCAAATGTCTACAAAAAAAAACGGTCAGTGAGTTATTCCGGTTAAGCGAAAGTCGAATAATCGGGGTTCTACCATGTATGCGTAAAATTTTAGTTTTAAAGAAATAAATTTTCCACCATTTTTATTCTTGAGTCTTTACGGTGGTGCTTCATGCCGTGTATGTAACGTTATAACAGTCGAAGACATGGGCAACCATATTGAGGGAAGCGAGCTTGCCCCCCAACCTTTTTTGGAAATTTGATTTGCCGATACAGCTATGCATTTACTCCAAAAGTTTTGCAGTCGCATTTTTTTAAAATAAAAAGTACCTTTTATTTTAGTTCATTACTAATTGTCAAGCAGTATCAATTATTTTTGCAGCATTTTAGTATCTTGTACATTCACTAAAATGTTTGTCATCCTTGAAGGAGGTAATTATTTTTTCAGCCTCCCCCTAGAGCCACTCCTATGGGCGCTACTGGTTAAGGGACATAACCTTGCATTCAGCGGTAATACAATACATACACGGTCTCCTAGCAGGGCCATTTGTCCGAGTTTTACTCCCAGTGGCACTGCGGTGGTCCAGTGGTAATACGCTCACCTAATGTGCGGCTGCCCAGAGTTCCACTCCCAACTGTGCCAAAAAAAGGACGCTTACTGACTAACCTCTCAACTTAGTCCGAGAGCTGGTTCCCTAGCAGACTTGGAAACTATTACAATCGGATTATATGATTACGATAACCCAATTATCCAAATTTAGATTATGGTTTTAATTGCGATTAGGCAATTTTCATTTTTCGATTACGACTACGATTATGAATATACATATGAAAAAGCATGATTACAATTACAGATCATCACCGCAATTACTTGCATACACCAAAATAATCAGCTTGGATTACGATTATAATCATCGCGATTGCGATTATCATCTTTATGATTTCGGATTATAATCATATGATTTCGATTATAATCATAGCGATTATGATTACGACTACCTAAGAATTTCAAAAATGATTACAATTTATTGCTTAAATTTAAAAAATATGATTATGATATCCATCTACTTACATTACTATATAATATATAATACTTATATGCTTTTATTATACAGCTACTTCAAAACATTCGATTAAAGTTACAGATGTGATTACGCGAAAATGTAATCGATTATATAATCACTTAATAACAATTACTTGAAGTCTGTTTCCTATGCCTTAATGGTTCGGTTCCTCCGGTAACCTTTAGGTCCCAGTACAGCATGAACCTTGCGCCGTAAAGCAATGCAAACGAGTTTCAACCAGAGCTTTCCTTGCATTTGAACGCATCCTTGCCCCATAAAAAATTTTGACCTTAAGGAAACTAAGTCCAGTTGCCGTAATAAATTTATATGATCTTGGACCTTGTGGTGATGCAGCGCCAACGCGGCTAACCTGGCCAGAAACGAATTTCCTTGGAGTAACCCTTCAGTCAAATTAAAAATGGGATACACATATTCAAAAAGTTTACCACATTGAGCAGAAACGTTGGAGTAATTAGAAACATTAGCTTTTATTTACCTATTTCAATCCTTTTCAGTCTTTATTATTCTCTGATTTTCTCTAACTTATATTACTGCCTACTAATTTGGGGTTATACTTTAAAATCAATTCTGCAGTGTTTAACTTCACTGCAGAAAAAATTCCTTCGTCTTATCTCCAACCATATTTCTTCCTCCCAATATTTAGAAATTGCTAGACGTTTGCGAATTCTGCTGATCGATAAACTTCTCATTTTTAAAATCTTAACGCTTGTGTTCAATATTATAAAATCTTCAGCACATCCATATGTTGGTTCTCTTCATCTGCCCAGTCATACATATCTAATGAGAAACGCAACTGACTTTAAACCCGAGTTTTCGAGAGCTAATCTAGGGTTGGCGCAAATTGGCTGCTTTTGCCCCAGGGCATGGAACTTTCTTCCCTCAAACTTGCAATCATTAAACTCGCTCTCACTATTTAAAAATTATCTTTCTCAATACTTACTAAATTAACATCTACTCATTTTAAAGATAATGACAAGCAAGTGAAAGAAAATCGCTTAAGACCGATATTTAAATTTTGCGGGTTTCAATTAGCATTAATTCGCGACCCTCTAAGTCGCGACTTTCTAATTTGCGACTCGCTGCCCTCTTAATTCGCGATTCGCCACCGTTTAATTCGCAGCTCTCTAATTTGCGATTCGCCACTCTCTAATTCTCAAGTAACTCGGTAGGTTTTCAACGTTAACAATAGCCATCATTATTGCATTTACGGAAGACCTTTACCTTACCCTTTTTATTGCTTACAGACCGACAGAAACTCCAAAAGCGATAACGCGTTTAATGTCTGTTAAAACCCGCTAAAAATTTCTATCTCGGGTAGCACGGGCTTTGTCGGACCCTACAGTCTTTACCCATTGCTTCCCATGCTAATCAATTTCATACTTCTATAATACATAAATATTCAATGTACCTGAAATTTTAATTGATTCTCCTGAATAAAGTTTGTATTGCATTACTAGTTACTTGTGAAGCACGTTAAATCGGTGTAATATGAAATACAGCGAATTACCCACGTGTAGCTCCAAACATTGAACGATTAGCGCGGTGTACAGGATATGTATGCTCGTTCGCACATCCGCACACAGCAGGACGTTTAAAGTAATATCGTCGTTGTATCAAACCATTAGGACGATGTACACAATGACTATGTTTTAAGAACATCTTCTATTCAGAAGCAAGGTTACATTTCATCCGCTCCGTGCTAAGCTAACGAATCTGCAATGTTACAGCGCCGAAAAAACAGCATTCGAACATCCATTGACTGTGGACATTAACGCCGACGAAAGCGCTTTCAAGATTTACTACCGTTTAGTTTAACGGTATACCTATATGGTTTAGGCGGAGCATAGCTGACCATTAAACAACCTCAAAAATGTCCTAAAATAAGGATTGTCAAATATAAAAATTATTTTAAAAAAATCAAATATGAAAATTATGAAAAAAATATAGCTTGTCGTTGACACGTTATATGCTTGTATGGAGTGAGTTAAGAATTTTAACGGCGAGAGAAAAGTTTCAATCTCAGCCAGTCTTAAAAAATTTTCTTTTAGAAATTTGGAATTCTGGATAGTGGAAGACGTTTCCTATTCGTTCGTCCACGACTTCTTCTTAATGTAGTTCTTTTCCAAATAACTGTATGCGACTCTTAAATGATTTTCCTTACGTCTGCTAAATTGTCACTATTGAGCTTAGTGTCCTCCCACCTTTTAAAGAGAAAAAATTCGTATGTACTCTCTGTATAAAAGGAAAAAAAGAAGTCACTCTAATATACTTTATGATTTGTTTTGGCCTCACAAAAGAAAATGTGACGTTCACTTGCCACTTCCTCCTTTCTAAATATTGATCGCTTGTATTGTTTCTTTAAGTGGATTCTTTTAGTGTAATTGCAGGTTATGAGACTCAAAAGCTAAAAGCTTTTTTGATTCGCTTTTAAAACGAAAATAAGATTTCCCGAAACACAACTCGTAAGTACTTCGCACATAATTGTACGTTTTCCCAAAAATTTATTTTTGCCTGAGAGTCGCTCGGCAAGTAAGACCTAAGTAATTTTGATTAGCGTCGGTCTGCTTCGTATTTTGTTGGCTGTGTAAAATAAGTGGGATTTTTCTTTAATGAGGGACCGGTCACAAATAAATAGTTGTTGCTCGGATGGTGATTTTTAGCTGACATCATTCGATTTTGCGTTATTTCGCTATAACGTCTTTAACCAGTACGACGAGTTTCAGGTTTACGTTCTTCCAGTTCAGTATCACCTCATTTGAAATTGAGTTGGAAATTTTTCTGCCCTTTTTGGGAGGAAAAAGGAAGTTAGCGGATTTCTTTTAAAATTCAGTTTTAGGATGATATAGAAAATGAAGATGATTTTTATTTCAAATAAATTAAAGCTGTGAATATTCAGTTCAGAAACACACAATTTCAGAACATTCAGTTCAAACGCAAATACGTGTCTTACTGAAACCAAGCATAGGCATTTTAAAATGCAGATGATACTGTTTGACATTTAATGTTCCTTAGCAAATAATATTGAATAAAAAATTCATTTTATGCTCCAGTTTCTATTAAGTTTACTAAAATACAATGTGAATAGAAATTTCCGAGTCAAAGAAACAAATTTGAGGCTTTTTTTAGAAGTCTCTTAAAAGCTTGACCTATCTGATACTTCTTAATTAGGCGATATAAGACGCATCCCCACCACAAGGTATCGTATGTTTGTAGTTCTCGTGCTCTTGGAGATACATCGGCTACCATGCGTATTGAAATGAAGTACAAAGTACCACACAAGAAATTTACATGCAAAAGGGTTAAACACTGGTAAAATGGTAAATGAAAAGGATCACGCAAGCTTTCCGGACATTTCAGCAGCAATCCTTCAAAAGTAATTTACCCCTGATGATGAACTGCTGCTGAACCATCCGATATCATGCATAGATACTTCCTTGCACTAAAGAACGATGTGGTCCCGATGTTTCGTTTGTTGTTGTTCAAGTTGAGATTTGGTTGGAGTCACCATTATGCATGAAGCAATCAATATGGTCACCAGTTGCAGAAGGAAGCCAGTAAGCAAATTCAATGCGACAAGTACCCTCCCATAGGAAATTTGCTAGTCCAATGCGTGATGTACAGACAGAACGTGTGAACTGAAAGTATGGTATAAGGAAGTGGGTTAAAATGTTAGTGGTAGTGTCAGGTGTGAGAGTATGTTCAAAACGAAGGGAACAGCAGCAGCCCATCTAGAATTAATACGGCTTTGCAAAAAAAAAACTTTTATAATTACTTCAGTCAGACATTTTCGATTTCTGGTATGTCAGTGCAATTTCCGTACATTTTACGGACATTACTGCATGAATTTTTGTCTTCATATTTAAACTTCAGTACTTGTTCGTTTATATTTGATTGCACAAGTACTGCTGGGATCATACTTCGCTGGGATGTACAGTTTTTCGATAAATCCGAACTCCATAGCCTCGGAAACCACACCCCTAACTACGATGTCCAGAAAATATGGCAGGCGTCCTACAATACCATGTAAATTGAATCCAGGTCAACGGTACAGTGGATGGACGCATTATCTCTTCGCCATTGTGGGTTGAACTGTAACCCGTAGCTGGTATGGTGGGGTCAGCACCGTACCAGTAGGGGCTCGAAAAATCTGTTGCTGGCCCGATGGAAGACTACATAAGTAATATTCCATTGCAGTAAACCATACCCCCCTCACCTAACGCCGGCCCTGACTAAAATATGTATTATGAATTATACATAGATTGTAATTAATGACATTATTAGATATTCACTTATCAGTAATTACAACACTTCAAAATTTACAAACTTTACTTTCTGATCTGTCAGACCATGACAAACAAGTTTTACATAGGAAGTTGTGTCCGGAAAGGCGACCGTTAGAGGGCGATGTTCGCAGGCGTACTGGAGACGGGGAAGCGGGATCATTTCAGGTGAGGGCGTTGCAGGAGAAGGATGCATCGGTTCAGTAACAGTGAATTGGCAGATATGCATTACGTTTATGGCGCCGTGGATGGAAATGGACGTGCCGCCGTACGCATGTACCAAAAGCGCTTCCCAAACAGACGTCGTCCAAGTCGTTTATTGTTTGGACAATTGCACCGCAGATTATATGAGGCAGGTGCTTTCCATGTATCCTCTCTCATCGGCCATCAACGTACTACACACTCACCTTTCGTAGAGGAAGCCGCAAATAAATATAAGAGCAACCGAACACGACCTTGGTGTGTCTCGCTCCAGCGTTATGCGTGCATTGCACGAGGACAACCTACACCCGTACCATGTTCAAAGAGTACAGGCACTGGGCGCAGCCAACGTGTTGCATTCGCACGTTGGTATTTGGATACAAGTCTCTCACAACGGGCATTTCCATCGTCGATTCTATTTACTGATGAAGCGACTTTTTCACGAGACGGTATCCTCAACCTGCCTAACATGCATATGTGGGTGCACGACAACTCAAGAAGTGAATGTGCCCATGCAAGCCAACAGCGCTTTAGTACAAATGTGTGGGCTGGTATTATCGTTGACTTTTTAATTGGTCCTTACGTACAACCTAAAAACGTGAATGGTTATATTTATAAGATTTTTTTAGAAGAGGTGTTGCCGAATTTGTTGGCTGAAGTTCCAGCAGCTTCACGTCGACACATCTGGTTTCAGCACGATGGGGCGTCGCACTCATTTCAGCACGAACGTGCCGGCCTACCTTGATTGGATCTATCCTCATCACTAGATTAGCAGTGGCGGACCAGTGGCATGACCACCACGATCCCCCGACCTCACACCCCTGCATTTCTTCCCGTGGGGATACATGAAGTCTCTGGTACACAACACACCTGTAACATCCGACTTCGACCTTGTCGCCAGGATCGTGGAAGCAGCGGCACGTGTCCGTGAAAAACTTGGCCAATTTCAATGCGTACGAGACTCCATGCGGCGACGTTGTCAAGCCTGCATTGTGGAAAATGGAAAGAATTTGAACATCTTCTATGATGTAACTATGACTTTTTCCTTCATAACGCAGCCTTAAGTTTGTTAATAAAGTCATGTTAACACCGCTTTCGACTTCCTTTCTTTGTGTGTTGGCCGACGTTGCTGTAGCACCGCACGGTTTCATTTCCAAACACAACTTCCTATGTAAAACTTGTTTGTCATGGTCTGACAGATCAGAAAGTAAAGTTTGTAAATGTTGAAGTGTTGTAATTACTGATAAGTGAATATCTCATACTGTATTAGACCGAACTGGGGTCAAACAATATTGACAATGTCAAAGAAATCTCAGCTGTGTCGATAAAAATGTCGAAGTTATTTAATATTATTGAAATACATATAAACTGACATAAATTAATTACAATCTATGTATAATTCATAATACATATTTCAGTCAGGATCGGCGTTAGGTGAGGGGGGTATGGTTTACTGCAATGGAATATTATTTATGTAGTGTTCCATCGGGCCAGCAACAGATTTTTCGAGCCCCTACGTGCTACTTTCCCTCTATATAGATATGCATGTAGGTCAAGTATCATCTAGGGGCGTTACTTCTCCTACGTTCATATATTTATACAAGGGAAGCAGTACTTAGGGGCAATACCAAGTCGCCAAACAGAGACAGGCCGCCGTCCGTTGGCGTTAAATAATTTTGGAAATTCTTTAAATGGCGCACTTTGCCGTATGTGGTAACCTTGAACGTGTTGGATGCGAACACTAAATTCACTATAGCGGCCAAACGGCTAATTTTATAGAAAAAAGCGACTAAACAAAAACTGTTTATTTTCATGTCCTCTACCTGCCCCATACACTTAGCAGTTCACAATTCATTTCCAGTGTGCTAAAAAAGGCACTTTTATGCTTATTGCTGACTATGTGGTACACAGATCCGGATCAGAAAAGGGAATTCCGGATTTTTTGTCTCTGCTGTGTTATTAGGTGAATCACTTAAATTCTGTATTGAAAAAAATATTTTAATTGATGTAATTGGTTATGTAGCAGCAAGTTGGACGTATACACTAAATTCACTCTGTTGCGAAACCGGTTCCGTTTCAGACATGGGTTCCATTGGCCGATATGGTTCATTTGGTGTCCCCTACAACCCCTAGGAGTGTGTCAACGACCTTCTGGGACACCCTGTATGTATATATCGTTTAACATAATGGTGTCCCGTGGTAAGGGTGGGTAGAGTATTAGATGCCTCCCTTGTCCAATCAAATCACCTAGGCATTGAACGGTAAAATGCTATAAACTGGAAGGAATTCTTTCAGATTTTAACCTATAAACCTTGGTTTAATTTACATCCATCCTCCCAACAAAAAAAAAATTATAACTTCAACTTCTTTTAACAGAGATACTGAACCGAAAAACAACATGAATTAGAATAAAATGCATACTGGATAAATGAAAAGAAAATAATAGTTTGAGCTTTTCGCGTATACAGTCATCCAAGAAAGGTTAAGCTTTGTACTTACATATTGTACTTATACGTCTGTACTTAAGATTGTATCGCACATCCGTCCTCTGCCAAGAATACCGGCACTCGATCGAGTGTCGCTGCGAAGCAGCATCGGGGGCGGTCACTTGCGTAAGAGGGTGACACGAGTCCCGCTTTAGCGCAGAACTTTGGCTGTGGTGACCGAAGTTCGGATTCTTTATTAAACTGTAGGTCCAGCTTGACAACCCGTCTGGCCAACGTGGTGAGAGTAAGGCTGCTTCCTCTGTATTTCTTTCACCGTGTATATATGTATGTATGTATTATAACAGAAAGACCTCCATCCTGCAGTGGATTAAAAATGGTTGATGATGACTTAAGCTCCTATAAAAATGAAACGATATACTCGACACTTTTCATTCACAGTTGTAAAAGGGCGTATATTGTGTTATTCTTTTTCTATATAAGTGCGTGCAAGAAGGTAGAATATAGTCCGTTTACGCAGACTTTACGTCCGACCCCATTAGAAGACGGGTTGTTTCATTGCAAAATAGGGGGGTAGTGCTTCCTCCAGAACTCGTTTTTCCCGCGCGAAACACAAATTCTGGAACACGCTCTACCCTCTACTGCAATGGAACAAGCCGTCTGCTAACGGGACTTCACGCCAACTCACCGCGAACGAACTATACCATCCTATAGATATGTCCTTTTAGTTAGTGCAAGATACGATGAGTTTTAGCATTCTGTAATTGTTCCGTGGAAACTGTGTGCTTCCCAAAATTTGTGCGTGCATGACTTTCCCTTTATTACAGTTCATTGGATGAAAATACGGAATATGTATTTCGTGTGAGGGCATATACTTCCAAGGGTCCTGGACCTTGGAGCAGCAGGATCACAATTCACACCCCTGGCGACGTTCCTCCAGCGCCTACCAGTGTGCAGGCCATGGCCACTTCCGAACATTCAGTGGAAGTCTGGTGGGACGAAGTGCCGTACTTTATTGATATTCTTGGTTACCAGGTAAATTAGTTTCTTTGTAAAAGATCTTTTTCATTACTTTTCCTCATTAGTCAGTAAGCCGTAAAATTCCGTCACTTCTTCAACGCATAAGACAAGATTCCACAGCGTTTCGAGAACTGCTGTTACCTTCATCAAGCGTAGTCAATACTATTGTCATCAGTTTCGTTTAACCTTCTCTGTTCGAGAACTTTTCTGCTGATGTAAGATGTGTATGATTATGAGGATTTTTCAATATGGTACACATATAAAGATAATCACTTCTAAAATTCTGTATTTAGTATTCTACTACTACTACCATAATTTGGGGTTACTTTACGCCATCTCACTCTCTTTAAATGACCATGCTGACCATACGCACGTTTTCAAATTTTTAAAAAGTACTGGGTTTTACTACAGTCTTTGATTTTACCATGTTTGGCGCAGTATAGCCCAGATGCTCTTGCGCCATAAAAATTCCGAACAAACAAACGAACTTTACTCCAATTTTTCGAATCCTCGCAGAAGGCTTGAGTTTTGTACAGAATACCGCATATAAAAGTTCTGAGTAGCTATTAATCTTATAGTTTAGGGTTTCTGGAACGCAAAACTGTGTATATGACATTGTATAATTAAATAAAAGTACAGTGAATTCTCGATATCGAAGTCCGATAAGTCGAATATTCGTGTATGTCGAAGTTTTTACTAAGTCCCGGTCCCGTCTATTAAAATTCAACGTAGATTTTTTCCTTTAGTCGAAGTGGACATCCTTTAAGTCGAAGTTTGTTTCAGCCGCGTCGTCACCCGTCGTAAGAGTTTTTAACCAATCAGAATCTTTCCAGCTCCCTGCTTGCATTTCCAAACGTGATTTTGCAGATAATAAAGTGTTTGTGGTCGTTTGTTAGAGCGGTTAGTGAATACTGCGAAGTAGGTTTTCTTTTTTTTTTAAGCAGTGTTTTAAGATGTATAAACGTAAATATTCTTAATTTGAAACAAAGTAGATTTAACAAAAGATTTTAAGAAGAATCCAAATTTGAAAAAAAAAGATATCCAGCAGAGAAATATGGCATTCCACCCAACATGCTATCAACCATTCTGATGAGTGAAGAGGAAATAATGAAAAGACGCTAGTGCAATGTTGATCCGAAATATAAGAGACTAAACGCCCATGCTTTTCCTGATGTTGAATCCACTTTTTGAAGTGTTTTAAATCGTACAGGAGCCAGAACAGTAAGATTCCTCTTAGTGGTACGATGCTACATGTAAGAGTTATGGACTTTGAAAGTCTGTTGAAAGTGGATGGCTTCAACGCAAGTCCTGGATGGCTTGAGAAATTCAAGACAAGGCACAGCATTGCATTCGGGACTTCGAAGGAAAAGATGTGTCCAGTTAAGACTGGGAAGAGAGAAAAGGCAAAATTTCGCGACGCAGTATCTATCGCGCTACGGTATCTATAGCGCTACGGTATCTTGAAAGTAAAGATAACGTCGACGAAATTTAGTTCGTGTTTTTATAAAAGGTAAATAATTTCATAAAATTAGAATTTCTGCAAAAACAATCCAAAAGAATCCGATTTTTTGAGAAAACATAATTAATGTAAGTACCGTTTCCTGCGTTTAAAATATGGCTAGGTAATGCAAAAGTTGCATTGAGCAATAAATAATACAGTACATAAAATTAATAACTTCTAATTCTTAATGTAATATTCTGCTTTTTGCAAACGAAGTTACTGTATAAAACGATAAGTCTAACTTAGGATAAGTAATTTACGTTTTGTAGACAAGTCCAATCAACGACAAATGTTAAGTTGAACTTCCGATAACTCGAGGTGTTTAGTCGGTCCCCAAGAATTCGACTTATGGCGAATTCACTGTATTTAGTTTTTTTGTTGAAAAATGGAGCAAAGTTACCCTTGGGTCGGGATACTTTTTTCCACTTTTTAAAAACTGTGAAAAATCATATGTTTTTACTACTGATAGCAATATATATCCTATGATCGTATGCATTGACATAGCAAATAAAATTTACACCAGTTGGAGGAAATTAGAAAAAGTTACCACTTGATATAAAATTTCTTATAATGCTTTGCTCTTTACAAAGAAAAAATACAATTAAAAACCAAAATATAATTGCAAATGACATATAACAAACAACTCTTAAACTTAAAATAAGACTAGAAACAAGTTCCACAATTGCACATCACCGATAGATAACCAAAACGAACAAAAGAGGAAAAGTTGAAATAAAATCGTTTTTTAAAAAAATTGTGATTTAACTCGCTACATCAAGTTCTGAATCTTTGCAAACTGCTTTCCTCTTCGAGGAAGCAGACGAGATAAGCTGGGGCAGATTAATTCCTCCAATTACATCTGACCATTTGTAATCGATGACATTTGCATTATCTGGCCATTTCCAGGCTTTTATACTTTGAGATCGTAGAAACCCTTGCAGTTTCTTCATCCAAGGATTTTGAATGTAATCTTTTAAATCATCTACAGTGATAGCAGCACTACTTCATTTAATATTGGTTGCAAAGCGCATTCTTAATTCTGGGTGCCTCTTTAAAACTGATAAAATGAAATCATGGACTGTTGTTTTTGAAGCTAAGAATCTTTAGCCCCACTCTCTTTACCCCACATCTTTAGCCCCATTTGTTCCACATAATCGCGAATAACAAATTTTAAGTCGCTTGATGTCAACGGAAAACAGTATTTTCTCAACTTCAATATGCACCTTAAAAAGTTGTTCTCCTCCTCTGAAAAAACAGGTGGTTTTCTTGGTTTTTTAATGTGTCGTTTTCCGAGTTTGTTTACTATTGTCATTCTAGGTATTTTAAAGTGAAGAGAAGCTTTTCTCTGACTCATTTGGAATGAATGAAATTAAGGCAGAGATGCAATTTCTCTTCGTCGGTTTTTGTAATTTTGTGCTCCTAAATTTCTTTTATAATCTCGTGGCATTTTGATCTAAAGGTCAAAATAAATAAAATAAAACATAAACAGGTACCTATATATTGTTATAGAAAAAAAGCATAAAAAGGTTATTTTTAAGTCAGGGAAAAATGGAAAGGGATTGATTGATCGTTTGGCTTTTTATGGCTGCATCTGGTACCTGCTCAGGAAAGGGGATACTTTGCTCCATAACAAACACTGGAGCAAAGTAACCCCATTTCCGGAGCAATCTTACCACGACTGACAATTTTGTCAATAAATGCAACAAATGATCTTAGATCAATTTCATATTTCATTCACATTCATCAGGATAAAATTCATTATTTGTAATTAACCAACATTCATCTCTGTTTTTAAGTAGGGCCCTCCGTGACGTAAAAGTTGAGGTCAGTGTATTTAACCCTTTACAGGCACAGTTTTCTAAACCATTTTAGGACCTGTCTAGAACCCTTTTTAAAGCGGGCACCTGTTGAGATGTGTCCGCCCATTCCCTCGCAACATAAAAATGCGTCATCGTTACCGTACGTCACAAAAGAATGTATTAAAATCACTGTAATAGATCTACCACTTTTAGAGCAAAATTACCCCAAATGACGGTACCTCTCTCTCTCTCTCTCTCTCTCTTTTCTGTGAAAAATTATTTAATTAAATTAAAATGTAAATTATCAGTTAATACATTTATAAGTACTAAACAGCTGGAAAATGAACAGAAATTACATTATTTTGACACTTTTCATTTATAGTTATCACTTTTCTAGGCATATATGAATTAGAGAGGAATCGTTTTTATTGAATATTCCTGGAATTTCTATATACTGTGGTTTAGGTTATTTTCCTTCAAACTGGTCAAAAGTGTAGTTTAAAATTTCCGCCAAATACTACAGTAGACCTGCTCTAAAATACCCATCAAATCAGTCTTTGAAAGTTGAGCTCTTATTGATGTTTCAAAGTTTCCGCACGCAGTGATTTTTGGTATTTAATGTTAGACAAGCTCCTGCTTACCATTTAAATTAAATGTTTATTACCAGTTGTTATATATATATTATTACCCTTATTATATAGTGTGATTCTTTATTCTATAGGTGCTATATACTCAAACCGCTGTCGAAGACTTAGATTTATGGAGCATCAAAAAGGTACCTCTGACCTGGTCAGCTGAACTGACCGGTCTTGATAGCCACGCCATGTACGCTATTCGGGTGGCAGCTCAGACAAGACAAGGAATAGGTCGGCTCTCCGAACTCATTACTGTTCGTGTCAGCCCCACTGGTGGGTAGTAAAGATTTAAGTTACCCTTATATCGAAACAATAATAAAACAACGTGCTATCATTTATTATACCTGATTTTTTTATGAATAAAGAAGATTTTGTTTCTAGAAACGGCTGTAGTAACATAATTTAGGACATAACATGATACATTTTTTATTATTGAACGAAGTGTGTACTCTTGTGGATGCTGTTAAGTTTTGATTGATATTGTATGTTGTGTATATCACGCTCGTACTATATTGTTACTAATAATAGGCGAAAGTTTGCTGAGTTATTATAAATTGTTTCAATCATGAAAAAAAAATATAAAAGTGGTATTTTGATCTTGGAAATATTAGATACTCAGAATTGAGATAGGTTCAAATAATTAGTCAAGAAATTTAAAGTTAACATGCTGTGATCAGAAAGATGTTCGGAATGGATAAGTTCAGTTGAACTTGTGTTTACCTTTTACGCGTGTTCAGAATAGGGTAAAGGAATTCGTCGATTTCATTTCTATATCATTTATATATCGATATCATTTCGATAGAAATAATATTTCATATTCTTGTTCTGGTAATGACAACGTCAGATTTTCACCTAGTGTTAAGCTTCGAAACGTACCTTTTCATTATAAATTTATTTATTTAAAAAGCAATATCTGTGAGTGGTGACGTAACCCTACATGATGAAATTGAACCTTGGTAAGTTTTGAAAATTGTGACAGGTCATCTTGTGTTTATAATAATCGGTATAAATTTTTAAATGCTTATTTATTTCAATTTATTATATTCTTATGTTCTAGAACAAAAGTTTGCAAAACATCCTCCCGGGAGCATTGGAAAAAGCTAAGTGAAAACATCGAAAATTAAAGGAAACTTTCACAAAAATTAGTGCATTTGTACAATGAAAATTAAACGGATAATCATAGAATTTAGGGAATTTTATTTTTTCACCACATTATGTGAATATCATTATTAAATATCAGTTGGAGGCACCAGAAGACGTGTTGGATCATGATATTCATGAATATTTCACGATAGCTAAGCGGTTCGTTCGAGAAATAATTTCCAATGGGCCTGAAAGTAGCAACACTGAAGAAATATCACCAGATCACGAAATTCATGAATATTTCACCATAGCTGAGCTTTTCGTTTCTGGAATAATTTCCGGCGGGCCGGAAATTAACATCGCTGAAGAAGTATGACTAGATCATGATATTCGTGAATATTTCACGACGGCTAAGCGGTTCATTCGAGAAATAATTTCCAACGGGCCGGAAAATAGCAACACTGAAGAAGTATGACCAGATGGTGAATCCATTTGCCTTTACTTCAAAAGCAGTCTGCCTACTATTAACTGACTATCCATTCCTCATAGTCTGTCACCGCTTTGAAAATTACCTTCCAAAGTATATCTTGTTGAGAATTTTGGTTAAGTTTAAGGAGAACTAATTTGAACTACTGGTCGATGAAGCGTAAGTAGTTCTTCTCCAGTTTGCCCCCTACTTATTTGTATGAACCTGTTAAGTCTTCTGTCTGAGCAGCAAATTAAGCCAAATGCAGGAACCACCACCCCGACGCTTAGCCACAGACGTTCTTCTGTGGCTATTCGCAATGTACATCATAGTATGTCAAACTATCACAGTCGTACGCAGGAGTGGGGCGGTGATGAGATCTTAATTCTCCATTGCGACTCAATTTTGTATATACAGTGAAAATCGTTTATAACGACGCCGGTTATAACGACCAACCGCATATAACGACGGAATTTTTACAAGAAGTTTGGTTTGCTATTCTACTCCATACTAAATATATCGGTTATAGCGACATCGTATATAACGACGAAACCTGCTTTAACGACAGCGATTTTGTAGTCTACGTAGATTCTAAGTAGGGAAATTCGTATCGGATATAACGACGCGACTTGACAGTCATAAAGCAGAACCACGTGGGTTAGTTATTAAAATTAAACCTTATTCTAATCCTGTGTTTTTATTTTTACAAGTGTACGATAAATTGCTATTACTGCTAAACCTGAATATTGAAGATAATGAAGCTTATTATCTATTTTTTGATTATTTGATTTTTTTGATTTGATGCTTTGTTAATTGAATATCACGAGGGTCATATTCTTTAGGGGCCTATTTTATTTTTTCAGCGTAGAGCCCATAAAACTCTTAAACCGGCACTGTTCGAAAGTCATTAGTATAATATAATAAATATTATTCATTAGATTTGTTTTCTACATTATATACTTTAGTATTTTCTAGAATTTTTTCAATTTAAAAAAATAAAAAATGCTATGTATTTAGTGTGGCTATAAATATAATTTAATATAAACGGAAATTAAATTCATTATAATTAAATATATTTTTATTTAATTTTGAAACCAAAAAGTTTAATACTTTTTACTATCAAAATAATTTATAAAACTCTTAGAGTGTATTATACTATAGGCTACTGTGATTTTAAAAAGATATCGTTTATAACGACCGAATTTGCACGGTCCCTTGAAGGTCGTTATAACCGATTTTCACTGTATACATAATGAATATACGTAGCTCCGTAACGCCCACCCTTATGGAGTTTCTGCGTGCACCTATGAAAACTATGCAAAACTGAACAACAGCATTTCCCATTGTTATGTACTGCATTTGATTAAAATAAAAAATATTTGCTGTTTAGACATGCAGATCCGACTTTAAGGACATGCATATTAAAAATGGAAGTTTCCATAATCACACAATTTTTTTTTCTTAAAATACTCTTCAGAACAGAAAAAAAAATTTAGAACTACCGTTGTGGAATGGAGGCAATAGATCAATGGTGCTTTAAAAGTGTCTCTTAAAATCGAAATTCGTCCGGATGCAATTCACAATAAACTGCCTTGGTGTGGATTTCGATTTTAAATCATTTGTGTAGCTTTTATTGTTTAGATTTTAGCTGTATTGTACAGCTATTACTATTCAGAAGCAAATTCCATGAGATCGTACGAAATTCGCAAATAACATTATTCCATCTACCTAATTCTATTTTTGTTGGTTTACAGATGTTCCTACTCAATTAAGAGCTCAAGATGTAACAACGCACAATATGATTCTGACATGGAAACCGCCTACGAAATTGGATCCCATCAAATACAAAGTAAGATATTATTCTAATTCACTATTAACGGGCTGTATGTATTCACATCCTTCCTTACAATTCTCCAACGGAAGTTAGTTCACGATGTTTCGTGTTTAGGCAAGACCGTTTGTTTTTACATCGTAGAAATTATTCTGTGTTTGAAGCATCTTTCTGTCCTTTTTAAAAGCGCAAAAGGAATTGTCATGAGATTTTTGTGTGATAAGAAGAACAACGTTTCCTTTTAAATATATCAAAATATTTGCCATTTTCTTTCTCGTTTAATCGGGGCAGTAAAAAGAGTCTTGCTCGCTAAGAACGATTCAACAGTGTGTGTGTGTGTGTGTAACCTTGCTCCTTAACACTTTACCAAACAAAATCCATGTTCTCCCTCGTTAAATCCGGAACTTGTGACATACGGGCTCATTATAAGTTGATCCGACTGTATATATGTTATTCATGGATCCAAGGGATTGTTGTAATATAAAAAAAATATGCTAAACTTGAAGATTGATACGCCTACTTGTAAATTCAAGATTGATACGCCTACTTGTAAATTCAAGATTGATACGCCTACTTGTGAATTCAAGATTGATACGCCTACTTGTGAATTCAAGATTGATACGCCTACTTGTGAATTCAAGATTGATACCCCTACTTGTGAATTCAAGATTGATACGCCTACTTGTGAATTCAAGGTTGATACGCCTACTTGTGAATTCAAGATTGATACGCCTACTTGTGAATTCAAGATTGATACGCCTACTTGTGAATTCAAGATTGATACGCCTACTTGTGAATTCAAATGCCTTGGCCAATCCATGTGTTGTAATTGTGGACTGATAATTGTAGATTTATATTTGAAAATGTAACTCTGTTTCAGATCTCGTACAGTGCCCATAAAGAATTCTATGACAACCATGAAGTCTTACAAGAGCTACCTATACCAGCACAGATCTTGCTCGTTGATGCGGCCACAACAGAGCTCAGGATAGCGAATTTGATGCCGTTCACGAGCTACCAAGTGAACATCACAGCCTTGCCAAGTGACGAGAGTTTCCGACCTCCAGCTCAAATTACGGTTACTACAGCCATGGCTGGTATGTCCAAATTTTCACCATCCTTAGGCTTCGATTAATCCTATTTCGATTAACCGCTCTGCTAACTTATCTGGTTTATTATTGCCAGACCTAAGTCTTTTATGTGATAAAAACTCTTTGTTGCTGCTTTCTCGAAAATCACATTGGAGATCAGAATTCGAAGATAATCTAAATCATATGTAGCTTTGTAAAACGTACTTATATTTTGTACACCAGTGTATACGCCTTAGACCAAACGATAGCACAATGGTGAGGCATTCGCCTAACATTGCGTCACTCCGAATTCGATTCCCAAAGGTTACAGAAAAAACTTATCGACCGTTCGTTGTAGTCCGGGGTTATTTCTGTATGTCTTAAGAGTTAATTTGTATCCTCCATAAAAAACCCTTTGATACAACTAACAGCAACAAAAACCCGCAGCAATAAGGAAGTATTATCTACATTTTAAAATGATTTATTGTGTATGTGTTTATTTACCACTCTTCGGCAATAAATCGTTTTAAAATATAGATAGTACTTCCTTATTGCTGCGGGTTTTTGTGCATTCCACGTAGCTCACGACTCTTTAGGTTTACCTTTAATGTTTATAGAAGGGTTCCGTGATTAGGCATGTGGTAAAAGGGGTTCAGTGGCTGAACACGTCATAAGAAGAGGGTTCTGTGGCCAAGCATGCGATAATAAAAGGGTTCCGTGGCTAGGTATGTGGTAAGAAAAGGGTTCCGAAGCTAGGCATGTGGTAAGAAGGGGGTTCCGTGATTGAGCCTGTGATAAGGGTTCCGTGGTTGTATATGTGTTAAAAAGGTGATTCCGTGTTTGTATATGTGGTAAGAAGGGGGTTCTGTGGTTATGTATGTGGTAAGAAAAGGGTTCCGTGGTTGAGTATGTGGTAAGAAAGGGGTTCTGTGGTTATGTATGTGGTAAGAAAGGGGTTCCGTGATTGGGTGTGTGGTAAGAAGGGGGTTCCGTTGTTGACCATGTGATAAGAAAAGGGTTCCGTGGCTAAACATGTAATACGAAAAGGATTCCGTGGCTAGGCATATGATAAGAAAAGGGTTCCGTGTAAGAAAAAAAGTTTAAGAACCACTACTGTCCAACGCTGACAAGTTGATCCCCAAATTTGTTACACTAGTTTAACTTCGAACAGTTGATAATCAAAATAAGATAGGGCAATACGTGGACATTTTGTTAAATTTGTACAGAACCTGCCATTGCTATTATATTTGACAAAAAAAAAATTATCTATCGCGTGTAACCTCCCTAACTCCCCCGCGAAAAATCGATCTAATTTGATTGACAGTTTCGTTTAAGCTCATCTTTTCAGCGTTGTACTGTACTTTTAACCATGTTCTTCCATTTCTCCTTCAGCCCCTAAACGAATGGTGAAGCCGGATTCTCTCGGCGTGCAAAAGAACAACGAAATATCTGTGGCGTTGCCTCAGGCTTCAGAAGAATATGGACCAATCGGGCACTACTTTTTAGTTGTAGTTCCTAACCAATGGGCGAACAAGGAACCCGATGACTTTACAATCGAGGAGGTATGCTTTAATTATTAGATATTGCTGCTTTGAAAGATTCGTATTTATTTGATAAATTTAATAAGAAAAGAATGAAACATGTCGTACACATTATAAATATTAATTAGTTTTTGTATGATTTAAATTTCAAATTAGTTTAGATCGGTTTTATTTTAGGATGCTTTTTATTTTCAGTTAACTTCGACGAAACCCGAGCAAACGGGGCCCTACATCGCTGCGAAATTCCCTCGGCGGTCGATGAAAGAAAATTTCAATCTTGGAGATGGGAAGATGTATTTGGGGTTTGTAAATAGACACTTGCTGCACGGCGTTCGCTATCGAGTTTTCGTGAGAGCTGTGGTAGACACTCCTCACAAGGTTGGTATTTTATCAAGCAGAAGTCTTTGATCAAGAACTTTCTGAATAATTAATTTTTTTATCAAATTCAAGAAAGAAAAACTTTGACGTGCAGTATCGTATTTTTGCTAAGATGGTGTGTTTGAAGAGTGACAGAAGATTTTTGTCACTGCAGTAGTTGAATGGTACTAGTATGGTGTGTTTGAAGTAAGGTATCTGTAAATGTCGAAACATAGGAACAGAAAGCAAAAATATTAATATAATTTTATTTAGAACCGCAGTCGGGCACATAAATTTATGCAAAAAAGTTATTAAACGTTAATTTAGTTCTTTGTATTAAATTTTAGCCATGCTTTATACGAGTTATATATAGTATGGATATCATGTATAATATATACATGATATATTGTATAATATATACATGATATATTGTATAATATATACATGATATATTGTATAATATATACATGATATATTGTATAATATATACATGATAATTATCATGTATAATATATCTAGTATAATATTGATATCATATCATATTATGTTAATAGTTCTTCTAATAATAATATTATGTACAGTGGAAGTTCGAAAATTCAAACCTCGATAACTCTCACTCCTCAGCAAGCCTGTAAGCAAGCTGGGGCCATCAGGGGCCTGGCCTCATGCTTTTGCCCCATTGATAGGCCTATATATATATATATATATATACAAACATCAACGTTTTCGTCAAAGGCAGTTAGGAATTTTCCAATAGGGCCACAATACCTAGGCATAAGAGCGCCATAGGTAAATTCTTTTTCTCCCACTCAATTCTTCCTCCATAAAATTTAAAATACAAACTTTGATATATGTTAATATTACAGTAATTGTAATAAACTAAAAAAAAATCAGAGCGGCGTCAAATAAATTTATTTGGGTTTATTGTGACATAATGTCTTAATTCTCTACCGCTCCTGTCAATTATTTTATACTCACGAGTCCCAGGGTGCCCTGTGGCTCAAACGTCCTGTGAATTGCCCCAATTGCCCTGTGCTTCATACGCTCTTCGCATTGCCCTGTGCCTCATACGCCCTTTGCATTGCCCTGTGCCTCATACGCCCTTTGCATTGCCCTGTGCCTCATACGCCCTTTGCATTTCCCCAGTTGCCCTGTGCCTCATACGCTCTTTGCATTGCCCAGTTGCCCTGTGCCATCACATGCCCTTTGCCTTGCCCCAGTTGCCCCTTCATCTTGGCTACAGGCCTGGTTCTCAGTAAGTTGAAGCTATTCATGCTCTTTGAACTTCGATAACTTTAAATAAAACCCCTTTCCCTTGATTTTCGAGTTATCGCGGTTTTACTGTATTTCGTTTGTGAATGTCATATGTGTGCGTGTGTGTGTTGTTCCACAGTGCCATTGAGAGTATGGAAAAGAAAGGTTTTTTGAAAAATGGAGCAGTTTTCAAAAGGAACAGTTAATGAAAGCTGCGATTGGAGAGTTAGAAAAAACAATAAAATACACCATCTATAATAAGGCTTAAAGCTTACAATGGAAATGTTGAAATAAAAACATGTATAGCTTAAGATTGGTTGGCGACGTAACACTGCGCAATATAAATGAATTTAATAACAACAACTTAATTTCTATCCTCCGAATATCAAATTTTTCAATTCCTTCTAGTTTCCTTCTGTCACCAACAGATGGAGCTAGTATCGCGCAAATAGACCGGTAAACACGGCAACACTTCAGTGCTGATACGGCAACACTTCAGTGCTGTTTACTTTTGGATCATTCGAATTCCTGACGTGGGACGGTCAACGCCTGTCCAAAACGTACGTCGATTATTATATATTTAAAATTTTCTCTTACATCTAAAACATCGTTCTTCTTAAATTCATGAATAGCTTAGGCGTGTAGAAAGAACGGAAGAATCTAGAATTGTCAAGAAGGTTATGAACAAACAAACCCAAAGCAAAAAAGGAAAGTTGGTCTCCTAAGAAAAATTTGTCTGGATGCAGCAGAGAAGACTTCAGAAGAATGGGAGTGAGATGGGGAAGTATGGCTCTAAACAAAGGAGGGTTAGCCATTGTCGTTTAAGAGATCCAGGTTCTTCAAAGCGCCAGCATAAAATTTATATGTGTTTTAAGTGCATTTGTTTAAAATGTACGAATGTGGAAGACACGTGAATAGGCCTGCATCTAACAAAAGTTGTTGAAAGTGATGTAATGATATATGTGATTAAATGAGGGACTTAAATTATTATTGTTTCTCTAATTTCTATTTAGAGCCTTTACACCAGCAGCCCCTTCTCAAACAGTCTGAGTTTGGACATGGCAGCCGCTCCAGGTCATCCTGTAGTCGGTGGGGGAAATGGACTTTGGGAAACAGATCGCCCGGATATATCCCATATCGATGGTAGCGTGGAGGAGGCTGGTGTTGTTTGGATCGTTGGGCCAGTGATCGTGCTCCTTATCGTCGTATTCACCATCATAGTTCTCGTGCTACTTAAGAGGTGAGAAATGTGATGGACAGTAAGTAAAAGAATACTTAAAAACTACACGCATTTTTCAAAATTATCGAAGAGTCCATGTGTGAAATTCTCAGTGCAAAAAATGTTGAGCCTGGCGATGACGTAGTAGTAGTAGTAACGCGTTTGGCTGCTGTATGAATGGCCTAGATTCGATTCCAGCATTCGACCATACGTTTGCCAATTTTTCTACAGATCTATCTAAGGTTTATTGCTCCATGTGAAAGAGGTTGAAATTCTTCAGAAAACTGTAGGTGCTGAAGCAGCATGGTTTTAGCAATCTTTTTTGTAGTGGATGTCTGGAAAATTTGGCCGAACAAGCAGCCTATATTTCCGTAAGAGGTTAGGAGTGAGTCTAAAAATAAATGGCAATAGTGTTTTCTTCTAAATGACGAAGGATGTGTGTTTTGAAATAATGGGAAATTTTTCCACAAGTCAAGCATGATAGGTGATCGATGTTTTAGCAATCCTGAAAAGCCTAAAAGCTATTGGAGGTTGCTTGTTGTCCTTTTACTAGGACCGCCCGTCACAAATTCCTGATTGTTACTTTATAAATGAGCAGAGCACCCTTGTGATTTTAACCACCGCCTTCAGACTTGTGTCAAGTTCGACTCCGAGTAAACTTTCGCGTGTGTGTATATGTGCTTTGGAAGCCACGATAATTCATCGGTCGCGTCCCAGGTTAATCCTAGCGCCATCGTGATACGTAATGCAGTCTTACCTCCCACAATGGACACGTCTATTTAGGGACAATACCTCTATCCCTTTAACTGTATATGTATCATCACATATACCTCCGAAGAAAGGGCTCCTTTATTTAAGAGACAAGATCTCAGGTCCCGTGGTTGTCCCGTATTGGAAGGTAACACTGTATATACAAACATACGAGCTGTCGCCGAAGAGGGATTTTTTTCTCAAACTAAATAAAATTCGTATAGCATAGACTAAAGTTATATTCTTAAAAATTTACGTAAATGCCAAACCCAAGAGCAAAGGAAGTTCAGTTTTATACATCCATTGTTATGTTTAGAGTGTGAGTTAATTGTTAAACCTTCATTAATAGACGGCAACAGTTAGCTAAAGCACCGGCTGGAGGGGAAACCACGATGAAGCTGTTAATGAACACAGCCGAAAGGCATCACATGGAGGCCCACAGCACCGATCCAGTGGAAATGCGGCGACAGAACTACCAAACTCCGGCAATGATGAGTCATCCGCCAATATCCGTTTCCGAGCTGACACAGCATATTGACCGCTTAAAAGCAAATGATAACCTCAAATTCTCGCAGGAATATGAGGTAAAGTTTAAGCCTCTATTGAAAGTTTCAATTTTATTGTATGTTTTAAAAATATCTAAACTAGAAAAATTTACCATAGGGCGTTTAAAATGTACGAATATTTTTATTTTCTATGCTCACGTTTCAGCAAAATATATACAATGTTTATTTTTTATAAATTCATGTGACATGGAAAGTGCAGATACAAATGTAAAAGTTCATTCGTCTGTCCCTGTTAAATTTGGCCAACCTCTCTATCGCAGATCCTGATCTTTTAATAATTGTATTTTTAATTTTTTCTCAAATCCCCTTTATGTTTTGCTTTCTTTTATCACCTCTGGCAATTCATTCCATAACTTTAACCCATAGTAATTTATATTGTGTGATCCCATTTTAGTTCTTACATTTTTTATTTTTATCCCTCGTCCTTTTCTTGTACTTCTGACATTTAATTTCTACTCAATTTGTAGTGTCGCTTGATATTTATTTAATTTTATTCTTTCGTAAATCACGTTCAGCATTTTAAGTTTATGGATTTCCTTTATATTCATTATATTATTTTCAAGGTACAAGAGCATTAGATTGTCTCTTAAGGTATTCTCTTTATTATATTCTCTCTTAAGGTATTCTCTTAATTATATTCTCTTTATTCTTATTCTCTAAGTATTCTCTTTGTATATTCTCTTAAAGTATTCTCTCTTTATTATGTATTTACTCTCTTAAGGTATTCTCTTTGTTATTCTCTTAAGGTATTCTCTTTATTATATTCTCTCTTAAGGTATTCTCTTAATTATATTCTCTCTTAAGGTATTCTCTTAATTATATTCTCTCTTAAGGTATTCTCTTTATTATATTCTCTCTTAAGGTATTCTTGTTATTATATTCTTAAGGTATTATAAAATAATACAAGAATACCTTAAGAATATAACAATTCTTGAGGTATTCTCTTGTTATACTCTTGTTATATTTCTCTTGTTATACTTGTATTCTCTCTTAAGGTATTCTTTCTATTATATTCTTAAGGTATTATTTTTATTATATTCTTAAGGTATTATTTTTATTATATTCTTAGGGTATTATTTTTATTATATTCTTAGGGTATTATTTTTATTATATTCTTAAGGTATTCTTGTTATTACATTCTTAAGGTATTCTTGTTATTATATTCTTAAGGTATAAGAATATTTTATTAGCGCGTAAAGGAATGCTAGTACTATATCCTCCGCATACATGTCTGGTCTGAGTTATTTATCCCCATGTTATTCCAATCTGCGTGTTAGCCTTGTACATAAATCGTTTTTCTCAATACTAGGGATAACCAGAAACGCACCCGTCTTGTACTTTGGTCAATTAAACCCTTTTTGTTTAATGCACTGCTGATTCAGTGCATACTTAGTTTCTATTGTGTAGCTTCATTGTAACTGTAAATTATGACTAAATAGTCCTTGTAAAAAAATGTTCGTTCCATTTTAGTCTATCGATCCAGGACAGCAGTTTACATGGGAAAATTCAAATTTGGAAGTCAATAAGCCTAAAAACAGGTATGCCAACGTCATAGCATATGACCATAGCAGAGTTGTCTTACAGCCTCTGGATGGCATTCCCGGATCGGACTACATCAATGCTAATTACTGCGACGGCTATCGGAAGCATAATGCCTACATAGCAACCCAAGGGCCTTTGCCAGAAACATTCGGTGACTTCTGGAGGATGGTTTGGGAACAAAGGAGCGGAACCATTGTCATGATGACGAAATTGGAGGAAAGAACGCGAATAAAGGTAGGTAACAACCTGTACCAAAACTATTCTTTTATATATGTTATATACAAATCAATGATGTAGAGTTTTCAAAGGTATTGTGGGGGGGTGCTGTTTAGCATCCAGGCGCTCATATAACTTTACACCTATGATACGAATGTGCAGTTATTGTGTGTGTGTGCAAAAGTGCTACCCATGTTTTCGTTCTTTTGGAGATGCAGAGTATACGATTGTATTTGATGTCGTATGTGAGTCTGTGATGACTGGAATTTCCGGCCAATGGAACGTGTAGACAGCATATATTCAGATAGTAAAGATCGTACCGAGGATATCCAGAACGTCCACAGGACATCACAAGGACGACCTTTGCTATCTGGGTAAAGCAACGTGGTTGTAAGTCATTAGTAAAAAAAATTTAAGCTGTCTAAAATGGCAAGCGAAGGAGCATATCAGATATTGTTTATTGTACTAGTTCGATAGGTGCAGTACTGCAGCTCTAGCATACAGAAATATGCGTGAAGTATACGAGGAGAATGCGGTTGACCATAGCACATGTCTTTGGTAGTTTCGGAAATTCAGAGACGGAGACAAAAGCTGCAAAGATAAGCCACGTTCCGAACGTCCATCAGTGATTTCTGAGCAGATTATGGACCAAGCCATATCGAATGTCCCATGTCCAGCTATTGAGGAATTAGAGGAAACGCTATACTTACACAGAATACACACACATATATACCACACTTGAACGACGAATGCGCGAACTTACGTTCATCACAAAGCTAGATTCATGGGTTCCATATCAGCTGTTTGAAAAGCAACAACAAGAGAGAGAGAACCAGTGCCTACGTTTCTCTCCTACGTCTTATAAAGAAGACGATTGAAGTGTAAATATTTTTAAAATCAATAATTAAATTTTGAAATACGTCTTAAGAAACTTGCATGGACAGTAATAAATTTGCAAATATTATATAAATACTCAACATTTTTACTTAAATTTAATATATATATATATATGTATTCCATATTATAACTAATGTTCGTGTCTTTTTTTTTATTTAAATTAATAGCAGTTGTTTATTCGCAATTTGTATGATTGCACAGTGTGTGAACAGTTGTTAAGTTATATACCTTTCGAATTTTTCGTCTCAATACAGAACTATTTCGATTCTGATACGTAAATTAGAAGAGAGCAGAGAGCCTAACTTGTTTCGATGCTCTCTTTCGGAGAGTTGAAAAAATTTGTTAGATTACAAAACGCCATGTATCTGAAATTAATCATTTTCATTTTAGTGTGATCAGTACTGGCCTGGTCGTGACACGGAGACGTGCGGTGTGATGTACGTAACCTTGATGGATATTCAGGAATTTGCCAGCTACACAATACGAACCTTTCATTTACAAAGGGTGAGAATTCACGTTAATTCAAATTCGGTTCATAATTTTTATAATGCAGTGGAACCATGTAAAGTGACTACCTTGATAATTTGACCACCTGAATAAAGCGACCATTTTTTATAAGAGAGAAATTGTAGGGGAAATAGACCATGAAATGCGCATAGGACAGCACTTTTTCAAGAGTCTCTCTTGAAAAAGTGCTGTCATATGTTTCTCATAGTCCATTTCATATTTTATTCCTACTTCACATTTTATTTCACTTTATAATTGTAATATATTAGCATCTAAAGTACAACAATGCTTTAAAATTTTCAAGAAAGGTTTTGTATTGCATAACAGGGCCGTGCTTAGGGGGTGCAAGCTGGGCGATCGCCCAGAGCCAAATGTAGGGACGCCGTGCAAGTACCAAGAAATAAGTTTTAGCGGCCCCATGTGCTGTCTGTCGGTAGAGTATTTGGTCAGTTGGCCTTTTGCATGTGACGTCATACTTCTCATAATGCAGCTTCTAAATGGTGGTCAAAATAAATACATATGTTATTAGTCAAATGTTTAGCATTAGTAGCCTATGTACGTTACCATGTTTATTGTGGTGGCAATATGGCCACTGCAAAGACTTCTGGTTTCCGAAACTTGGCTGCATAAAAAGCTAGAAAAATTACTTTGTAAGTTCTAATATTATAAAAAAAGCGGCTTTGTTCGTTGAATTAGCTTTTCATTAATTCGTTATAATTATAATAATTGGAGTAATAATAAATTACAATGATTCGTATTTTAATTAATTTTTATCCCCTATTTTCAATTTAACTTCATTATCTTCTTTTTATTTTTACCTACAGCGTTTAGACCAGTGAAGAACTTTGTTT
>QLNU02003225.1:59770611-59786125 GCA_006491805.2 Dysdera silvatica | reverse complement strand
CAATGGGGTGTTTCCATGTCCATTTTCTTTGCGGTTTCTTCTTAAAAAATGAATTCATGATGCTAAGATTTTCAGCTTCTGCAAATTCGATGAGTTGATCGCCACGTTCATTCCTTTCCCCATATCCGTATTTACCAACCGATGTCTCTCCTTGTTCCTGTTGTCCAATTCTTGCATTGAAATCCCCCATGATGAGCTTGATATGTTGTTTCCCTTTGGTGTGTAACTCTTTGATTTCTTCATAAAATTCTTCAACCTCTTCGTCGGTATGGCTTGATGTTGGTGCATATACCTGTACTATTTGAAGTTGGTATCGCTGGGTTAGTTGAATAATAAGCCTCGGTTCTCGCTCTGATGTGCTTTGAGCTTCAAAAAAAGTAGTCTTTAATTCTTTTGTTGATTAAGAAACCAACACCACATATTCTTCCAGTTTCCATTCCTCTATAATAAAACAAATGTCCGCTTTTAAGAGAGTTCCACCAACTCTTCACCTTTTCTTCTGACTTCACTGAGTCCTGTAATGTCCCAATTGACCTTTTCAAGTTCCTCTTCCAATTCCTGAAGTTTCGCTTCAGAAGCAAGGGATCGTCCATTATACGTAGCCAAGGTCAGTAACAAACAGCAGCCTGGGCCATTCCACTGGTTCTTAGCACCCCTGCTTTCATGCCACACTGACCGCTGCCTTGATCAGGAGCACTCCAGCACCTGGAGACTAGGGGCCATGGTTTCTAGTGTGTCAACATAATGGAGGAATTAGCTAGCCATCATTTCACCAATCTGGCTAGATGAGTTGGTGAATTAGTCCCCGTGGTTAAAGAACTTCTCTGATTCTATGCCCAATTTAACTTCTGAACTGTCAAATTATTTTGATTCTAATACCAAATATGCCACATTTTTGATTATATATTCAATTTTAATTTTTTTTAGAACCATTGAATAACACTTACCTAACGAAACATTCTCGCAAGCCTAAGAACATAGTTTGCAGGGCCTCTAGGCAGTTTAGTAGATTGGGCCCCCGAACCAATTACGTTTGATGACAAATTATATTTAGTGTATTATTAAAGTTCAGGACCTTGCACCTTGGGATTACAGACACCTTGGAATTTACCATCCCCTGTCCTGCATACTTACCTGACACAGCACTTACACGATTACTATAAATGACTTAAAATAGGGTAATGGTGTTACCGAACATTTGACGACTGTTTCCACGTGCTAATCGTTTTCAGAAACATGTAAACATCACAATGTTGTGATCTCATATTGCCAGATACCTTGAAACTGCACGTTTCTTTTTACTCATTAATGAAATGGCAACACCACTGCGTTTATTTTTTAATTCATCTTTGATTTGACGATTGTCACGTCCAATCAAAACGCCTGTTGTATTATTACCTTCAACAGTCTACACCTACACTATTGATGTTAATAAATCTTAAACCTTTTATATATTGTATGTTGTGATACAATATTGTTTATCGTTTGTCCAGTCCCCCCCCACCTCCAACAATACTTTTCTTGGGATGTGTTATATCGTTATGAAGTTTAATTTAATAATTTTTTCTGTGTAGCGCTGGTGTCGGACGAACGGGTGTGTTCATATCTTTAAGCATCATACTAGAAAGAATGCAGTATGAAGGTGTGGTAGATGTATTCCAAACTGTACGCATTTTACGCACGCAAAGGCCAGGCATGGTACAAACCGAGGTATGTGTACTACTTGACCTCTTTCTTCAGTAAAATTGAAACTCCTACATATTTACACCATATATTAGGAGTATGATGAAAATCTATCATACATGAATACAGTATGTATTCTCCATAATACTTAGTTCATACGAAGAATATGTATTTGTGGATAATAAATTTTCAGTGTATTTCTGATACATATAAATACCCTTTCTTCATATAATTTAGTTAATTTCCTCCCATTCTTCGTATTGCACATTATGTACTCTTATGTGCATTCCGTATTGCTTACTATGTATTTTTATATCTGTGTCGTATTGCTTACTGTGTATTTTTAAATCTATGCCGTATTGCTTATTATGTATTTTTATATCTGTGCCGTATTGCATACTATATCTTTAATTATTTTTAGAAGTTTATGTACGAAAATGCATTACAGTACATAACATGACTTTTTATTATGCGTTGTATATATAATGTTATGTGTTGTATTAATAATCCGAAGTTATGTAAGAAGAAGTGGAGAATACCATATTAATAGATATTGATACTGCTATCTGAGGTGTTTCTTATACGTTTATTAACCATTACGTTGTGAAATAGCTATTATAGATTGATACTCCATACTGATATTGTGATAATGGTTTTATTTAATTGGATTAGATGATTAATAATCCTGGTGGGCTTTCTTAATTACTATTTGCTATATGTATTATTTTCTCCTAGTTTTTTCTTACTCTTGACAAGTCTATAGCTGGTTATGTAGTTTTATATTATTTTCTATGGACCTACCACAAGATACTGTAATAATATATGTATGTGAAAATAAAATACTATTATTATATATGTGTATGCAGGGCTCAACAGATCGTGGTGAATTATAATTGCAAAGACAAAAATGGTACTCACACACCTCAATAAAAAAAAACCTATGAACATGGTAGGAATAGGGAACGTTCTACCTGCTTCACATGTAAAAATCTAGTTGGTGGTGGCAACCACATTTGTGGCGCCCTGTGTGTACATATATTGTATGTTTATAGAGCTATATATCCATAATGATTTCAACGTACAATTAGTGTAATGCAAGTAGCCTGCCTATAGGGGTTTGCATCACTTATTATTAGAGCCCGGCTTTCATGCAAACGCATATGTGCATAAGCAATTGCATCTTTTTAGCGTTGGTGCATATAAATGCATAAAAACGGTGCATTTCCAGAATAAATGTATATTTTAAGCATTTTAGTGTTCCTTTATCAGGAAAATTTCTCCGACAACGCTAAAGCTAAACTTTCCTCTTACTCCTCATCTGAGCAGAAAAGCAAAAGTATTTGTAAACGTACATATTTATGGCCTGGGGCGCCCCAAAATTTAATCTTAAATGAATTATAACCAACATCTCTTTATTAGAGAAACCGAGAATTTAGTTTTACTTTACTAGATTGGCAGTTCACTTAAGAAGAAATTAAAACAAACATTTGCGTGGGGTAAAATTCCACGTCATTATTTATGAATGGTACAACTGACAGTGGAAGGGCCCGAGCTGGACGACGCCAATTTTAATGAGAGTGGTCTCATTTGAAAGCTCTCAAAATATTGTTATACACATATTCGGACGTTTTTCAGCGTGGGCCTTAAAAAGCCAGGGGTTAAAGAAGGGCAGAATTAAAGGCATTTTCGAAGATTCCAAACGGCTATATCTCGGTTAAAATTTAGAGCTAAAGATTAAGTTTTGATGCATTGTATGCAACTTTCAAATATATGTTTCAGGATTTTTCAGATAAAACATTATTAAATGTTATTTTGTAATTTTGGATATCGCCTCTATTACTGCTATTTATCGAAAGACTTCTTGGCAGTTTGGTGAAATCAATGGCGATCTTTCTAGAAAGCTGGCTGTTTGCGTTTGTATTATTGAATATGCATGAAACATATAAAAGGAGGTTGAAATGTAAATTCACACATTAAGGATACAAATTAATGATCGAAGATCTTACTGCTCATGGGAAATATCGTGAATTTATTGTTTATAATCATTTAATGTCTTTTCATACGAAGAGTAAAATCTTCGTTCAATAACTTGCATTCGTAATACCCCGAAACCTGCCTTGCATCAGAACAGTGGGCCACCCAGAATTTTCCAAAGTGGGGGGGGGGCAGTGGCACATAGAATTTTTTTCAAAGGTGTGTGTATGTGTGAGAAAGAGGTTAACACCGAAAAATTCTCCGAAAATTTGTTTCAACTGTTATATTAATTTAGTAAGGCAGTTGTATTCTGCACATTTTTCTTTTCAAGAGCAAAATCAAAATAATTTTTCCGTTTGGTCAACCCTTGGATTCTGGGCCCCACCCCCCGTGAGTGCATTACTGCATTAGAATGTACTACTTCTCCGTCTTGTTTTGCTCGTTTTTTGGAATAGTAAAAGGATTGCATTGTTCTCCAAAAATAATTTTCATTTTTTTTATGTTGTTATATTATAGGAAAATCATGTTGTATATGAGTAATTAATGTATATGTGTGTTTGAACGATATGAACTACGTTTATACGTTTTATTCAGATTGATATTAAGTTACAGAAAACTTGTGTAGGAAATTATAACGTCTTGACAATTATTATGACTTTAGTTGCAAAGAACGTTAGCGAAAGTGAATATTTGTTACTTACAAAAACAAAAACAGATTTCTCAAAAATATAAAAAAAAATCGGATAATTTTTTATTCTGATCAAATAATACATGTTAAATTTTACTGCAAGAATATGCAGAAAAAATGCAATTATTAGTTACTGCGTTTGCCGCAAAATATAACTCACTCTACTCTGATAGTGATATAACGATAAGAGCAAGCCGGTTTCAACATCTTTCTGGAAATATCGCCAATGATTTCGCCGAATTGCTAATAAGTCTTTTAATGGATATCAATAATAGAGGCGATGTTCAGAATTGAAAAATTAGATTCAATAATGTTTTATCCAAAAAATCCTGAAACACGTATTCGATATATTTGAAAGATGCATATAATGCGTCAAAACTTAATTTTTAGCTCTAAATTTTAACCGAGATACAGCCGTTTGAAATCTTCGAAAATTCCCCTAATTTTGCCCTTCTTTGGCACCTGACATCTATATTAAGGCCCATGCTGAAAAACGCTCAAATACGTGTCTAACAATTTTTTGAGAGCTTTCAAATGAGACCACTCCCATTAAAATCGGCGGTGGCCAGTTCGGGGCCCTTCCCTTGTGAGTAACAGTCCATCACAGATAAACTATATAACGTAATAGACAACCCACAAGATTTTATAAGTTCTGTCCACTATTGTGCTATATAAAACATACCATTTAATACATATTGAATACTTTTGCTCAGTAGTTAATAAGTCTATTTGTTTTAAAACACTGAACATAGGATTTTCAAGCAAGTTAAAAAAAATTAACTACATTTGTATTCATTTTAAGTGCATATATATGCATATTTTTCCGGTTTTTAGTGCATATGATCCTAACTCTACTTACTGCAATAATTATTATATTATTATCATATTATATGCAATAATTATGCAAGCTCAGTCTGTGTATAATGTTTTTATAACCCTCATTCCTATATATTATAATTACGGTATTTGCAATATGTATTTCACTTTTAATATGTGTACAGTGCAGCAAGGTATAATTGACAAGCTATGACCCACATTAGTTAAAAAGTATTTTCAAATAATCATCTAAAAACTATTGACATTAGTAATGGCATTAAAGCAGTATGCTGTCACATTCATAATCAATAGCCTATTTAAACATTTTAATTTCACGTAATTTTTAATTTGTGTTTCGAATATCCTTTTTAGGTAATTACTATTTACAGTACTTGCTAGAATATTACTATACGCAGTACTTATTTAGGTGGCATCAGTCACAATACTTATTGAAGTACTATAATTATAACGCTTATTAAATCAAATGTGCTATAATTATAACACTTCTTAAAGTAATGTATTTAAACAGTACTAGAATATTGCAGTTGCCAATAATTATTGAAGTACTGCAATTCTAATAAAATAGTATCATCATTTACATAATGATTATTAGATTACCACAGTATTGTCATTTATAATAATTATTAAATTACTACAGTACTGTCATTCATAATCATCACTAGATGACTACAATACCATAATTCATAAAATGAGTATTATAATATACTAACGAGCTAATTAATTTTTTTTGTTTTTAATACTGTGGCAGGACCAGTACCAGTTTTGCTACAGAGCTGCTCTTGAGTATTTGGGTTCCTTTGACCACTACGCGAATTGACTTAAAACACTCGCAGCGGTACCGAAAACTGCCAAGCCATGCCTAGCCAACGCAGCACATGTGATACAGATTGTGCCTCATTCGTCAACCCATAACAGGCTGCAGGCCAGTCCGTATTTCAAATCAACGTATCTTGTGTCCGTACCTTGTTGCACAATCAGCCGAACGTTGATGGTCTAAGAAGAAGAGAAAATTAGGTGCTGGACTGGTTTCCTTTTTTTCTCAAAAAATCACAGCTGTTTTTAGTTCCCTCCAATAGGTATGGTGCGATCACGTGGCTAAAGCCTCAACAGTTCCTTTACTTTTACTTGAAGCACAATGTTTTGAGGCTCACGTAAAACAAACGTTGAAACTCAAGTGTTAGTAACGCATTCCATGTGGGGAAAAGATTCAAATTCTATAAGTGGTGCTCTGACTGTCCTGAAATTGCGGGACAATTCTTTAGTCAAGACTGTATACCAAAGACTGCTGATACAATTACCGCATGTTTTGTGCTAGGGTTAGATTTTTAAGGAAAATGTGATATATTCATTGGTTTTCTTCGGTGTTTTGTACCTGCAAACACAAGCTGAACTTTTAGCTACCTTTTATGCTACGTTTTTGCTTTTTAGTAAGGGAAGGGTTCAAATTTTAAATGTATGCCGAAAAAGACTATTTTGGTGGCTTATTTTAAACTATATTTCTATGCAATAGAATATGTTTTTATTTCTTATAAAATACTAGAGAATTGCTCGTTGTTTTGTAATGTTTTTTATACCATGCTTTAGAATTTTATTTTCATTTTTATTTGGTTTTTGCTCTGAACGAGCCAGCCGAATGCTACTAATCATGAAGCGCCAAACGATTTGATGAGGATCAAGTCCTATCCCCAAACATGAGTTCCGAACCACGTCAGATAGCTTAATGGGGTATGTGTCAAACAAGTGTATCAACAATCGAAATAACCACTTCTGCTATCCAAGAAGATGGGAAAAAAAATTTCACTATGAGGTTCAAATGGGTCATATAATACGGGTGCAGTGTTAAATATGCGGTCTACGATCAGAGACGAATCCAGCTATCCACCGAAGCCTATTTTTTCCCTCGGTTTTAAAAGAGGTCAGATCAGGACAGGGAAAAAGAAGGTAGCTAAATAAAATTCGTATGTGTATGCACTTACAAAATAACTATTCACTGTGTTCAGTGAATAAAAATATTTTTTACCTGGCAACATAATGAAACGCTGAACTATAACAGAATATTTCGTCACGTCTGAAGCTCAAGAAATGTATTTTTCCCTCAGGAAGCATATTGCCAGATACGTGTTTCGCTTCCGTAAAGAACTAACCACGTCATTCTGAGTGTAGCATTTCTTTTTCAAACGAAAATAATGCTTAACTAAATGATATTAATTATAAAACTGTTCATCGTCTGCCAACAATTGGTCAAAAATTCCTGTTTTGAACTACCTCTTTCACAAAAAAAAAGTAAAAGTTTCCGTGATACATATTGAAATTAAAAGTTTACTTAATGTCAGTACTTAAACTTGGGCTTTACACTCAGTGAATACATTCCGCAATGTTATATATTTCTATTCCTCGCGGATGTTATATATATTTATATACTCCTGCAAGATTTGAATTGAGTTTCTCATTCAGGCCATATTTCGAGGATTCGAACTGGCAACACACATCAATACGAATTAAATAACATTAATGCCACATTCTTTATATCTGATTTCGTGCAGCCTTGATTCATTTGCACAGATTTTTCAAAAATCGAAGTACAGTAAAACCTCCCTAGTGGGGACACCTGTATTTAACGGACTTTTTTCCAATTCTCTTTCCCAGTAGTTTCTATCTCCCTAATCTTCTTGAATAGCCGACAGGTACATTCAAGTCTTTAAGCTTCCGCAAATTCAGGTTTTACTATATATATATATACCATCGGCAGTGGTGCTTTCCGTATTACCTAACATAAACACGTTGCATAATATTATCAAATAATAAACGTTGTACGTGTGTTTTAAAATAAAATGTTATATTATTATTAGGCTTTAAAAAAACAATTGAAGTATGAATCAGTTATGCAAATATTTTTTTTAACGTTTGTTATGTTTTGGTTATCAAAATATGTCTGTGTCAGGCAATTAAGTTGCTGGATAAGGGCTGGGTATTTCTCAGTCGTTCAGCAAAGAGGCACCATGATAAATGACTGGCATCGCCACTCTATTTATCTACGTCCAACCAGGCTTACTTGGTTAAATATCCAGTTTTACTTGGTTATTACCTTACTTAGTAGAGAACAGAACCACAGGCACGGTGTGGTTCAAATGGAGTATGCCGTTTACTTTAAGTTCAAATGAGATTAATTTCATTCTACACATTCATATGTGCGATTTAAAATGTGCATTCATATTCATAGGAATAAGGTTTTAAAAAGTGCTTATGCCACAGTGTGAACTCAAATCCTCGACCTCAAGTTTTCTGTGTCAGCGCTGTGGCCAGTTACTATAGGGACAAGAGCAGGTATTAAGGTCAGTCATACATAGGAAGTATGGAGACTTGAAGGGTTAAAAAAAATTGCATATTCACTGAGTGCAAGCCTTATATCAGTACTTTATGAAATACTTAGTACTGTAAAGAAAGGCAAGTGCTTATTTCTGGTTGAAATGAGTTAAAAATCAAAATTTACTTTTATATCTAGGACTGGTTCACTTTTTAATATTATATGTGTTTGCGTAACGATGTCTAGAAATACTTGAAGATGTTTCAGATCTCCTTCTTACTATTAAAAGCAGTTGAATATTAAACTTTTGATGTTCCGTCTTCATGTGCAGAACATGTTTCACTTCTCACACAGTAAATCGAGTTGATGTTGTTCGTTGAAACTTTTACTTCTTCTGTGATGCGATTCTTCTTCTCATACTGTGAGTATCTTGACCTATCTCGGTTGTATTGTGCATGTATACGGTGTCATTCATGGTACTATCAATCACAGTATTTTGTGTACTTAAAATCGCGCCATTTTTCTATGTTTTTAAGCATTGGAAATTTGTATTGGTTTTAATCGAATTTTTATTGATATCGTCCGTTAAAAAAATTTCATTTAAGAAGAATACTGCTTCAAAATATATTGACCCTTTTAATCTGGGCTAAGTGTTCTCGGAACTATTGGCCTTCATGGGCATAAACGAGCTGAGCTTTTACAGAAAATTTGTGCTTTCACAGTATACTTCCTACCACGAAGTTTCTGTGGTAGAGCGTGATCGCTTAAAGGGTTAAGCCCGAAGGCAATAATTTATTAAGATTGTATAAGTATTTAACACATATCATTCACTCAAATTTAATGAGAAGCATTTGGAAAACATACTTGATATTTCTTCAAATGTTTAACATACATGTATACGTTAACTGCCTCATATCATAGTACATCCGTCATGTGGTGGTGTGGTCAAATAAAACTAATCAGCTGATTGGTCCGTTTGGTTTGATTTGCTCCTCCCTCCCAAGGTTTTTAAAATGTAATTGGAGGATTAAGATACCCCTCCTTTTAAGATACTTCTTCAAAAAACATTACTTCTATAACTTGAAGCAGGCTATATATACTCCAATCTGCGTCCGTTTTGCGCTTTAACGAAATGTAAAATAACGAAATAAAGTATTCTACTGGGTGTTTGAAGTCCAAACCACAAATCGTGGGGGGATGTTGCCTAATTTTTTTACCCAGTTAACACTATTAAATAAAAACACTGGCTACACCATTACACCAAATTCAAATAAACATATCAGTTTGAATCAAGAGCATGTTTTACAAATTTTAAAATACTTCAGTACAGGGAGATATGCATATGGCATAACTGAAATGATTTTCATGATATTTTAAGCACATATAAGAACATTAGCTGATCCAATGAGTGAAGGTAAGAGGCTTTAATCCCCCAAACAAAGTGTTAAAACTGTATAAAATTACACTTTGGTAGAACGTTATTACTTCATCAATGATTCTTCATGATTAATGGTTTTTAGCCCCAAAAACATCCTGGATCTGCCAGTGTCTTACGTGAAATTATAATTACCAAAAATTCAGATTTGTTAAGCTCATCATATAATGGGAAAGGTTGTTGAAGTGTTTACTTCCAATAATTTTTATATCCTTATTGCTTTAAACCTTGGTCTAGTACAGTAGTTCTTGAATTTCTTCAGCCAGTCTTCTTGTGGATACTACTTTCTTATTAAAAGGATTGAGGAGTAATACATAATCGCCTGTTTTTTAGTTATATGTTACTTTACTAAACTTTAACTAATCTGGAACAGCATGACTCCTAAGCCATAGCGTGCATGAAAATGTTTAGATCCTATTTATGTTTGAGTTGTCATCTACATGGTAAATCCATCCTTAGGCATCAAGGGTGATAAGTTAAACACCATTATGAGTGATTGTTCAAATGTAAATGCAGACAAGAAAGTTTGAGCCATCGTCTACATGGTGAATCCACCATCAAACTGTCAAAGGTAAATGGGTTAAACACCATGAAGACTGATGTATTGAACACCATTGTGAGTAAGGGATCAATTGCTATCAATCATAACTGATTAAACATTATCACGAGTGAATTTATACATTTTCATAAGTATATGGTATTCGAAAAAATATCAGAAGTAATGTGAGAGCTAAAAAATTAAACAAAAATCCTGGCCAGTTTATTGACTATTCATAATAAAACCTTTAACTATTCTACCCCTAATTAACTGTCCTATAACATAATCATGTACACTATTTTCAATTTGGTTATATCACAGACTACTGTCACTTCGGAAGAAATGATAAAGCTTCTAAACTAGACTGAATAATTTTCCATTTCAATGCATCACATATCAACAACGAAACTGTAAAAAATGTTGTTTCCTGTGAAATTGAAGTTTAACATGTGTGAAAACTAACCGATGTATGTTTCGTATCAATTATGACAATGTTTTGATGTATTGGATTGTTCCGCACATAGAAGGTTCGTTGCTGTTTCTAATTATATCTATTGTCTTATGGACTGTCGAGCTCAAAAGTGCAATATTATGTGCAGCCTGCATATCATTTGAAACCATGACTTAAGTTCCTAAACCGAACGTTTTCATAATTTCTGTACGATTCTATTAAGCTAAAGGTTACATATCTGGCAAATATCATACATCGTTGTTCAGCTATTGGGAGTTATCTGCTAAGGATCTGTTATTGGTTAAGACATGCGTCTGATAAGCTGGTTCTTGTGTTTTTTGAAAACCTCTTAAAAAGACGAGATTATTTCATCAGCTGTTGATAAGATCAAAGAATATGGAGTTCCCTAATATGTTGACTATTGTACAGCATTATTTTAAATGTATTGAAAAGCATTCCGTTTGGAAAGGGGGATCTTTAAAGCTTTGGCTATGGAGGCTACCATGCATGTAAAATTCTAAGGAGGTTTATACCTGTTTTAAAGCAGTTATTTGTGTTAAATTTCGTATTTTTTATTATATTTACCATTTATACTAATTCATGAATTGTCTTTGTTATGTAACATGGTAGTTATTTAGGGTTCTGGAAGCTGAAACGAAACGAACTGACAGGGAAAATGAGATGAAAGGAAAAAAAAAGAAATTCACAAGCCTTTTACAAAGAATCCATGTTACGTGTCGTAATGAGTACAAGATTGGGGGTTTGTGGTAGCCCTTGGAACATTAAACCCAAAGAGACATTGTTTTTTCTCTGTATTCATTGTGTATGTCTTCTATAAGTATGCCAATCCAGTCGAAACAGCATGTGCTGGCAAAACCCTCATGTGAACACAGTTGCCCGTCCCCGTAAGCGGTCTTTCAACTCTACTGGAGCTTGTTGCAGAATGACCCATACCAGTAGTAAAATACAACCAATCAAATCTACTGCTGCTGCCCATCCTTATACTGTAGAAATCCTCCTTGAGCTTCCGTATAGCTCTACTAGAGCTGCCCATCCTTCTATAAAAATCTCTCCCATGAGTTCTCGTTTCAACTCTTTTGAGTTTACAACTCTACTGGAGCTACCCATCCCTATGAAGGAATACCCCATGTACTTTCTTACATTTCTACTGGACAGGGGTGATTGTGTTCTGGGATTTCCGGGATTTTTATTTTTTTTTTAAATTACAAAAATTTTATTTTGTTTCCTACAATTTTTTACATTCCTGTGGAAATGTGTCGTTACCAAGAATATTACGCAATGTTTCGGGAAATATTTTCTGGTATTTTCGTTGAATTTGATTTGGACATAATCACGCCTGGCTAGAGATTCCCATCATTTTATAGGAATCCCCCCCATGAGTTTTCTTTTAGCTCTACTGGAGCTGCCTATCCCTATAAAAATTCCCCCGTGTGCTTTCTTACATTCCTACTGGAACTACACAGCCATTTATAGGAATCTCCCCATGAGTTTTCTTATAACTCTACTGGAGCTGCCCATCCCTATAAAACTTTCCCCAGTGAGCGATCTTTTAACTCTACTGGAGCAGACCCACCAAAAGAGCATGCAAACGTTTACGGTACTTGTAAAAATCATATTTAAGCTTAGCATGACCCTTGGTGTCCTCGTGCCACAAAATAAACAAAAGAAAATCATATTTAGATTTTCCGCTGGTCACTTCTGTAAGGCTGGCTGGTGCTGTGTCAAAGGAACATCATTAAAATGAATTTGAAAAGACCAAGGTTTGATTTTTATAAATATCCCCTCGTATTCTACTGCATTATGGGCACGACATGAACTGGCGTTTCCTTATTTTAAACAAATTCATACATCCTTTCTTAACCCATTGGCTGTAGCACCCTCATTGCAATGAAATTTTGTATATATACATAAGAATATATGGAGTTCTAGCTCTGTAACGTTTCCCCACTATTGAAACCTTTACCTCCCCCTTATGGACTTCCTGCGTAGGCATACGTCTTAACCTCACTCCGCAATCAAAGTACTTAAAACTAACCTTGTCTTGGTTCGTTTATTACCACCTAACTTGTCTAAAAATTGCAATGAAGAATTTCCCATTGATATTCAACATAACATTTTTAAACGAAGACTTTACTTGAAGCTTTAAACGAAGACTCTCAAAGATTTAAATAAAGGTAACTCATGATGTGAGCTTGATTTCAATTTTCATAACCGTAAACAAAATGCGGTGAAATTGGAGTTACGAATTGTTGGCAAATATTATTTGTTTTTGCTCTGAATGTAGCGTCCTTGATCTGTACTCATTATAAACACATGGTTTCTGACAGCTTATGACGTGTAAAGACATGGAACTTAACATGACTGTCAAGAAGTTTTTATTGCTTTGAAGAAATGACATAAAGATACAAGATAAATCTCCAAAAAAATGAAGATGATTTTGAAATATTGGGTATCAGTAACGATTATCCAACAAAAAGGCCATTCTAAAACTCATCGTTAATGACATGGTTTGTGTAAATCACAGTTACACTATCATTTACAAATTCAAGTTTTTTAACTGTTCAGTGTTCATGCTGTTTCATACGCATGTATAGCAGCATATGTTGAGGATCGAACATCGTAATTTCATCATAAATTTAAACGGTAGTTTTTTACGAAGAGCTATTGCTTTACACATTATTGTCATGCTCCCATCTTTGAGTGCTTCTTCTATTATACAAATTTGTAAATAAAATATATAATGTTTATCTAGACCTGTCGCGCAAATGATTACTGAGAACAGGATGGTGTTATTAGGAACTAATTACCTATTTCCGTTCGTAATTAGTGTGTGTGCCAGTGTGTGTGCGTCGTAGTATGAATGTTGTTTTGACTTCATTTTGTTGGATTTTTTACTGTTGACGCCTTGTTGCAAACGTTACTCATGTTTGGTTGAACAGTTTTTTGTCACAACTATCAGTATAGAATCTGATTTTCATTGAACATGGGAAATAAATATATATGATTAGAAACTATTGTGTATTGAAATATTTCTTTTGTAAATTTTTGCTATTGACTGTTCTTTCTTGAAATTAAATTTTCATTTGGAATTAAATTCTCGTTTATTGAGTCAATCTCTTTTTCTGGATACGTCAAAATGTATTTATAAATTACATCTCAAATTATAATGAAGATAATCGTTTGTGTATTTAAAAATCACAAATCGATTAAATTCAAGACAATTGAAAAATTATGAAAATCGCCTTTCTATATTTTAATTTACAGATTTATGAAAACCTCCAGTGAGAAAATTAATCAATCTAGTAAGAACTGATCAATAAATCCAATAACAATTAACCAAGTAAGAACTGATCAAACAATCCATTAAGAATTAACCTAGTAAGAACTAATCTAGCAAGAAGTGATGTATCACAATCCTGTACGAATTATTCAATCTTGTAAAACCAATCAATCGATCCACAGTAAGAATTAATCAATCCAGTAAAAACTGGTTAATCAATGCAATAAGAAGCATCTATGAAATACCAAATATTTTTCATCATCATTAGACAATTTCTCTTTAATTTTCTGTATAGCAATTTTTCAATTGCAGCGCCACTTGTAACCTAGGTGATATACATAACAGAAAGAGCATAACATACAGATAATTTTAGCATAATTACATATATGTATATATATCGATATCACACATACGAGTACACATATCCCTGTAACTAGACTATATTCTGGATTTGCCACACCAATTTCATGACCTTTGCATCACCTGACACGTAACTGGTGGGGGGGGGTGGGAGCTAAGCATTACTTAGCCTTTTCTGGAACGAAGTTAGCCCCTGGGCATTAAAAAAAAAACTTGTTTGACCTCTTGGTTAAATCTTCGAGTTGTTTTCCTCTGATTGAAATAAAAATCCAATGAAGATTGATTAAACTGTAAGAAATACGGTTACAAGAGAATAAGTAGCGGGCAATTTTTGGCCATTAGTGAGAAAAGTGGTTTTTCGCCAAATGAAGGTTTTGTATTCGAACCCGGGAATGCAGCCATCTCTTTTTTTTTTTTATAAGGACCACCAAGGTAATTAATTACTGTCAAATATCGAATTTATGCATTTCGTGTATCATGAGTTCAAATTTGTAATATCGTGAGATGAAAATCTGAGCAAAATATAATGAAAACATAATCAAAATATAGTGAAAATGTAGTTCCAGAGACAATTGAGAAGATAGTCTAGAATAATGGTTCCCAACCTTCTTTAAACCGCAATCCACTTTTATAGTAGCCAAGCGATCGGCGACCCTCTTTCATAGTAAACAAAAGATCTGCGACTCCTCTCTGTCCACCATGCCACGTTCGCATAATAAAAACATTTTTAACAATAAAGAAAACACGTTAAATATAAAACTATATTAATGATATATAAAGTCTTGATCAAAATAATAGCACCAGCTGGCTGAGCTTTCTATTTATGTGGCAAATTAATATTTGCTACACGGATAGAAAGGCGGAAGGGGAGGGCTAATTCACCAACCAGTTTAGCCAGAGTGGTGAAATTATGGCTAATTCCACCAATATGCTTATACACCAA
>QLNU02003225.1:59737789-59761280 GCA_006491805.2 Dysdera silvatica | reverse complement strand
TTCACTTCCTGCCATTTGAAGAGCAATTGTACTGACCACCTTTCATGTACCAACAGAATAACGCTCCCATCCATGTTGCCAAATCTACATGGGAATGGAGTTTGTGTAATGGACTGTGATTTCTCCAGATCTCAACCCTATGGAGGCTTATACCATATGTAGGGCTTACTAATACATTCTGTGTAGAAAAATGGGAGACACCAACTTTATTCCTGAAGTGAAACAATAAAAAAGGTTTGGGAAGAAATTGATACCAACACACTTAAAGCAGTGGTGCCCACAAGAGTATTTAAAGTCATTTCACAGTAGGGACATTTTATTGGATATTGATCATATGTAGTTCTTTGGTGATACATTGTTTTGAATCATGGTACCAGCATTTTGACTAATTCATTCACTGTTTTCATTTTTGTAAACGTAAACTGTTGCCACTGATAAAGTATGTATAATTCAATATTCTAATTTTATCCACAACTCATTGTTGAACTGTGGGAAGTATTTGGTAGTAATGAATGTAAAGGGCTTCAAATTAATTTACATTAATATGTATTCGCGTGAAAAAATGTGACTGGTGCTATCATTTTGACTCAGGATTGTGCTCACCCAAATGGCAACATGAAATGTCCTTAATATGTGAGTAGAAGCATAATACATATATTTTCTTTATTTTATATTGTTAACTTCATTATGGTTTATTTGTAAATAAAATTAGCAAATATGTAACTGATGCTATCATTTTGACTCAGACCTATACATATATATATTCTAAAATTATAAATTAATATATAAAATTAATAATTAGTAGAATATTGCACTACAGCCATATTGAAATATAAAAGCGTTTGAATCAGTTTTGGTCTCCTAAGAAATTACAATTCAGCCCTCTTTCTCACATGTTATTTTGACAAATCAAAGTACATTGTTCTACAGCCTACATAGCTATACATTTTCTCTTAAGCCATTTTTCATTCATCTTTTTTAAAGAAATGCCTATCATTGCATTGACTTCAAGCCCTGTTGTGGAATAAATAAGATTCTGGGTTTGAATTCCGGAAAAAAGTCAAGCCATTTTTTTTTTCAAACTTCATCCTTAAGCATATTATATTCAGCGCTATGTGTGTGTGGATTGATGAAGGTAAAACTCGGTGATGTACATGAATTGGATTTAATGTTCGATTCGGTGTTAATATGTGCTTATGACAGGGTTTTTTTCATTCCCATTTTTAACAAATATCTGTGTATCAGTTTGGAGGTGCCTTAATTAAATATACAGGAGAATTATTTTATAGACAAATACCTGTAGGACAATAATCTTATGGACAGTTTTATAGATTTCAGCATCATCTAAACAAATATCCAGAATTTTATTAATGGTCGAACTTGCAAATTTTTAGTCTCGGAGCAGCACTCCATCTATGGATAATAAACTATGATGCTATTTAATGGACGATGTAAACCTAAAAATACTGTATTAGCATATTAGTTTGTAACAGTCCATATATGGAAATTGCCCGGTTTGATAATGTGTGCATCGGATATTTAAAACAATAGTTAATCAAAACTAAAATGTATCTAGGAATAATACAACAAAGGAAGCGAATTATTTACGTTATGTCATCACGTTCTACAATAAAGTCACGTACATGACTGAAAAGCGTCCTTAGTTTTCATTAAAAAAAAAAGTCAGAATTTTTTATTTCTTTAAGACTATTTCAAGAATTTTTAGAGGTGCCTTGTGTGTTCCTTTAAACAAATCAAGTAGTTTATATATAAAGTGTTTAATCATTTATACGAGTTTCAAAATCTTTGCATTCTAATTTTCTTTAAGTGTTTGTTGTTTTATCTAGTTCATGAGTTTTATACTTGTGTTTAAATATCACTACTCATATAAAAAGAAATAAATTATCAGAACACAAACTTTGATGCTGGAATTTTATTAAACCCATGCAAAAGTAGAAGTAAGATATACATGATATGAATCTGTCATTTTGAAAAGGAGTTATGTCTCATTATTTTCTTATGGAGTTTACTCCTTTTCAAAATGGCTGATTCATATATATTTTATCACCAACTGGCTTCCAGAGCTCTCTCAGTTTTACAAAAATAATATCAAACACATATCCAAAAACCAAGCATTTTAAAATTTTAAAAGCTTAAATAGCAGTGATAGAAACCGTGCTATCGATAAAAAACAATACTTGATTATGAATACTGTATTACAGTTGTGTACAATAAATATTCGAAAAGACCAAAGGCATCAGTAATACTGTTTGTGCCACAATCACGCTTCTTCTATACATACATTAATAAAAAAACGTCTTCCACATTCGTGTAAACCATGATTGTCATATTCCTGGATGTCTCAACTGTACAAATGCATCCTATAACAGAAATACAAAAAAAAAAGTGGATATACGTTATATTGGATTATACACTGGTGTGCAAAAATTAAGGATGGGAAAGTTTTTAGCATGCAACGTCGCACCCTAGTGTTTCAAATGGGTACAAAGCATACCATAATATTTCCAAGATGTAAGATTATGGAAACGGTGAACAATACTGACCAAGAAAGTAATCCAAAGGATACAAAGGACTTTTATTCAAAAATGGGCTTTCAGCACAGGAGGACAGAAGACAGAAACGTCCATGTGACAGGCGGCAAGTAAGACAAATACAGTTTTCAGTAGGCGATATCACTTCCCCCGACTACGATGCAGGATGTGCACAGTCTGTTCATGCTTAATACGAGGTTGTCGATGAGCTCTTGAGGCATCATGGCCCATTCCTCTTGTAATGCCGATCACAGCTGAGGAATTGTTGCTGGTGGATGACAATGTGCTGTCAAGCATCTCCCGAGAACATTCCACACGTGTTCTATTAGATTCAGGTCCGGAGATGGGTTTTTTTTGGTTTTATTATGGCTCAAAGACTACAGTGGTCATGCTGCGCCGGGACCTACTGTTTTCCGAGGAATCCGAACCTCTTAAGGCCTAGGGAACCAAACCCCGGACTACAGTGAGCAGGGCTCTCCGGAGATGGTGTGGGCTAGTTCATGCGATTAATATCTTCACTCTCTAACAGCTCAGCGATAGCCTCTTGACCATGAAGTATAACGTTGTCATCCATGAAGAGGAATTCTGGACCCACAACACCCTGGAAAAGACAGACATGAAGAAGGAGAACTATGGTACAATAGCGATCGCCAGTGACTGAACCTCCTTGGAAGATGTGGAGCTCCATATGGCTACAAAGCATTATGCCTCCCCCCAATGAGAACTCCGCCACCTCCAAACTGGTCCCTTTAGATGATGTTAAATGGGTGATTGCGTGTTCCCCGCTCTATTCAGATGTATAGACGTCCAGAATTGCTAGTGCAGTGGTTCCCAACCTTTTTCAAGCCGCGACCCATTTTTATAGTAACCAAGTAATTCGCGACCCCCTTTATAGTAACCAAAAGATCTGCGACCCCTCTGTCCGCCGCCGACACATTTGCATAATAAAAGCATTTTTAACAAAGTAAAGAAAACACATTACACATAAAATGTTAATTATATATATATATTAATGTATATTATAGATATAAAGTTAACAACGATTAGTAGAATATTGCAATGTAACCATGTTGGAATCAGTTGATATGAAATTCCTTATAAAAATTATTGCGATTAAAAATAATTGCGGCGACCCCCAGGTTGGGAATCACTGCACTAGTGAAACTAAATTGGCTCTCATCCGTAAACAGCCCTCGATCCCATTGCTGAGCTCCCCATTCCTCGTGTTCCTGGCACCACAGAAAACGCCATCCCTGATAGGTAGGTGTTAATGGCACACACCATATTGGTTGCCGAGCGAATAAACCACCTGTGTGCAGTTTCCTAGCCACGGTAAAATGCGATAGCAGCTGTCCAGTAGTGTATTGCATGCGACTTGTGATTTTGCAAGCTGTCAGCCATCGATCTCTTCTCCCCTGTAGAACAAGATACTGGTCCTCCCTTGCCGTAGTTGCTCATTGACGACTACCACTAAACCTTCGGACAGCTGTTCCTGTCGTTCGAAATGCCGTCCATGCTCGTGACACGATGCTGTGTGCGATTACGAACTCCTCGGCCTCACTCGTCACACTTCGACCTTCTTCCAACTTTCCAATAATTCGACCTCCAGTAAAATCATCCAGATGTTGTCTACGGGGCTGTCTGTTGAATATCTCGCACTGCTACAGCAACTTGCCGTCGTTCAAACCGATGTATCGAGCTTGCACTGAAATGCTGCATGTACAGTCCTCGTGCTTTATACCCTACCCATACACCTACATTACGTCAATACGTATATACAAATGCCCTACTGTATTGGTCTTTCGGTCAGTTCTGCCTATTCATTCCGCTGTTACGTTACTTTTTCCATCTCGTCCTTAATTTTTGCACACCAGTGTATATTTTATATTGTATTTCTTTACTTAAACTGACATCACATCACACAGGACACAGAAATGGATGCTAGTACACAACACGTTACCCCTAAATCTAACGCAATTTTAGCGGAATCTAGAGCAGTATTTCCAAAAACTACAAACCTGGCAACTAGGACACAGTGACTAGCCGCCATTGTTTTTATGGCATTTTTTGTTATTTTCATTGTTTTTTATGGTGTATTTTGTTATTTTCATTAATCCTTCCCTTTCCTCTTCCCCTCTATGCACCGGCCCTAAAAAAAGGAACAAGCCAGTCCTCTTCCTCCTCCCCTTCCTCTCTAAGTGCCAGCCCTAAAAAAGACAAAAATTAATCCTCTTTTCCCCTACCTTCTTCCCCCCACCCACTGTCATTTTCTTCCTGCCCTTCCTCCTTTTTCCTCTCCTCCCTAAAAAAGTACCATCCTTCTCTCCCTTCCCCACTTTCTAAAAAATTTAAATACGAGTACTTACCTTTTACTTAACAAAATCTGCTTACAAACAAAAAACACTTATTTTAATTTTGCTCACCTCTTCCAAACACTCACTGAAATTTATTGCCTACTTGCACTTTGGACACTCATACTCCCACACAATTAACCTTTCTTTCATTGCCCACTCAATCACACTTCTCTTTCCGTCACTTCCTAACCCATTAAAAAATTCAAGATTCCAACGCTCAAACATTTTCGCTGCAAAAACAACGACATAGAATGTGAAGTCAACATAAAATGGCATTGCGTACCACTCCTAGCTCCTTTGTACACACCTATATGATGTCATACTCTCTCACATGACACCCCAATCTAGCGAGGCAGAGTGAAAAATGGGTAATGTGTTCTACACTGTCACCAAGAAATGTAAAAACAAAAAACATATCTATATATATTGTATATGTTAGGCTCAAACACTGAAAACGCTCAATGAGCGATAAAATCGATCACAACGCATTATGGTTGTTTCAAAAATGCCACAACCCTAAATTCGAGTTGTAGCTCTTTTAGCACCATTTTTCATATCTTTACACCTCTATTCTTACTCTCTCCACAGCCGATCCAATGTTTTCATCATACTAGCACAGCCATTTTACAGAACATCTAACTGACGTATCAGCCAAATTATATAAAAACACACATTTTACAAAAAAGAAGATTAACCAAGCATCTAGCTTTTTGTAATTCTTCTAAAGGCATAGGTTCAACTTCTAGAAGTGAAAAATCTGTAGTCAATCGCGCACGCGTGGGCAGGCCACCATTTTTTAATTAAACAAAATCATACATAATTTATGAAAAACAGGCACAATGAGGAAATTAAGTATTTATTAAATTAATAATAATAGAGGATTAAACTGTATTAAACGCAATATTAATTCTTAGAATTTACAAATGCTGTAGTGCAAGATTTTGCATTTGAGAAATTTTTTGTCAAATACATTCTCGTAACATTTCACATGTTGTCTGCATTTAACTATTAGTAAATTTTCTAATGTGTCATCAGACATGGTTGACCTGAAGTCAGTTCTAATTTTCTTCACTTGACTGAAGACTCTCTCGCATGCTGCATTACTGTGAGGGATCGTAAGTATTGACAGCATAACCTGAGAAAGTCGTTTAAATTTTAATTCACAAGTATCATTTTTTATTTTACCTATGGCTGCCCATTGTGCATCAATGCTACCTTCATTACTCACAGTTTGTGGAACTTCGAAAGCCTGGAACTCACTGAATTCTGTTTGTAAAGCATCAACAGCTTCATCTTCTGTATTATTGAACAAAAGAACAGGAAATTTTTCTGTAAAATATTTTAAGCTGGAAAATGATGCATTTTCAAAATTCGATATTTGTGTAACCTCTGCATGATGTAACACTTCTAACTCAAAAGGAAATTTATTGTGCATGTAGTCACATGCTGCTATGAAATAGCTTCTGACGTTTTCATAAAATTCATTTTTATCATGGATGTTAAAATCTTGGATTACTTTCAGTGTTCCATTTCCAATTAAGATATCAACATCATCTTTTTGATTACTCCTCTCATGATAGTGGACTTTCAAAATATCACTACATAATTTTATCATGTTTGATTTTACAAATTTCACTAGCATTTCTCTGTACAATTTTAAGAGAAGAGATTTTAGTATATGAATATGCGGTTCCGCAGACTGAAATTGAGCATTCGCTTTTTCAAATACAGGCACAGTATAAGATAAAAATAAGCAGAAAGCCTTATTGATATCTTCCGACAGAAAATAAAACAACCTTTCTTCACGAGACATGGAGTTTTCAGTTTTTTGTTTCTTAGAAATATCCACATAATTTTGAGCTTTCCTTTTTAATTTCTGCGATGCTTTTTTGCTGTTACGTTCTTTCACTTTATCTGCATTTTCAACCGAAACTTTGATAGAGGGAATAGTAAAGAAAGAAAGTGGAGTGATTTGATTCCTTTTCATGGCCTCTTCCTTAAAAAAACTGATCAAAGGTTGCCACTGCTGGATTATACGCTCTAAGCACTTTCCAACAGACAACCAACGAGTGCTAACGTGTTTTAGTACCTTTTTTATATCAGTCTCATGAAATTCTTGAAGAATTTTCAACCTATCTTTTCTTTTCGAACTCTTTTGTAAGTAATAGTAAATGTCTACCAAAATTTCATCGATTTTAAATGGCAAACATGCAGCACTCTTTTCAGCTGCTAAGTTAATAAGGTGGCAGGAACAGCTCATAATTTCAATATTTTGGTGATGATTCTTTAACACCGCTGCTACACCTGCTTTTTTTCCTATCATAACAGGTGCATTATCACAGCTAAAGGCAACACAATTAGAAATTGGAAAGTTTTCAGATTGTAAAGCACTTACCAGAAGATTTCCAATATTTAACCCAGTAACATCTTCTTTCAAAGTTGGCACAGATAAAAGACAATTCACAATTTTTTCACATAAAGTATCGAAGAAAGTTACCACTATTGGATACAGCTTTGAATCAACATCGTTGCTTCCATCGGTTGCAATTGAAAATGGATAGCACCTTAAATTTTCAACAAGTGATGAGGATTCCTTTGCAGACATTTCTTTCATAATTGCAGAAGTTTTGGCCTTTGCAGATCCATATTGTTTTGCAATACTGCTGTCAGGAAACGTTTTCCGAAAGAGCATCCCCGTGTGATCGCTGCAATTCATTGGCAAATTATGTTCGATCAAAAACGATGTAAATAAACATTCAGCTTTAATCATGGAGGTATCGTTAAATGCAAAAAATGAAGGCTTGATACTATGATTAGACTCTACAGCCTTGAACGTCTTCTTATGTTTAACAGTCTCAGAATGCAAAGTAATATCGCGTTTACCACCGTGAGTAATGCTTATGTCTTTACTGTAACACATGCAGAAAGCATATTTTGGCCCCAGTCTTGATTTTTGAATAAAATTAAACATCTTCATATATTTGGCTTTAAACGTTTGGTAGTACCTTTTATTAACGGTCGACATCGTTAACGTTGTTTTCAAAAACACCTAAAAACAAAACTTTCTTTCCGGAGCAAAGAAATACCAGATACGTCTAACACATGGCTTCCCTATAAAGAGTCACGTGCTTGACCAAAACCTTAACGGTGTAGCGCATTCTTTCTTGCCTTCCCCAACAACTACAAATACAGATGCATGATTTCGTTGCGCAGGGGCATCACTCTACGTCATAGCTGGAGCTAAAATTCCACGTCACGCCACGCATGCGCCGTCAATGGCAGGCAAATTTTTCCGTCTTTTTTACCGATATTTGCATTTATTTATGCATATTTATCATTAAATATGCACATATGCGCAAAAATTTAAATAAATACGCATCAAGAAAAATAGGTATTTAAATTTTAAAAACACTGGGGATTTTAGACGAAATCTCCGAAAATCGGAAGAAATTGTTTTCCGACCGGAAGGCCTATAAATAAGATGAGATCCTTCAACGCATCCCATCCAAACTGTGGACCAGATATGTGGATGACACTTTTACCATTCTCCTGAATACAAGCACAGATCATTCTGAAATTGTTGATGTTTTGAATTCCATGGATACACATATTCAGTTCACATTCGAGGAAGAGAGCAATAGCACACTTCCTTTTCTTGACGTTCTTGTCCATCGAATGCAATCGGATTTCCTCACAAGTGTTTACCGGAAACCATTTGCAGTGTGTCCTCTGCCTCAGGCTTCTTCTGCAAATCCACCTGGTCAAAAAATCAGCACGTTCTATTGGTTGGTTTCTCGGGCTCTGAGGTTTTCATCCACAGACGAAAGCACTCGAAACTGAACTCAACTACATTCGTGGAATTGCAACTGATCGCGGATTCGGGCCCTGAAGAAACTCCCACGACCTAAACTGCCTACTACTCTCGTTGGTTCCTCATTGCCCGCGTTGAAAACTGTCTGTATACCCTTTGCGACAAAAATATCTACAAGATTGCTTCCAGCCTTCGAAAATTCAATTTTCGTGTTGTCTTCACTCCCATTAATAAACTGGCATTTTTCAAATTCAAAGACGTCATCCCTAACCTTGATTTTTAGGGAATTTATTCCATTCTTTACCAATGTGATGGTGTCTACATTGGCCAAACACGCAGAGTCCTTCGAACTTGTTTAGAAGAATATGACGCTTATGTGCGGAAACAAGAACTCCACAGATCCGCTTTGGCTAAACACTCGTGGGAATCTTGCTATAAATTTTTATTTCATAAAGCACAACTTATCCAAAAAGTTTCCTCTCCACTGGACCTCAACTTTTTTTGAGGCCTTACATATAATCACCAACGCAGATAATGCCGTTAATGACTAGTTACCGTCCAATTTCATTTCTCCCTTTTGGACGAATTTTCTCCCCACATCGAACAATATTTCTTCATAAAATGTTTCTTCTGTCTCACATTATGCATTTCCTCCCATATAGTATAATTTTTCTAATAGTCTGTTTCTTTTTAAACTCATGTTTTACTACTAGAAACGTTTCTCTAAACTTTACGTTCCATTACAAGAGACGTTTTCCTTAACCCATGTGTGTGTGTATTTATTTTTACTGTTCATTTCATTATACCTGTAACCGCCGTTTGTAACACGTATTTGTCATTACACATTGTGTGTATATCATCAACCGTTCTGTTTGTTTGGTTTTTTTATGGCGCAAGAGCATCTGGGCTATACTGCGCCAAATTTTTCTTTTTTTACTTTTTTTTTTTCGACCGTTCTGACGAAACAGTCTGTAAACGATTAAACTTAATTAAACTGTGTTAATTTGTTGTCCTTTTCCAATTAACTGCTAGTAAGTATTAACGCAACTATTAAAAAAAATAGCTTCAGTACTGAAGACACCATCATAACTAAGTTCAGGAGAAAATGAATTGTAAATTTGGAAAAACAAATGAAATTAAAAAAAAATGAGGAACTATCTATATCTAGTTGCATAGAGAGACATCCTTTATGGTAATATTGCTCACTCTGAATATATGAAATTTTAAGAGATTTAAAAAATGGTTGGATCATTAAAATTTTTAAAAAATGGAGAAAAAAAAATTGGGTAAATTTATTTTATTGAAAGATTTAAAAAATGGTTGGATCATTAAAATTTTTAAAAAATGGAGAAAAAAAAATTGGGTAAATTTATTTTATTGAAATTCTTTTTTAAGAACCTTTTCACAATTTTAAATAGATATACTGTAAAAATCCATTTATCCACATTCCAGTCACCGGGATCAGTATCAGGAAATTAAAAAAAATTTGCATGTTCTAAAACAAAAACTAAATTTAAAACCCAAGGCCAAACTGTCGCCAAACAGGAATTCTCCCTATCAAAATAACCTGATTAGCAACCCTAGTGAAACAGTCCTTTGCATGGTGTCCATGTTGGCATAGCAATAGTCGAAAAACGTGGCTGCCATTTTCCCTACGTCACCTCCCTCTCTATATAGGCTCGCTAGTGGTACATCTCACATACACGTTCATCTATGCACGTTGAAATATCCTAAATAAAGTTCAAATTTCTGAGAACTAGAAATTTAAAGATAGGTTAATTTAACATCATGCTAACGATATATACCTGATGAAAAATTAGTAAGTAACTGGTACGACTCTTATCCAAGACCATGCACACGGTCGGGGGGGGGCAGGGGTTAAACCCGTCCAATCTGAACGATTTTATTAGCTGTGAAATCACCTCTATTTTCATCAGACCCTCCCCCCCACTTTGAATTCTGTGTGTGAACCTGTTCTAATTCTTTATTTTTATAGATATTTACACAACCTACATTTAGTGAAGTTAGCTTTAAAAACTGCATTACTATTAGTTAGAACTTGTATAGCTGAATTAGTAAATATTATAAAAGTAAAATTGCCAAAGGACATGTGCATGTGGCAAATTGCTCATACATTAACAATTGGTTCATCGAAGATCAAAACTTTTTTAAAACCAGTACACTGACAGATTGATCATTTTACTCAGCGCATAACCCAAAAGATACCAATCGGTTCACATTTTCAAAAATAGGTTAATAACCGGTTCGAGGAAACTGGTTTCTGCTCACTGTTAAACTGGCCCCTGTGTATAGGGTCATCTAGTACATATTCAGACAGACACACATAGAGAAGTATTAAACTTTATGCATACCAGCATTGGCATTAGATGTCCAATGAAGCTACGTATCAGAGTCTGTATCCTCCACTTTTGCTATATGTTTCTTTGACGAGAAATTTAACAGAGGATCCTAATTTTTAAGAAAAACATAAATAGACAGAAACTGCATAAGTAAGAAAAACTAATCAAAAACAGCTGTTACGAATAAAAACATAAATCAAAATTGAGATAAATCAGGCATGAATATTTAACAGATGAACAGCGCACTCAAAAATTTAAAAATGGGAGTATTGGGAAAGACAAAATGTGCCAAGTTTTAAGAAACGGCAAACTTAAAAACATAAACTGCAATTTATCTACTATATAATGCCACCGTACAAATCTTTTTGAGAAAGCACGACCCCTCCTTTTTGTCTGTGCTTTCTGAAAAATTATTTAACAGCATCCCTCCCCCAAATAATTTTTTTTACAATGTTGGGGGGGGAGGGGCATTGTAAAAAAATTTCATCATCAAAAAAGATAAATGTATTTCATAAAAATATCATTATTTTATTGTACAATAATGCAGATGAGATCAATCATTACAGCCTCCTGCCCCTACCCCCACATACTCAACAATATTCCACTGCATTTAAGGTGGCAGATGGACAGAATTTGCATGAGCGGGTGCGGATGCAAAAAATAATAATAATAATTTTGACAAGGGTGCCTCACACCCTATTTCCCTGCCTGGTCTTAAATTAGATAACCCCTAAAAGCACAAGTCTTGACGTATAAAACAGAGCCTTCTGCTTATTTTCTATGGCTAATGGTTCTGTTTTATATATAATATATGGTGTAATATATGTTTTATAATATGTTGTAATATATGTTTTATATATATGTTGTAATATATGTTTTATATATATGTTGTAATATATGTTTTATAATGTTGTGCATTTACTGAAAAATAAATGCCCGCAGAGTCTAAAACGAGGGGAAAAGATGTGTGGGCAGTTTAATGGTAATTAGTAATGAAAGCCACCTTTTTCGTACTATATCTGTGGCAAAAAATAATTGCAATTTTTCAGGGGAGCACTTTTTTAACCTTAGAACTTTTTCTGTATATACAGATTTTCAAAAAAAAATAAAAAAAAATTTTGTTGACATCAATGTGACTTAAATAACTTTCTAAATTTAATGGTTTGAAGAATAACTAATTTGCCGAAACCCTGTGCACTGAAATCACAGTACACTTATTTCTGCCATTTTTTGACTTAACCACTTTTTCTATGCAACCACAGACATAACGTTTCGAGTTTAATCCCAGAATTGCGAAGATCTTTTTTTTTTTTTCACTTTAATAAAAAACTAATCTGACATAGCAAATGAAAGCATTTGCCATAAAAGGAAAACAGGTCAGATTTTAACTGAGAAATACCTGACGCACATTAAAATATAGGAACAAGATGTTTACATCTAGCAGACTGATGGCCATTAAACGTGAAAGTGGACTTTGAAACCACATAGGAAAAAGAGTTTGACATCGGGCTTGCCAATGTTGTCCTCTTTTTCCGTTCTTAAAAACATCAGTTTTGCTTTTACAAATGAAACGATTTGCCATAAAAAGAAAACGAAGTACGCATAACTTAAGAAACTACAAAATGCTCTGAAGGTGAGTGATTTTGAATACTCACCTCTCACTTTCTGTGTATGTGTGGTGGGGGATTTCAAAGGGCAGGGATGAGATAATTTTCAAAAAGACTTATAGCAAGAAGTTGGTGTTAGTGTTGAAACAATAAATGAATTCCTAAAAGACAAATTTCCTACTATTTTGAAGAAATATATATGCAATGTCTAACATATATAATACTGATGAGGTGGCAATTTCTGGAGAACACTCCTGCCATGGTCTGAAGCAAATATTTACTAAAACATAATAATATGTACGTATAGTAAAACAAGGATTTTTCAAGTCATATACCGTAAATAAAAAGGATATTAAAGGTATGTAAACACTACCTTTATTCTTGTTATATGGTAATTGGGGATGAAATATAACTTAGTAATATGATCCCATACCTTCTAGATAACACAAACTACTATTTTAACACCACCAGATTTCCCCCCCGTGTTCACATTAACAAGATTCAGTTGTATTTCATATATTTTATCACTGTGAATCCAAACCTCCACTGCGTCGAACTGTAGTGCCCAAACTCTTACTCGGAGGAACCAAACTCTGGATTACAGACTGTACAGTAGCACTGGAGTCAAATTCGGGTTAATGGCCCAATAGATGAATGTGCTACCATATGCTACATACAAAATAAATGAATGTGCTGGCATATGCTACATATATGATAGGGTTACTGCACAGAATAAAATAAAGCAAACTGAGAAGAAAAGAAAGGAGAGACCCAAGTCTAGCAAGAAAAATTAAGGCCTTTAAGGAAATGGCTGGCCTTGGTTTGACACCCAATAGTGCTCCAGACAGGAAATAATGGAAATGTTGATGTTATCTAGCCGACCCCAAACAGGAAAACAGCGAGGGTAAAAAAATCAAATGAACATATTGATACGTAGGTAAATAAGGTTGGAGAGTATGTTAATACAGGTAATGTAAAACCAAGTGATCCGAAACATTTCTAACAAGGCTCAGTGAAAATGATAAAAAACTGTGAATCAGAATTTATGAAAAATAAAATAATTCAAGGCTTCAAAAATATTTCCACAGTGCTAAAATATGTGGCATATTAAAGCAATCGATGAAAACTGAACTAGGATCAACATGCTAATATGACAAAAAATCACATACGTAACAAACTTTAAAAAATGGTTGGTTGGTTGGTTGGTTGTATTTTATGGCGCAAGTGCCATTCTACGCTAAACAAGATGACAAATCTAAAAAAATACAATTAACATACCTTGCCAGTTTTCCTTATAATTTTCGCTTGCAAACTCTTTAATTTTTCTCTCAGATATTCATAACTAAAAAAAAAATGATATTAACAAAATCATTATTTTGGAAAATCAAATCAATTTCAAATCACAAAAATATTACTTCTCATTACTGCACACTTTTTCCAGTTATGGAGACAATATTTAGGTGTTTAGTCGAATAATTGTTTTTGTGCCAATGCAATTAGGTCGAGATGAAAATTTTTGCAAAGTTGAATGAGGATAGTTATCTACAAATGTTTCATTGAAAATATCCGTTATCATCAGAAAAGAAGTTCTATCTTTACTTATCGGAATTAGCCAAGAAGTCTGTATAGCTCTCAGTTCTGATGACGGTGGATAGTTCTGTCGAAGCAATTTTACTCTTTTTATTTATAACTGTAACTCTTTGTGAAATCGTCCATTTAAAAATACCTTGCACAGTGTATTTTGCCTATACAGAAACAATTACATTATTATTTCAATTCCTCATCTAAACAACCCTGTTAATATTTTTATATATGGATTGGAATTAGCATATTTTTACAAGAGGAATGACTTCTGTGCTTTCCCCAGTCTTTGTTCACCGAACATGCAATCAAGCACCTCCAACTGAATCCATTCTTAAGACTCTCAAAACAAACTCAAAGGTGTTTGAACTGTTTAGCGAAAACCAGTAATGAATTGGAACCAACCCATGTGAACAAACTGTTAAAATGTTTTTGAAAAGAAAAACCAGTTGTGAACTTTTTTCTTTTAGCTACATGCAAAAGAGAGCAATTGAGCTCTCAGTGAACTGGGTGCAAAGCTTTCGGCAATTTAGCAAATGAGTTCTAAAAATTTGGGTAACTCACTACTGGTAAAAACTATAATTTAGGAGACTGGATGAATATCGACTTTCTATGTTTAGGAACATACACAGATACATCATCTCAGACTTGATAAAGAGAGTGTAGTACAGGGAAACCTCGGTTATTGCAGTTTCATTATTACTGCAGTATTTTCATTTTCACAATTAAGCACCGTAATGAGGGTTTTCATGCACTAATTTAAGAATTTCAAGCTTTATCCAAAAACTGTTTGAAACCTTTTAGATAGGATTGGCAACTGCGAGTAACCGCCACATTCCAATCGCCTTTTTCTTAACCCCACTTTTACCTTCCTTTTTCGTAAGAATAAAACATGTTGGTTAAGTAGTTAGTGCTCTTCGCTGAACATCACCATGCTGTACTATCACAGAAGCATAGATGATGGAGAATCATATCAAACGATACTTTTATGATGCCAGCATAGTACAATACAGCAATGTGGTGGTACTGTAGACATGCTATAAAAGCATACTAAATATATCCTGTCAGAACGTACTGAAAATTTGGTTTTCCAAACAATAATTTATCATTTGTATTTCATTTCAATTTCCGTGCATTTTATTTCAATTTCTTTCTTATTTGGTTCCATTTATTTATTCATGTAAGTCGAACACTACGTAGATTAAATTCAACAAAATTTTTTAATCAACGTTTTTGGCGTAGTGATACCAGCGCCGATGTTATGGCGTAGTTTAGATGGTGAAACGTTCGAAAGAAAAGAAATGTTTTTGATGTTTAGTGGGGCCTGAACCCACAACCTTCCACTTGCAGGGTGGACGGTCTACCAACTGAGCTACGAACATTATCTAACCATGCCATAACATCGGAGCTGGTATCACTACGCCAAACAAGTAAAAAGATTAAAATTGTTGTTTACTTTAATCTGCGTAGTGTTCGATTTATATAAATACGTATGCTGCAACGGGCTTTTCGATCAATTTAATACTAGTCTGTTCGCAGTTCGGTTTAAAATGTAGTCCATGTACTGACCGTCAAGTAGAAGGTCATGTGTTCAGGCCCCACCAGACGCAAAAAACATTTCTTTTCTTTACGAACGTTTCACCATCTAACCATGCCATAACATCAGCGCTGGTATCACTATGCCAAAAAACGTTGATTAAAATTGTTGTTTAATTTGGTTCCATTTCTTTTTCTTCACCTTCTACTGATTGCAACTACAGTGGAACCTAGTAAAGTGACCACCTTAGTAAACTGGCCACCTTTGTAAACAGACCACCTTGGTAAACTGACAGTTTTTTATAACAGAAAATTCATAGGGACTTGGTCTTTCCCATACTGAAGTCTGTTGTGTACAGTGAACATCTGTCTATGGTGACTATGGCAGTCCAGTCCGAAACGTGGTCACTTTAAACAGGTTCTACTGAACTGTGATTGCTTGCATCACCAATCATTTTCCCATATTCTTTCACTCAATTCCGATTTTCGTCAAATTCCCGATTAATTTCACTCGAAGAAATGCACAAAATGAAGAAAAGATGCTACAGCATTTAGGAGATGAAACATAGGATTTTTTACCTGCTTTCTCTAAGAATTTCGATCCATTCATCACAATTCTTTTGCGAAGTGCACCCAAAGTAATGACGTTTTTCCAAGTCGTTTGCAAAAGCTAAAGAAAACCAACAAATGCTTTTTTCAACAAATGCACAAAATCTTCCTTAATTAGTAAGAATACAAATAATTATCATTTATACTTTTATGGTACGAGGACAGCAAAGGTCATTCTGCACAAGAACCTACAGTTTTATACAAGATCTGAGTCAAACCCCTGTTGCCAATGAAACCAAACTCAAGACGATGGTGAGCAAAAAAAAAGCATGCATTTTTCAATACCATTGGGAGTAGAACCTAAGTTAATGGAACTCAGATGAATGCTTTAACCACTAAGCCATGATAGGGTTTTAGTCCTAAATTTATCTGAGAAATCAAGACCTCTTTATTACTAATAACATAAATCCGATCACAACTAAAGGCCTTCAGCAACAGGAGTATAGATACAAACATGGGTGGATATTGCCTTTGAAAATGACATATAAAATGGTAGACACTGAAAACTACAAAACCTGAAGTGTTATAAAAGTGACTTGTTTTCATGATACTCGCTGCAAAACACTTAGATTCAAATCTTTTTTTTTTTTCATTGCATAGATTAGAAATTTTTTCCACTAAAAAATCAATGTGCAATCCAGGGAAATTGATGTCCTTGACAATTCTCGTTGTTATAAGACACAATAATCTAAATTTTTGAAAGAATTCTAATGTGTAGTCAACTATGCCAATGATTTTCGAAATATGAAAAAAAATCTACACACAACTATTGTGTGTGTGTATCTATAAAAATCAGTTCATTAACATTGTTTTGGTTTTTCTTTGGTTTGTTTGTTGTTTTTTTGTTTTTCGTTTTTTCAAATTATTCAGTCTTCGGATTTCTTGAAATTCTTCAATCACCAACTGATTTGCTACGAAACTTCCCTCACAATAAATAAATTTTAAATACACACAAACGGTTCTTAAATGCTGTTGCTTCAAACGAACAAACAGGACACTTTCAAAACACTAATACAGAACTAAGTTACTAATTTTTCTTTTTAGTTTTTTGAGCAAGCCTCAATCTATATGGAAACAAAAATAGAGTATGCTTTGGTTAATGAATATAAATATGTTTATTTGTAAATAGAGCTGTATAAGCACTTCAACTCTAATACCCTATATAAATCAGGGGTCAAAATTAACTTTTTAAATCAGGTGCACAAGTGCACCCAAGTCTTACGACTTACGTGCACTAAATACTAGTTATGTGTTTAAGTAACAGAATAGAAAGTAAACCTCAACATTAAAAACGGGTAAAAATGTATATGTAGCAACTATATTTAAGCATGTAAACTACAACAAAATGCAACTTTTCAAAATAATTGAACATTCGTATGTAATAAAAAAAAATTCAAAGCAAATGCAGATACATTGAGAAAATTATATAAAATTATTCCATAGGTCACTGTTCTTGAAAAATAAACGTAAGTAGCCATAGTTTTGAATAGTTAGGTGCACTATGTGCATCCAAATTAAAAATTTACATGCATGGATAAAATTTCATGTGCACAGTGCACCCACTAATTTCGAACCCTGATATAAATGCACTTAACTGCTAAAGCCTGGAGAACAAAACTCAGGACTATATCAAGCAATTAGCATACTTTCAAGCATTATTTTTCTTTCTTTGGCATCCAGGACCAATGAGAGGGGAGCAGCAGGGGCTTCAGCCCGGGGGCCCAGATGAAGTTTAGGAGCTAGTGCTGGCAAGGACCTATGCTTTGGGGGGGGGCCTGGCCCTGCCCCAAAATATTTTTGATATGATATGCTTGCTTTCTTATTTAAAAATGAAAAAATTATAATATGCCTGCCCCCGAGAATTTTCCGAGCTATGTTTTACACGTCAGTACATATATGCAGCGATCTTGTAAAGTAAGTAATAAGTACAAAAAAAAATGCGTTGTTATTTCATACTTTTTGTTCATTGTGTGGTTCAATATCTATGTCACTATACAGGGAAAGGATCATGGGGGGGGGGCCATCAAAGTGACCCTGGGGGCCCACGTTACCCTGTTGGCATCATTGTTAAATCAAATGCAGTTATAATTATTAATGATCATGAAAGTAATTTTCAACAATAAATTTTTAATTCTCGATCGCTCTTTACATGGTTTAGATATTTCAAACTTTCAGACTAACGAACATGCTTTTTGTGTATGTGTTACGGTACAGAGTGGTGCTAAAGGGCGTGTGGTTTTCAAAGGAATACAAACCTCTCATCTCTGGAACCAAACCTAGGACTATGGAGCAATGTACCTGAACCTACGCCACCTGGGAATCAAGCCCCAAAGTATGAATTGGTACACAAAAAAAACCAGCGTACACCTGATATCAATAGGAGTTAATCCCCGATAATCTGCACTGTGGACAAACACATTACTTCTATGCAATCACACAGCACAAGCATAAAGAAAATATACTTTTAATGCACTGAACTTCAACTCAAACATGGTCATTCATTAGAACTCAAACAATCAAGGTATACTGTTTACGTTCTAGCAATAACTATTCAGCCACAAGATATCATAACTTCAAACTTAGAAGAAAAGTTAATAGCATTCCATAAAATGTATATTCAATTATCGTTAATTATTAGCATACACATTAGTATCTTTTGGTAATGATAATCATCGTTTACAGTACACATTGCATAAGCATTAATATAATATACATCATGCCATTATCAATGATCGTTACTGTATTATCATAATCATGACATAACATTACTAGCCATATTAATATACTATCCCATCATCATATAATTATGATATCCGTTAAAGAGCACAGTGGTCTTATAGCATCCTACATATTAGTATCAATGTTGTAGATTTCAGATTAACAAATGACACTACGCTGACACGTTTTTTCTAGATTGTGGAGGAGATAGCAATAAACAGAAGAAAGGATGCTTAGAACCCGAATGTCTAGAAACTTTTTCCTTCTGAAGATCCTTTCCCCACTGACAGGGGAAGCTGCTTTCTCCAAACTGCCACAAATAAGCCAAAATGGCATTGTCAAAAATCTTAGTAATACAACTGTTTACAAAGTTGGACTCATTCCTCATTTACTTTTGGGAGTCAGTGCAAGGAACCTTTGACATCGTTTGAATTAACAGATTCAGATCCATACTGCACTTAATGTTGTATGGTCGATGTCATCGATCACCAAATAATCAGTATTATGCCCATACATTACCTTCATATATATACAGAGTGATTCATATGAAGGATACAGTTTCCAGATATTGTAAGACAATAACAGTTGGAAACGGGCCATAACAGTGAACAGTTGGTTGGATAGGTGCACGCATAAAGTTTGTGTTCCACTACAGGGAAGTGACGTAGGTAACAGAATGCATGTCACATAACTTGTCAGTCAAAATATCATTGGAGAAGGCATTTCGTGTTCTTGAATGGAGCAACACAGAACCTGTAACTATTATGCCATGGCATCTTTGATCGCGATTTGAAAAAAGATATCCACCCAAAAATTCTATGATTGGTATAAAAAATTTTTAAACTATGGACTATTTAGACAAACTTAAAAGTCCTGGATGACCACATGTATCGGAAAAAGACGTTGATAGTGTTTGCACAGCCGTTCAACGAAGCTGAGGAAAATCAGTGCAGAGGGAAAGTCGTGAAGTGCAAATTTCGAAGCTCACTGTCTGGAGAATATTAAGACAGAAGCTGAAAATGATTCTGCATTGATTGCAAAAGTGCAGATGTTGCAAAATCTCACTGACCTTGAAGAGACAAAGCGTTCGGAACTTTGAAACGTCATTTCAATAATAACAATTTTGGTAATTTATTAGTTTTCCCCAATGAAGCTACATTTCACATGAGTGAGCAGGTGAACAATCCAAATGTTTGGTTTTGGGACAAAGGAAAACCCCAGATTTACAGTGCAACATGTATGAGATCACCTAAGGTAAATATATTCTGTGCTGTGCTCAAGCAGAAAGTGTTTGGGTCCCTTTTTTTTCATGAAACAACTGTCATGGGAGGCTGGTTTCTAGATATGTAAGATCTCTCGTTGATGCCACAGCTGCAGGACGACAGCGACAATTTTATTCTCCAACTGGATGTCACACCACCACACTGGTTGAACGATGTGCAAGATTACCTTGATGATAATCTTCCTCACCAATGGATTGGGCAAACCATAGACTACAATATGCCGCTGATCCAATGGCCACCCATTAGTCCTGACTTAACACCTTGGGACTTTTTTCTGTGGGGGTAAGTAGAGGACGAGATCTTCACCCACCTTCCTGTTATTAGAGCTGAAACAGCATATCGCATCCACTACCACTGCACTTGATTCAAATATTTTAACTCGCATTTCGGCGGAAATAGATTACCTGTTTGATGTTTGTTGTGTGACAAAGAAAGCACACATAGAACATGTGACTATCTCTGAAAAAAGCTTGAAACATTCCCCTACAATTCTGTTATATGTAATATAAAATATATTACATTTTTCTTGTTTTATACTGCATTGAAACTGTATGCTTCATTATGAACTACCCTATATATACACAAACCAAATTAATTAAAATCATTTGTTAATAACAGAGTCCCATTGTACTCAGTGAACGTATGTATATTACACATATACATACGTGTAATATACATACGTTCACTGAATATATATATTACACATATAGTAAGAGATTTATTAAACAAAAAAAAATACCTGCTTTTCCCCAAATTTTTAATAGGTGACACTTCAATCTACATAAGTAATATGTTTATGTACAGTAGAACCTGTCTAAAATGACCACCTTTGAGACATGTGTAGTCACTGTACACATGTGGTCATTATACATAACAGATTTTGGTATGGGCATGACTATGTCCCTAACTGTTCTCTCTTATAAAAGGTAGTCACTTTATTCAGGTTGTCAATTTACAAACGTGGTCGCTTTACCAATTTCCACTGTGTTTATATTTTGTTGACTGTTCAATTGTTTTCAAGTGTGAACTTATAGGTATCATACGTACATGTCGATAATATGAATAGAGAAGATAATCGTCCTTGCAGAAAATATGATTAAAATGAAATAAATTATGAAAAATGCAATTTAAAAAAATAATTATAGTTTGTTTAAAATTAAAATACATGGACATTTTTTTTTAAATAACCATTTCAAATCCACCATTATAAATCAGTTTACACACATAATTCAAAATACGTACTAATTGAAAAAGTATAGGGAAATTCTGCATATTTTTCTTCTTGAACCCTACACTGTTCTATGACCAACAGTCCAACAGGCTAAAAAGCACCAATACATGTATGAATAACAAGTAATCTACAGTAATCAAAAATAAAGTAATTTATAGCAATCGAAAATAAAGTAATTTATAGCAATCGAAAATACAGTAACTTAGAGTACAGGAAACCCTGGTTATTACAATTTCGATTACTGCGGATTTCGATTTATTGCGGTTTGCAATTTGATACCAGATTTCGAATATTGCGCTAATAAATTTGATTTATTGCAGTATTTGAAGTTTCCAAAGAATGACAAATGGAAAAAAAAATGTTTTTAGATATATTTTATAGTTTTTAATTTTTAAATTAAGAATTTAATACTATTGTGTTATACATATTATTATAGAATTAATTACATGTTACATAATATACTAATTAGCATCTATTTGGTAAATCGAGTTTACGTCAACAAACATGGGAGCTAATGCCTGATGTTAGTACTAGTATATTTCCAATCTGTAGTCAGAAATATCTCCAATGAGGCCATCGCAGCATTTAAACGCACAATGATGGGCAGATAAAGTGAAAACAATAATAAAGTAATTCACTTTAAAAGAATTAAAATTGTTTCACATTGGGGAATTTTTTAAGCAGAAAATTACGAATGGAGATCCTAACCTTGAATTTTCTTCTTCGAAGGTGCTTAGATAAATATACAATTCAATTCGTTGTTACAAAATGATGTACGAAGAGAAGAAAAATGTAAACAAACAAATCCCTTGAAGCATGTTTTAAACAGTAACTATTAGTACGTACAGTACGCATTTATAAGTATACAGTAACAGTAATGCATACCTAGTTTATATGTACCACCAGTGTAACATTACTTAGTAACCTTGTAAACGTAATCTTTAAACGATGTTTTGGTATCATTACCTCTATTTTTCTCATTTAAAAACTTCATAATTTCCAAAACTTCGGCAAAAATAACTTATTTTCCATATATTGTATATCCCAATTATCTCGATTTCAATTATTGCAGTGTTTTCGTTGGCACAATTGCAATAACCAGGGTTTTCCTGTAATCAAAAATAAAGCAATTAGTGATCAAGTTGAGAAGAATAAATTCATGAGGTTAGTGGTCCTTAAACTTTTTGAAATTACAGACTGCTTTTAAATATGAAAACAATTTTACAGAACACTAAAACTGATGGCATTTACATAAGGCAAATGACAGCAAGCTAAAACTCTTTGTACATGTGGCATTTCATGAAAAACTGGAATATTTTATGTTACATAATTATTAACTTATCACTATTCAATACCGTCCTACCCTCCTTTCTATTTCAAAGGACTTACGCCAGCACTTCACAAGTATGTAGATAGTATAGGAAGAGAATACTTTTAGACAAATGTCACATACTCATGCATTGCTAATTGAAGCTCATCACTGTCCCAAAACTTTGTTTTCAACTTAGTACATCCTTCAAAAGTGGGGGATGTGGACAAGGATGGATCCAAGAGAGGACTATGAAATAATTGCCCCCCCCCCTTGAGCCAGAATTACATCATGAAAAATTAAATGAAAAGTACTGGACACTTAGTTAAAAACACGAATCGGAAACACATCATCCCCCACTGAAAGGTTTTTAGATCTACCATTAGATGTGAAAATTTGATGGTGCTAGCTCCGGTGAGTATAGAGTGTGTGGGATATGCTTTTTTAAACAGCAGTTCTTCAATAGTCAACACTGCTATTCTAAGATGTTGCCTTACACTGTCAAAGAAGAGATACACTCCTATAGCAATTCAAAACTCA
>QLNU02003225.1:59720719-59737689 GCA_006491805.2 Dysdera silvatica | reverse complement strand
TCGACCTTCATTCTCCTGACTTTTGCTCCCGTTACTAAGGTCATAGGCAAATGAAGAAAACTGCAGAATGTAAAGCAATGTGTGTTCTATTAGCAAAATAGTTAGATTTCGTGTTAGTCCAATGGGGAAAGTTTCAAGGATCGCTTAAAAATATCAATATTCTAACCCTCAAAAACTCAAATAAAAATATTAAAAAAGAAAACAATAAAATATTAAAAAATAAAAGAAATATAAAAAAAGTAAGAAAAGAAGTTACCTTTTAATGAAGTAGCTGCTCAAACTGAAGGCCTTACACTTCTTGGTAGATATAAAGCCGGGCCTCAGAGCTTTCTCTGACTTTTTGAAAAGTGTGTTCAGTAATTTTATGACACTCATCCCATATTCTTTGGCGCAGCACATTTCTATTTCCAGGTGGCGGTTCGTAAACTACTGATTTCAAATTACTCCAAAGGAAAAAATCCAAGGGTGTCATATCTGGGCTACGAGGTGGCCATTCCACGAACCCACGACAGCCAATCCATCTTCTTGGAAACTTGTTATATAGAAAGGTTCAAACATCTGTAGAAAAGTGTGGGGGAGCACCATCCTGTTGAAAAATAATGTTGGCAACTGCGTTTGTGTAATTTTCAACAATTTCAGCTATATCTGTCACAATTTCATCCTGCCACATTTCTAAGTACCGCTGTCCTGTTAACGTTTTGGTAAGGAAAATCGGCCCGACAACGCAATCACCCAAAATACCGGTCCACACGTTCACTTTCTTTGGATATTGCGTATTTCCTTGCCTGAACTCATGAGGGTTGGTATCATACCAGTACCGGCAATTGCGACGATTAAGAGTTCCATTTATATGGAAACACCTTTCATCGCTGAAGCAGATTCGTCGCAAGATGTCATGGTCATCTTCAATTAACTGTAGCATTTGTTCTCAAAATTGCACTTTGCGGTCTGGATCGTCCTCATTTAATTCTTGATGGATTTGTATTTTATAAGGGTGAAACTTATTTCTCTTTAAAATTTTTTTAGGTTCTGGAGTATGAAATTTCATGGACATCTGCAACTTTTCGAATACTCTGTATCGGGTTCACAACAAAGTTTGCTAATACGTTCACTTGCAGCTCCTCAGTTAGAACGGAAGGACGACAGGATCCAGGGGCTTAATTAACGCTGCCAGTGTTCGAAAACTTCTTGACAGTTTTCCGCATGTATTTTCGGTCAACAGGTCTCTCAGGATGTGCTTCATTAAATAATCGGACAGTTTCACTTCACTCATTATGTCCAACGCATTTTTCATTCAACCAGCCTTTAAATCTGCAGCATGACTCTTTCAAACCCTGACATTACAATATGCTCGTAATGAGCATGAACCTTCTTCGTGAAGAATTGTTTACAGTCGACGTAAGATATCCGCAGTCAAAATGCAACAGAAATTTTGACCACATATTGAGAATCGCTCCTTATATACACCTGCTGAATGCGCAGTTCCGATGCGCTGGAGTTCCCGCTATTCATTCATTGGACACCAAATTTTAATCATTTGCATGTTCGGTCAAAATGTCTTTGCATACGAAATTTCATTACAATCGGACAACTCCTTCTTGGTGCATCGATTTTTTTGTTATAGAGTGTATTTTTATTTCAAACAACTATCGTTGCTATGGAAATATTTTTATTTGAGTTTTTGAGGATTAAAATATTGATATTTTTAAACGATCCTTGAAACTTTACATATTGGATTAATACGAAATTTAAAATTGTTACTGATAGAACACACATTGCTTTACATTCTACAATTTTCGTTATTTGCCTATGACTTGACCAGAGTGACCAAAAGAAAAGAGAATAAAGGTTGATTTTTAACTTCGAGAACACGTTGTTGGTGCTATGGGCGTTGTGCAGCGCCATACTGTAAACATCATTATTTTTTTCTCGACCAGAACTTTAAAACAAGGCATTACTCGATGGGGATTACGATTTGAAATTTTGGAGTTGGCCCCCGTGGGGCGCCCCCTGGTGCTGAGGGTGAGTCGCGACACAGAACAAAAATTATTTCCTTTTCAACAAGCAACTTTCCCGAGAGGACGTTTATCTGCCTGAACCCACCAAAAAATTAACAGGGGGAGGGACTGACTTGTGAATTATCCTGTATGTGTATATATATATATTATACATGTAAAAACACAAAATTAAAAAAAAAAATTCAACGATTTCACACAGACTTAAGGAAAAAAATGCTTTCAATAAGAAATAAAATTATGAAATATTACTTTTTTTCAAACGCTTCGTAATCAGGTCTGTAAGAATACTGGCATTTGGCATAGCGCCACTTTAAAGGTGCAACATCAAGTAAACCCATAAGAGAGTGACACAACGAGTCCCGCCTTAGCGCAATAAATTCAGCTGTGATGACCGAAGTTCAGAATCTTCGTTAAACTGTACATCCAGCTTACTAACCTACCTGACCAATGTGATGAGTTCAAAGACACGTAATCTGTATTTATTTCACCGTACTACATGTATGCGTGATAACAGACCTCCATCCTGCAGTAGATTGAAAACGATTGATGATGATGATCTATATATCCACACCATTTGTTAAGTGGGGGGGGAATTTTGCTGAACTCTTATTCCTGATGAGTATTCTTTCGTAGCAAATATTATTCCCATAGACACATGGCACTACTACTCCAACTTATCAGGTCTCATTGTGCCTACAGATCTTACTTCATGTGAACAAATGGGACATCTGATGTTCTTCACTATCAAACAAACATCTATGAACTACTTCACTTCTTCAAGGAGAAAAAGAAAACAGAAAATCAACAACTGCTGTAGACAGTTTATCACCTTTTTATAACCTGTTTATTAAATAGGTTTATGTTACAATGATGACTTACACAACAGAAGAATACAACAATGGGCAAGAAGTTACTATAAGTAGGAGCATTTTAGCACTGATTAGGATACAAAAGAACAGAAAAGACAGGAGCATTAAAAGAAAACCGAAGAAAATAAGTTAAAATAATCAACAGGTTGGACTATACTGTGCTACAATGAATAGTTTTTCAAGGAACCCAAACCTCTTTCACCTACGGAACGAAACTCTAAGCTGACAGATATGTAGAAAAAAAAAACAAGAACTAGGTAATTACCGAAAGCAAACATGGAACATTCACGATGATAGTAGAAGTCGTGTGCTTAACCATGACGCCCTTTTTATTGAGTGCTGTGCCTAAAAGACGTTTTGTCTTTAATTATATACTGATCCAATTGTGAATAATAAATTTTAAGTATTGGTGTTCCATAATGTGGGGAAAGTGTATATTACGTTCTTTTTAGACGAAGTGGTGCTTCGTCGCCAAAACGAATGCTGTACTCTAGAAATGAAAGGAAGAATTTTTTGTGACGTAGCTCCGCTCCTATCATATGCGAAGGGTAAGCATGTGTTCGCTAAGAATCGTTTAGACGTAGCATCCCCATCGACATTTTGTCTTGGATCGGTATAGATTTTAGGTGCCTACTGTGTGTTTCAGCGAAAGGAAATGGTGGCTGTAAAAATGATTTTTCCTCAACATATACAGTAGGGGAGGAAACGGTTCGAGGAGGTATAGGAGAAAATGATTAGAGAAGGTATAGGAGAAAAAGGTTAGAGGAGGTATAGAAGGATAAGGTCAGAGGAGGTATGGGGAGAAGAGGTTAGAGGAGGTACAGGGGAGTTGAGGGAGAATGTGGAGTATCGCAATGTCGGCGATGAAAAGTTGTTGGACTTGCACCTCGCAGAAGGGGGGAGAGGAGGTATAAAGGGAACGTGGAGTAAATGTCGGCGCTGAAAAGCTGTTTGACTCATACTACGCAGAGTATATGTGGAGACGGTGTCACAAAGAGGAAGTGGAGGAAATGATTCTAAAAGCCATAAAAGCTCAGAAGCTTAAAGACAGAAGTTTTTTTTTTTTGTTAAAAAAATCTGAAAAGAGTGTAACGGGCTTAAAAAACATGGCGGCCAGGAAGCAAATGCATGATGATGTAATCCAGGAAGAAGGTTGCCGTGCCTTGGAAACAAATCGCACAGAAGGTACACATGTAGTTTGGCCAAAAAGGACGTAATATGCAGTATGGCCCATAACGTTTTGAGTGAATTGGAGGGATACATGCATACTGCAAATGTACATGCCCATTTTTATAAAAAAAAAACCCACAGAGGGATATGAAATGCAAAGTGACGTCGATTCCTGGTTATTACCAACGTCAAAACAACTCCAATGTGCTATCATGAAGACAGGAGAACCTTAATTCCATGTATGGCATGCTTAGAAGGTGGGGGGACCGTACATTTTAAACATTGACTTTTCACCATTCAACAGATTTTCACAAAATTTCAAATACAGCCAAATAAGGAAATAAATAATATTTTTAATACTCAAAAAAAGTGAGCAACAGTAAATTGGAACACAAATTATACGTTTTTATTTCAAACAACGATGTCAATCAATCAATCAACGTTTATTGGCGTAGTGATACCAACGCCGATGGTATGGCGTGATTAGATGGTGAAACGTTCGAAAGAAAATAAATATTTCTGCCTTCGGTGGGACCTGAACCCACTACGCCAATAAACGTTGATTGATTGACATTGTTGTTTGATTTAATCTGCGTAGTGTTCGATTTATATAAAATAAATACGTTTTTATTTATTTTTGATTTATGTTCATTGGTTTCTTTTAATTAAGCCACTGTTTAGTCTGCAAATTACCTTCACGAAACCCTGGACATTTATAGCTCACTCTGCCCTCTTTATCTGCCGGTTGACTAGCAATAACAGATAGTTCTTTCTCATTAAATCTCATAGTTAAAAGACGTTATCTGACACACATTCCCAATTCAGTAAACAAATCGCAAGTGTTGCCAGTTTAGAACAGTACAAAACCAATTGGGCAAATGAACATTCTTTGGATATTATCGTTTTTCGCCAACACTTTTTTAAATTCTGTAGATATATTTCATTCATCGATGCAACTAGGGGGGTGTAGAGATCGAGACAGGTTAGCAAAAGGAACTTAAAAATGTATCTGTCATTTTGTTTATTCCAGAGATATCTTTCAGACTCGCATTTGTTTTTGCAAATTCAACTTCAGGGTATTTTGCGAACCCATCAACAAAATTGGCTGGACGAATCTAATGGCACGTTTTCCTAGATGCGCATATTTTGCTGCGACACCGAAATAAAACCATCGACATATATATATATATATAGTAACCGGATAGACAACTGTGCAGCAGTACATTTCCATAACACTTTTAGCATTAGGACCGATTTAAACAATCTGATTGGCTAACGATGACATCACTTATAGGTTTGCTACGCAATTTTGGTCGCCAATGTAACAGGCACCAAAAGATCAACACTCGTCGGTTAAGTAAATCAGATTTTAATCGCGGGGGAATTTTAGAACGACACTCTTCAATAATACTCCCAATTTATTTTTAATATTACCATGAGTTGGTTTTTTCTTTGATTTAAACTTAAAATGTAATAAATGGTTAGAAATCTTTAAAACAAAACAATATTTTTGAAATATTGTGCTGCTAGCTTATATTTTTATAGAAAAATCATCTTTTGCCTCAATTTTTGAGTAGAAGGTCTCGAAATTTTTAAAAAAAAAAAAAGATCATATCGAGTGCGTCGAGCAGTAACGCCGTATTTAAAATTTCAAGTGTCTGTATCTCCCTTGATTCCTGGAATTGCTTTCCTTGATTGAAATTGAAAATTAGTATTTTCGAAATACAGTAAAATCTCCTTAAGACGATTATCGTCGGTTCCGTGAAAAAGAGATCGCGTAGAGAGGTGGTCTCTGAATGGAGCTAAATTTAGCATTGGGTCTATAGAGAGGGAATAAAATCCATTTCCAGAAAGGTGGTCGATAAGGGAAATGGTCGCAGAATAGTGGTGGTCGTTAAGAGAGATTTTTCTGTACATTATTGAAAATTATTTTAGAGTTATTTTTTATCCATGGAAAATGTATATTCGTCAATTTTTAAGATAACTGCAATTCCCTAATAACCATGAAGAAAAAAAACACAACTGGGTTGCGTTTTTTATAAAAAAAACCATGTATTTGCCAACCCTGTTTGCCCTGCATCCAAGTTATGTCTATATGAATGTATTATTTAATAACTCATTAAATGATTTGAATAGCTGGAAAATACATTACTTTTAAAGACGTTTGCTCAATTACATTTCTTATATTGGAGCACCTGCAGGAAGCGGCAGGTTTTGACAACGATATCGTTTGTTTGTTTGGATTTTTATGGCGCAAGAGCACCTATGCTATACTGCCCCAATAGAACGATATCACTTTCTTTTGTAATTATTAATGGTTCTTTTGGCTCACATACAACCCTAATTTCGCCACAAAAAAAAAAGCGCTAATTCTTTTTGACGGGAATTCTTTCAATCTTGGAGGAGGAGGAGAAATTGTGCCAGAGTTTCATTGGGAAGGGTGACCGCCGGATTTCGATCTTCCAGGAGGAGGATTGTGCAAGGAGATTATTGGGAAGGGTGGCCGCCGAAGGTGACAGCGCTGTATTCCCAGTTCGATCTTCGAGGAGGAGGAGGATTGTGCAAGGGTTTCATTGGGAAGGGTGGCCGCCGGGGGCGGCGCTGTAATCCCATGGGCGATCTTCCAACCTGGCCGCACATCACCTGCTCAGCCAATCAGATCGCTTAAATCGGTCATAATGCTAAAAGTGTTATGGAAATTCAAATCTCGTTGTGCGGCAACGGAAAAAAATGCAACCTTCAACACTGAATACGTTGCCAATCACTGGGACTACTGGACGTACGATTAAGTCAATATCCATAGAGCACCATGTTAATTGAAATTGGATTTCTTTGGAATATAAAAGCTTCCAATGAGAGATTCATTTTGCTTTTATTAAATTGTAAACCTGACAGGCTATTGTTTAGCCCTATGCTATCAAAGTAGCTTTAAAATCATTATATAACACGTTTTTCTAAAGTCATCATTGATATATTTTTCTAAAATCGGTCGCTCAAAGGTGGTCTCTGAAGGGAGGTAAATTTAAATTTTTTTATAGGATGAGGTGGAAATCAGTTTTGAGAAAAACTGGTCCTTAAGGGAGGTGGTAGCTGAATATGGACGTCCTTTAAGAGAGGTTTTACTGTATTTATATATATATATATATAATAATTATTGACATATTTATATAATTAATGTATTTTGAAAATAGTTATTATCATATTTATATAATTAGTATATTTATAATAATTATTAGCATATTTATATAATTAATATATTTATAAAGTTATAATTATAAAATGGCTTGCATCATGTTACAAATTATTTGTTTTTATAATAACTGAATTTTGACAATGCACAGCAATCCACAGTCCTGTGTTAGCAATATAGAATATAGCCAATAGATTTCTAAATTTTAACAAGAGATTTTCCTTATTTCTGCATTACATAAGATAAAACTGAATGCTTTCAATCTTAAACGATAATCAATTAGCAATTTTTTGTCTTGCATGCAATGTTTGTATTCATCCTACGAAATCCAAAATTATTGCATATAAAATATCATCAAATCGCCCGTCTTACGTTCAGTTAGGTAGCAGACGACGGCTCGTTTTTATAGCATTATGTGGTCTATCAAGGCTTTCTGGATACAAAGCTAGAACGCTGAAAAAAGAGACGTGGCAAAGGAGAGCCTTGGATCTATCCGGTTACTATATATATCGATGGATGAAACTAAGACAATAAAAGCCATTGGAAGTGGTTTACGCATTTATGGAAAACGTTTCCATTGGTTTTCTTTTGTTTGAGCCAGTTTTCGACGTGTTTCATTGTCTGGGAATACAGCGCTGCCCACCTTCGGCCACTCTTCCCATTAAACTCTTTGTACAATACGACAACGTGTTTTATTGTTGCGCCGCAAAATATGCGCATCTGGGAAAGGACGGCTTTAAAGACAAATTCTCAGACTTCGACAATTACTAAGTTTATCAAATTGATTGTAGATGTGGACAATTTCATATTGGACAAACTCACCTGGTACTTCGTGTCAGATTTAAGTATGAGTTTTATTTTTATTGTTGAATCCTCAACAGCACACAAAATCTTGTAATTTCGAAATAGTGTTAATGGTTATTTATTGTTAATTTTTAATCTAAATAAGTAATAATTAAGCAAAAGCAAATATTTGCTTAACAAAAAATGATCTTCTTAATAACAAAGAGTCCACAGGCGTAACTTAAGAGTTAAATATGGCATAGGCTGGGGGTGGGGGTTAAATGTACAAAAAAACCCCCAAAATTATGAAAAAAATACAATTTTACCTCTTTTCTAAAAAAAACTGTGAGTAAGTGCTCCCCCTTACCTCCGCCAGACTACGCTTACGAAAAAGTCGTTTTATTAGATAATTTAAGGTTTTTCTTCTCGTCGTGTTTCATTGCGATAGTCCAAGCTTTTGAGTTAACTAGTTCGTTTGCAATGTTAAAAAAGCAGCTAATCAACTGAATTTACAGTTGTATTTGTGCATCCAAGTACTAAAGAGTATTGAGAAGTGGTTTCAGTCTCACCCATTTTAAAAAAAAACCCGATAAATTATGCACTTTTATAGAAAATGAAATCGCAATCTCACAAGGGAACTTCACAGACTGCAACGAACATTGTCAATTTCCGCATCGAGCAAGGACAAAATTATAAAGACGATAAAGTTTGCCAGGATTGACTCCTGGGACGAACGACAATGATGACCGATACTGCGCATGTGCGTGGACGTCTAGGGTCTTCCCAGTTCGGTCTCTGTGATTCAGGTAAGTACTGATTTATTTATAAAAATACTAATTCATAATCAAATTATTATATTAGCGGGGATATCAATAGAGAGCTACACCATCGCTTGTATATTTAGCCAGATGACAGCACATTTAGCTATTTTATAGCGTGTTTCGGCATTACTAGTACCTGCATTTAAAGTCCACGCACATGCGCAGTATTTCGGTCATCGTGGGTAGTTTCGAGCCTGTGAGGCAATCCTGCCAAACTTTAGCGTCTTGTCTAAATTCCTACTCTACACTAAATCCGATCTGTTAGCATTTCCATCGCCAACAGACCCCACCTACGGATGGCACGGGTAATTTTCCACAACAAACACCAAACATAATTTAACAAATTTATTCGATTTCTGTAACTTCTTGTAGTGTCAGCTAAGTATTTTTATTTATATTGTCAAATTTTATTTAATATTATTAGTCTCTGTCGCCTGGTATATTAAAGTGTACAATATTTTCTATTAAAAGTAAATGTTGAACCAAAAAGTTGCTACTTTCTATTCGTTAACCAGAGGCTCATCAATATATAATTCTGTAAAAAAATTCGGTATTCCATGATGCTTAAAATGATTGCATTACTAATACTTTTATAATTTAATAGATAAAACAATTAACTAGTTAAATCGCAAGCTCAACGTTTACGATTATTAAATATTCAACTAATTAATATAAAAACGTGTTTCAGTGCTGCCATCTACTTCTAGATATTATAGGTTACTGGCTTTCTATATAAAGTATTGCCAGGTAAAGTTGCCAGGTTTGCAGATTTATCGGTATCTCAGCGACTTTTAAAACAGGGCACCCAGACGCATTTCGACCGGCTCCAGGGCTCCTTCCCGGGACCGAGCCCTCCACAGCGTAGGTCCTTACCAGTGCGGGCCCGTAGACTTCATCCAGAACTCCAGGCTGCAGCCCCTGCTGCCCCCTCCCTCTCGTCGGCTCTGCGTTTATATAAAATATCTTATAAAAAAAGGCGCAAATATGAATAGTATAAATGCACTACAAATAAAACAATGTCTTATATTACATCCCTGAAAAACTGTAGCTACACGGTATCTGTATCCTCAGCAGAGCCGTAGCCAGACTGGGGCTACGGGGGCTCAGCCCCACTATAAATGTAGCCAGCCCCCAGGGAAATGTTTTTTCTCAAAGTAAAATAATGTTAAATTTAATTTTAAATGTTTTGTTTCGAATGAAGTTGTACATGACAATGGACATCGTTTTTTGACGATAAAAGTGTATTAAAAATGGCTTTCTACAATAGATCTTGTGTATATGATGATTTTTTTTACAGAGTCTCGAGTTTCCCTTTTTTTTATAATAAGAAAAAGGGAAATTTTAGAGAGGTATACTACAGTTTGTAAGTTTCAATGCAAAATCTACATTAAGAAATTTATTTATCGATGTTAAATATATTTGTTTGTTTATATATTTAGTATTATTAAATATATTAATAAAATATAACCCCCCGCCCCCAACAATCTGAAATAAATCACGATTTTGCATATACTGTAATGCATAACCCTACATAAAATGCACTTGCTCCCCCCCATAATTTTGAGAAATACGTCGATAATAGGACTCGCCCCTCCGAATGGCCAATGACTCGAACCCTGGAAGAAATTAGTGCCCAGATGCCCTACATGTGCTGCACTCTTGAATGTCTAGTATTTTCACATGGAAACACAGTGTTTAAAAATTTCGCGTGTTTTTGTTTAACACGCTTTAAAACAATTTTCCGCAGTTTTTTTTATTTAAAAAAAATATGTATCATATATGTTTAAAGTGGATATAAACATATTTTAATATATATTCAGAAATTATAATTTGTAATTTACTTAATTTAGTTAATTAATTATTTAGTTATTTATAATTAGTAATTTATTTTATTAAGTTAGTCAATTACATGGTAATTTACTTAAATATTATAACAATTATAAGTAGTAATTTACTTAAATATATATTTGTAATATTATTAGTAATTGAATATACTTTTATTTAATTTTAAAAGCAATAAATTCAATTCTTTTTACTACCAAAACGATTTATAAAGTTTGTTACTATACTATGATTTAAAAAAAAAAAACTTTCGTTTATAACGACCGGATTTGCAAGGTTATTTGAAAGGCCGCTATAATCAAATTTCATTGCACAGGGTCAATAAGAAATTCGTATAAATTTTAAAAAATTCATTAAAAAAATGAAAAACATCAGATTGAATTGCGGTTTGTACGAGAAATATTATTTACATGTGTCTTTTATTAACACAAAAAGAAAGAAAAAATAGTTTAAAGTCACCGATAAGTGGCGCTTTAGACGTCTGAAAACAATGAAATATATAACGAGTGATACAATTTCACTTACAAAGCTTTTTCAGACAGTTATTATTTTTGTGGAAACTTCTTTATACGGAGTTCATTAATGAAGCGATTGAAGAACTACTGAACGTTTATCTCTTTTGCAACAGCTTTATTTGAAGTTTGTAGTGGGTTGGGCCATCTATCGGGCAGTTTTGAAACAATTTTTTTATTGTGGGAAAAAAAAAATCCCAGACAATATTTATTGTGCAAACCGCGCATCAATACAATGATTTTTCCTTCTTTTTTTTTTATGCATTTCCAGAGTTTATATGGACTTATAGTTGATTCTGTATATACCGTTTCAAGCTAAAACGTCATAATTATTTGCATGATATCTAAATGAAAATAAGCCCATTTTGTTGGATACTAATTTTTAAGATGCCAAAAGCTTTCAAGCAAAAGCCCAGATGACATACAGTAAAATGCCTTACTAATTAAAGGATTATTCTATAAAATTTTAATCATTACTATTACTTCTGTTTTCCAGCTTATAACGAATTCTTTTCTTTATCAGATAAGTGAAGCTATAGAGAACATTGTCGCAATTTCTGCATCGAGCAAGGACAAAATTACTACTCTACACTAAATACGATCTGTGAGCATTTCCATCGCCAACAGACCTCACGTATCAACTGGTACAAACAACTTTTACAGCAATTAACGAACATAATTTAACGAATTTATTCGATTTCTATAACTTCCTTTAGTGTCAGCTAAGTATTTTTATTTACATTGTCAAATTTTATTTAATATTATTAGTCTCTGTTGTCTGATATATTAAAATGTGCAATATTATCTATAAAAAGTAAATGTTGAATTAAAGAGTTGCTACTTTCTATTCGTTAACCAGAGGCTCATCAATATATAATTCTGTAAAAAATTTCGGTATTCCATTATGCTTAAAATGGTTGCATTACTAATACTTTTATAATTTAATAGATAAAACAATTAACTAGTTAAATCGCAAGCTCAACGTTTACGATTATTAAATATTCAACTAATTAATATAAAAAACGTGTTTCAGTGCTGCCATCTACTTCTAGATATTATAGGTTACTGGCTTTCTATATAAAGTATTGCCAGGTAAAGTTGCCAGGTTTGCAGATTTATCGGTATCTCAGCGACTTTTGTAAAAACAGGGATATGTGGAAAGAGGCACCCAGACGCATTTCGACCGGCTCCAGGGCTCCTTCCCGGGACCGAGCCCTCCACAGCATAGGTCCTTGCCAGTGTGGGCCCCTAGACTTCATCCAGGAGTCCGGGCTGCAGCCCCTGCTGCCCCCTCCCTCTCGTCGGCTCTGCGTTTATATAAAATATCTTATAAAAAAAGGCGCAAATATGAATAGTATAAATGCACTACAAATAAAACAATGTCTTATATTACATCCCTGAAAAACTGTAGCTACACGGTATCTGTATCCTCAGCAGAGCCGTAGCCAGACTGGGGCTACGGGGGCTCAGCCCCACTATAAATGTAGCCAGCCCCCAGGGAAATGTTTTTTCTCAAAGTAAAATAATGTTAAATTTAATTTTAAATGTTTTGTTTCGTATGAAATTGTACATTACAATGGACATCGTTTTTTGACGATAAAAGTGTATTCAAAATGGCTTTCTACAATAGATCGTAGTTTGTGGTTACGCTACGTCCTTCCGTTTGTATTCAGAGAGTGTACATGAGGGCACTTAAAAGGTCTAACGTTAGGGCCGTATCGGTGAGGACCGGAGCCCTCTTCTTTTTTTTAGGCTGCTATTGGAGCTACTACTATTACTAACAGTTGCAAAATAATTCATTTTTATGTTTGGGCTACAAATTGTTCAAATCCGCTACTTTTGGAGCACAGTTTGCTACTTTTTAATCTTCAGATCTGGCAACACTGGTTCGGACGGGTAGTTCCATTGGATTTTTTGTTTCTCATGACAAGACCTATCCAATGGTACCACTCTTATCAAAATCCGTGCATTGCAGTTCACGAGGCTTCCTTGTCAGAATCTAAAAATAAACACCGTATTGCCTGTTTGTGCTCACCTAGTAACATCACGAGAGCAGCCCATTGCCCGACCAAGCGTTTTCAGGCAAATGCACCGGTGAGATTGGTTAATTTTATGTAAATTATCGAGTTCAAAAATTGGGAAAAAAGTATACTATCTTTCCTGCTTTTATCTGTTCTGTCAAAAAAAAAAAAAAAAAAAGTGCAGGTGGCTCCATTGATTTTAAAGATATGGCGGTTGGCACTGTTTGAAGTGGCAGTAAAGCTTCCTTTCTCTACCACACAATAGAGGGCACCACTTGTTCATCAATATCTTTCTTTTTCCTTATTATTTTTCCAGTTTTTGTTTTTCGCTCAAATTACAAGCACGTATACTTGTTGAAGAAGATAAATAAATCCTTCAAAACAATTTCAAACTTTCTCAGGAAAATAATGCATTGTGCATGTCCGCGGACTTTGCCAATGCTTTTGAACCTTTTCTTAGGAGGTTGTATAAGAATTGCGGATACGTCGTACATCGATGAAGTACGTTACGACGTAAACCTAAAACAGAAGAATCGTAAATTAATTGAGTGACGTTTATCCTGCTATGGATCCATCAGCATAGAGTTTTGCAAAATTATTGGGGGCAAAGCACATTTTATGCACATTTCTACATTACAGGATATGTAAAATTGCAATTTATTTCAAATTATTTGGAGGGTCTCAGGCCCCACAGGCCCATATAACTCCACGCCTATGTATGAATCTTTAGGATATTGGCATAATCTGGTATGTGTTCTCGCCCTCACCCCTAGTTTTTTTTAAAAAAGAGGCAAAATCGTACTTCACCCCCCCCCATACAATTTTGAGATTTTTTTGCCCCACCCAGTTTACGTTATATTTTTACACCCCCCCCTCAAGTTTCGTCTATGCCTTGGGACTAGGATAACAATAAAAATTAACGTTAATATTTACAGAGTTTCTTTGTTACTGCAAGAAGTGAATCTAGAGAGGGATTTCGGTTCAGAGGCGTAGCCAAAAAAATATTTGGTGGTTGTAACCCCATCGCAATGAAATTTTGTTGATTTAACATAGGAATATATGAGTTGTAGCTCTGTAACCCCTCCCATTAAGCCTATAACCCTCCCCTTAACCCTTTTAACCCTCCCCGCTCGTTATAACCGATTTCCTCCGCAATTTTATAGATTGCAATGAAATACCCACCTCCCCCACCGTGGATCCGCCACTGGCTATTGTGTTAATATCTAACCATCATCTCCCTTAAAATTACCAAAATGTTGAAATTCAAAAAAGAAAAGAGGCAAAATCGTATTTATGCCATATTTAACTTTTAATTTATACCTACGCACAGGAATCTATTTACTGTTCATGATTTCAGTCACATCGTAATCACACAATATATTTTACACTAGTACTCCTTAGCAAAAAGCGTTACGTTGGGATCTATAGCAGGAGTAGGACGTGGCCCCTAATTTACGATTCTCTCTGTTTAGATTATAGTTGTAACGCATTTGTCGATGTACGACGTTTCTTCAATTCTTATACCACCTCCTAAGGAAAGATTCAGAAGTATCGACCGAAGTCCGTGGGTATGTGCACTGCATCATTTTCCTGAGATCCACGTTAGGATATAGATGTTAGTGCCAATTGGGACCCCCAGGAGCCCTGAGAGCCAACGGGGGCACCCAGACGCATTTCGACCGGCTCCAGGGCTCCTTCCCGGGACCGAGCCCTCCACAGCATAGGTCCTTGCCAGTGTGGGCCCCTAGACTTCATCCAGGAGTCCGGGCTGCAGCCCCTGCTGCCCCCTCCCTCTCGTCGGCTCTGCGTTTATATAAAATATCTTATAAAAAAAGGCGCAAATATGAATAGTATAAATGCACTACAAATAAAACAATGTCTTATATTACATCCCTGAAAAACTGTAGCTACACGGTATCTGTATCCTCAGCAGAGCCGTAGCCAGACTGGGGCTACGGGGGCTCAGCCCCACTATAAATGTAGCCAGCCCCCAGGGAAATGTTTTTTCTCAAAGTAAAATAATGTTAAATTTAATTTTAAATGTTTTGTTTCGTATGAAGTTGTACATGACAATGGACATCGTTTTTTGACGATAAAAGTGTATTCAAAATGGCTTTCTACAATAGATCTTGTGTATATGATGATTTTTTTTACAGAGTCTCGAGTTTCCCTTTGTTTTATAATAAGAAAAAGGGAAATTTTGGAGAGGTATACTACAGTTTGTAAGTTTCAATGCAAAATCTACATTAAGAAATTTATTTATTAACGTTAAATATATTAGTTTGTTTATATATTTAGTATTACTAAATATATTAATAAAATACCCCCCCAACGCTCTGAAATAAATTACGATTTTACACATACAGTAATGTATAACCCTACATAAAATGCACTTGCCCCCCCCCATAATTTTGAGAAACACGTTGATAATAGGACTCGCCCCTCCGAATGGCCAATGACTCGAACCCTGGAAGAAATTAGTGCCCAGGTGCTCTATATGTGCTGCACTCTTGAATGTCTAGTGTTTTCACCTGGAAACAGTGTTTAACAATTTCGAGTGTTTTTGTTTAACACACTTTAAAACATTGGGACCCAAAAGGACCTCTGAGAGCCAACGGGGGCACCCAGGCGCATTTCGACCGGCTCCAGGGCTCCTTCCCGGGACCGAGCCCTCCACAGCATAGGTCCCTGCCAGTGTGGGCCCCTAGACTTCATCCAGGAGTCCGGGCTGCAGCCCCTGCTGCCCCCTCCCTCTCGTCGGCTCTGCGTTTATATAAAATATCTTATAAAAAAAAGGCGCAAATATGAATAGTATAAATGCACTACAAATAAAACAATGTCTTATATTACATCCCTAAAAACTGTAGCTACACGGTATCTGTATCCTCAGCAGAGCTGTAGCCAGACTGGGGCTACGGGGGCTCAGCCCCACTATAAATGTAGCCAGCCCCCAGGGAAATGTTTTTTCTCAAAGTAAAATAATGTTAAATTTAATTTTAAATGTTTTGTTTCGTATGAAGTTGTACATGACAATGGACATCGTTTTTTGACGATAAAAGTGTATTAAAAATGGCTTTCTACAATAGATCTTGTGTATATGATGATTTTTTTTACAGAGTCTCGAGTTTCCCTTTGTTTTATAACAAGGATAAGAGAAATTATAGAGAGGTATACTAAAATTTATAAGTTTTTAATGCAAAATTTATTTTAAGAAATTTATTTATTAATTTTAAATATATTAGTCTACTTATATATTTAGTGTTATTAAATATATTAATAAAATACCCCCCCAACGCTCTGAAATAAATTGCGATTTTACATATACTGTAATGTATAAACGTACATAAAATGCACTTGCCCCCCCCCATAATTTTGAGAAACACGTTGATAATAGGACTCGCCCCTCCGAATGGCCAATGACTCGAACCCTGGAAGAAATTAGTGCCCAGGTGCTCTATATGTGCTGCACTCTTGAATGTCTAGTGTTTTCACCTGGAAACAGTGTTTAACAATTTCGAGTGTTTTTGTTTAACACACTTTAAAACAATTTTCCGCAATTTTCTTATTTAAAAAAAATATGTATCATATATATTTAAAGTGGATATAAACATATTTTAATATATATTCAGAAATTATAATTTGTAAGTTACTTAATTTGGTTGATTAATTATTTATAATTAGTAATTTATTTCATTAAGTTAGTCAATTACATAGTTAATTATAAGTAGTAATTTACTTAAATAT
>QLNU02003225.1:59689278-59711525 GCA_006491805.2 Dysdera silvatica | reverse complement strand
TGATAAATGAATTCCTTACCTTAATTTGTAACGCTTTATAATAATAAAAATTGATATTTTTAATTTCAATGACTCTATATTTTACTTATCAAAGTAGTTTTCTATTAAAAATATAAAAATAAGGTCAATAATAACTGCTTATTTTTATGTTTCTATAGTAAGCATATAACATCTCAATAAAATAGGAGTGTACAGTATTCAACACCAGGATTGTCTTAATTTACTTGACAAAACACCTTTCCAATATTGAGAGTAAATGGATTTCTAATCACTATGTTGAATCCTGTATGGTTCTATTTTATTGATATGTTATATTGCTACTATAGATGTATATATAAAATTAGCCAATTATTGTGTTGACCTTATTTTTATATTAATGGAAAAATATAGTCATTAAATTTACAAACATTATAGAATCTTACAAGTATAAAACTCTACAAAATAAAATAAAGAATTCATTTATTGATATCCACGTTATGGCTCTGCAAAAATTTATAAATCTTGACATGCCCCCTCCCCCACCCTAAAGCTTTAACTTACAATAATGTACTCCATTTCTTTACCTTGCCAAATATTGCAGTATCTATCCACAAACACCTCTGACAGGTGACACATACGTAAGCATCATGTCCGATCACCTACACCCATTCATGTCCATTGTGCATTCCGACGGACTTGGACAATTTCAGCATGATAATGCGACACCCCACACATCGAGAGTTGCTACCGAGTGGCTCCAGGAACACTCTTCTGACTTTAGACACTTCCATTGGCCACCTAAATCGCCAGACATGAACATTATCGAGCATATCTGGGATGCCTTGCAACGTGCTGTTCAGAAGAGATCTCCAACACCTCGCACTCCTATGGATTTGTGGACTGCCCTGCAGGATTCCTGGTGTGAATTGTCTCCAGGATACCTTCAGACATTAGTCGAGTCCATGCCACGTCGTGTTGCGGTACTGCGTGGAGCGGGGTGGGGGTGGGCCAGCATGATATTAGGTAGGTGTACCAATTTTTCTGGCACTTCAGTGTATATATTTGTATTTACCACAAGCTTTTGATCTGTTAAAAATGCTTTTATCATGCAAATATGGCGACGGCGGACAAAGGTGGGGTGCGGATCTTTGGTCACTATAAAAGTGGGTCGCAGATTACTTGGCTACTATAAAAGTGGGTCGCGGCTTGAAAAGGGTTGGGAACCACTGTTGTAGACCAATTAATCTGCAACAGTTTCATGGCGGCTAAGCGTATCAGTACTCTGCAGGAAATGCTCATGTTTATGTATACCAGTAAGATGTATGTATCTGCTACGTCAACAAGATGTATGGTCAGTCTATCAGCAAGATGTATGCGTAACAGTAAGTCAAAGTAAATGTATGTAATAATCTAAGTAAATGTATGTCAGCAAGACATGAATAAGCTGAAAAGTTGGAAAAAAAAGTGCTCAGATAAAAATACAAATGCATTATATATTTTGAATATTTATATATACATAGACATAATCCGACTTAAAGACGCTTCGATTATGATACCTTGCAGTTATAACATTTTTCAATTTCCATCATACCTCAAGTTAAGGATTTAAGTATTTCGTTGTTCTAATACTTTTAAAAGAGAGAAAGAACACGGGTTGGTAAACCTACGGCTCCCGTCAACTCTCATAAATCTTTGACGGCTTCCAAATATACAAAAATGCACCAATCACACGTTGTCGACATTTTTAACATAACGTGCTGAATAAATTGTTATTCAACGTTGTGATGCAGAGTTTCAAAACCCCTGCTTTCCATTAAGGGAAAAAGCCAGTTAATGACACTCAGAATGCCTGCAATTATGAGCTTATTTCCCTTCTTTTACTATCTCCTTGCATTTCGTATGACCAAATTACATTTTTAGGGGGGGGGAGAAAGACATGAGATATATATTTCCAAGTCAGTATCAAATATCGAACTCTTGACCCTGTACAGAGAGGAAAAGTCGTTCGTCCCTAATGACACACATACTGACAGCTACTAGAGTTAATTTCCCTTTCCATGTGTTGCTTTATGTGGGAGGGCCAAGCTACATCTTTTAAAGGGAAAAAAAAGTTATTCTCAAGTCAGCATCGAACTCGAAACTCTATGTAGAGACGGAAAAACCAATTTCATTGCTACTGACTCTCATACGCATTAAAGTTTTTACAGAGAACTTCGTATCGCCCTACATGTAACAAACAGTTACGATCAACATTAATACAAGCTAATATACACTTCGCTTTGCACAGCATACGCCTCATTATTCTTACATCATTAAAATTCAACTAACAAACGAAAATTAAAATGAGATTAGAAAAGCAACAAGTCTTCGTTTGCATCTTCGTGAGGTTAGCTCTATCGATTAGGGACTTACTTCAAGAAATTTTACTCTGGACAACGCATTTAATTCGACTGAAATTGAAGGTTATTCAATTCCACTTCACGATTTTTTTTCTTTTAATCCCAAAGGGAGGGGGTCTTCTACGAACGAACTTCAAAACTCCTTTTCTCCCCTATTATTTGCGAGTCTTAATTTCTCCCTATCTTTTCCGTCTTCCCCGAGTTCGTTTTTCAAGTTCTCCGCTACGTACTTCTTGACCTTCCGATTCTTCTTTTTTTCTTAGGTGGAGGGAAGAGTCGTGTCTACTACTTGTCTAAACTCTTTGATTGCAAAATGTGTACCCTAGTTAACAAAATTCCCTTTATTTCGTGCTTTTTAACTGCGAATACCTACATATTTTTTATATATTCAATATTATACTAGAACTCATAGAATACAGTTATTTATAAAAATTTGGACATAATTTTCTGTTACTTCGAGATCGTTTTTGATACATTTGATATGTGTAAAACATCATTGATATTACGTTACTTTGCATAATTGGATGCCTTTTTTTCCTTTTCGAACGCTACACGTAGCCCTTTGGCAAACAGCTTAGCGGGTTAGAATTAATGTTATTTTTTTTTTTTAAACCTTTGAAAATGCATTTTTTGAAACCGAATTTCTCAGAATGCTAGAAAGGCACAAAATTTCTATTTTATAGGTTTTCGAAAACATTGTGTTGGGAAAACCTTTCCAACAGATTTTACGCATTCAGCTTTCATGAATGCGAAGTTTTATTTGTGCTCAAAACGAGAGCCCCTGGGGAACACTATAAAACACTTGAAATCCTGGTCCACATACTAGATTATGCAAATCCATAGCATACATTACCCTAAAAGAACTTTCCAAACAACACAATAAAACACGCAGCCATAGAAAAAACACGTAAAAAGGTTGTAAAAACAGATATACCCATCCCTCCTGATTTTACAAACGTGTAGAATAAAACTAATCGTGCAATAAACAGTACTGATAATTATTCAATGGTTTAATATAAGTGCATGGGATTTACAGTTCTCTTTAATATACATATTTATAAACACAACAATCCCTCCCACTTTCTATAACGGAGACGATTTTGCTTTGTTTTAGGAATCCACTGTATCAAGAAGGAAAAGATCCGTGTTATTAGGAAGTACTTGAACACAGGAGTGGACTGTGTTTTCTCAAAGGGAACATACTTTGGACTTTCAGTGGGCGCGAGTCCAATCGCCCATGAGGGCCCACCGGCCAGAGGGCCGGCAGCCCGGTCCGCCCCTGCTTGAACCTTTCCAGCAGACTGTTCCGTTGTAGTAATTGAAACCCGCGACCATGAAAGACGGTTTAGGGTTCCGCCCAACCTATCTTTTCTTTCTCCAAATTAATTCCAATTACTTTTTATCATTGTTATTGATTGTTCAAGCGGCATTGGGAAGAGTGGCCACAGTAGATGACATTTTTATTATTATTATTATTTATTGTTGTTAATTAGGCGAGAAAAAATATAAATAGAATAGAAAATAGCATGGAAAAGTTGGCCAAACTGACGGCACTATATTCCCGGGAAGGATTGGACGAATCTAAAAGATGTAGATCAAAGACTCAACTTCCCAGCGGGGAGCGGCTCACATTAGAAATGCATTTTTTTAAACTTATCTGTTGTTGTTTTGTACGCAGAGATGAAGATTTGGAAAAGTTGTCCACTCCAGCTGAACTGTATTGTGGAACATTATTTATGGAAAGAGGTATGGCGAAGACAGGGTGAAGAAGCACCGTTTCTACCCTCCAAGCGATGAAGTATAAAATGAAACATGGCGGAGTTCCATAGATCAGAGAAGTCAGGACGAATCCTGGTGAGATTTGGTGAAGGATTTTAACTTATTTGGTGAACAACTTTCCACAAGAGACTTGGTTTCATTGGTTTAAGATTCAAGTAGTGCATGACGTCATAAATTAGTTGTAACAGAAAGCGCCTTCCTTGTTTTGCAACTTCACGTTATAGTGCCAGGTCGGGGACAAGATTTACCAGTAACTATACTCTCGGCAAAACTAACCTGGTACATTGGTTCGCAAATTGGCAAAATATGAGATAACCCTCAACATTATTAGACTATTTAAATAAATCGAACACTACGCAGATTAAATTAAACAACAATATAAATCAACGTTTATTGGCGTAGTGATACCAGCTCCGATTCTATGGCGTGATTAGATAGATGGTCGTGGGTTCATATCCCACCGAACGCAGAAATATTTATTTTCTTTCGAACGTTTCACCATCTAATCACGCCATACCATCGGCGCTGGTATCACTACGCCAATAAACGTTGATTTATATTGTTGTTTAATTATAGACTATTATCGCGTAATTTGAAATGTAAAAACGCGGTTGCTTAAATTTTCCCCGCCATGCAAACAAAAGTCTTCTGAGTGGTCAGATGCTTCAATAACATCATTTTGGCTAAAATTTGTCTTTTCCTAAGTTTAATAAATATCAGATTCCAATTGCCAAATATGCCTATGTATATATATATATATCATCATATTCAACCATTATCTATCCACTGCTGGATGAAGGTCTCTCCAAATGCTTTCCACACAAGTCTATCCTGGGCCATTCGTTTCCACGTCACCCCAACCTCTTTTCTTATTTCATCCACCCATCTAGTTTGAGGACGTTTTCTAGGTCTTCGGTGGTCTCTTGGAATCCAATTCTGAATTTCTGTTGTCCATCGGTGATCAGTACTTCTTGCAATATGCCAGGCCCATAGACATTTCAGCCCTTTTACTTTAACAATGATGTCCTCCACTCTAGTTTGCTCTCTTACCCAAGTGTTCATTTTTCGATTTCTCCTAGTTATTCCAAGCGTGCACCTCTCCATGCTCCTTTGGGTTGTCTGTAACTTCCGTATTGCTGCAATTGTTAGACTCCATATCTCTGATCTTCGAGAGAGGACTGGCAATACAAACTGGTTGAAGATTTTCTTTTTAGATACAACCGAAATTTTGTCTTCAGGATAAAACTGTTTCTTCCAAATGCACTCCAGCAAGTTTAATACGTCTGTTGAGTTCTTTCGTAATGTTACCATCCATTGCAATCAGCTGGCCAAGGTAAATATATGAATCAGCAATTTCTAACTCAATGTTGTCAACTTGTACTTTTCTTTCCTCTACGAAATTATTGAACATGATTTTAGTTTTTAGTAGGTTCATTTTGAGCTCAACTTCCTTACTTCTAGTTGAGAGCTCCTGTACCATGTCTTGATGAGATTCTTGATGGAGTTATTATGGGTTCATTGAAAAAATAACAATGTCATCAGCAAACCACAAATGATTTAAACATTCACCATTTATTTTTATTCCCTTGTTATTCCAATTAATCTGCTGAAAAATCATCCGTAAAGCGGAAGTAAAAAGTTTTGGAGAGATGGTATCTCCCTGCCTCACACCTTTACCAATTTTAATAGTTTTGGTATCTTTATGTAACCGAAATTTTGCACTTGCATTTTTATACACACATTTCACCATGTCAATGTACACATCCTCGATGTCTGCTGATCTTAAAGAGTTGATGACTGCTGACGTTTTAATAGAGTCAAAGGCCTTCTCATAGTCAATAAATGCCACACACAATGGAAGTTCATATTCATGTGTTCTTTTAATTAGTTCTCTTAATACTTGAATATGGTCTACTGTACTGAATCCACTTCGAAATCCAGCTTGTTCTCTTGGTTGAGCTGCATCTAATTTTTTCTGCAGGCGATGTGTTAGCACTTTTGTGAAGATTTTATAAATAGCAGGTAACAAGCTAATTGGTCGGTAATTTTTTAAATCCTCTTTATCACCTTTTTTATGCAAAAGAATTACTGTTGCAGAATCCCATTGGTTTGGTATGTTACCACTGTTGAGGCATTTGGTAAAGAATTTTGCGAGTATGTCTTCTACATGTTCTCCAGCTTCTTTTAAGATATCTAATGTAATGCCATCATCGTCTTGTTGGTGCAGCAGGTTATCATGCAACCTAGGGTCACATTCCACTCACCGTGGCAGAAAAAAGTAAGTTGGAAAAACGTCCACCAGACAAAAGAATTTAAAACCAGTGAGTGAGAAACGCAAGATGCGATGTCCTAATGGTGTGCGCACTTGATCAGCCGACTTGATTTGTATACCCCTCTTGTTTTGTCGGTAGATTTCAGGGACACCCTGTATATATATATATATATCATTGGAAGAACGGATTTTCGGTGGTGAGTGTAGAGATGAGGTAGAGCTCATTTTTCAAGGCACGAGCCTGAAAACTTGCAATTTGAGCTCGCCCGAAATACTTTGTGTGAATTTGAACCCGAACACGATTTTTTTTACGATGGCTTTGAGATTCGACTATATCCACTAAGACGTCATTATGAATTCCGAAAAGCAAAATGCACATGGTTTGCTTCATAACCAACTTATATGTATCCGGACCCGAGGAGAAATACGTAGCGAGTAAAAAAACGACCGTAATTCGCGCGAAGTCAGGCAGGCCAAAACCCGTTGTTGCTATACCATTTCTACTAAAATTCCTGGGTTCTTTTTAGAAATTTGTCAACTTTTTCCTGGTCCACCAGGTGAAATCTCTGATAATTCCTGGGCCCCTGGCCACCTTGATACTAATTGCAAATCGCTGTATTCTCTGAAACCAGAATGAAATCCTTGTTTAGAAATAGCGCATATTCTGTTTCGCAAAGACCCTCCTATCAAGATTACCACAGAATATACACATGAGCGAGGCGCTAGCATAAATACGTGCCAACAGGTGGTTTTGGCCATCCAGTCTCGGAAGTGGAGGGATAAACGGTATATTTTGCACCCCCACACACACACACATATTATCGAGGAGTAATACTATTAAAATTTTAACTTCAAAAATAACATTAAACATTTCCACTAATGTAGCAAAGCTGAAACAACTTTAGATTCTAATTTCATTTCCTGTTAATAGATGTATTGTATGGTCAATAATACTGCTTTGACAGTACCCCCTGGCATCTCTTTACATTTTCTTTCAGTATTTGTGAAACTATCGATCTTAAAGCCTGGTGCTCTGCGAAATCAGTAGAAGTGTAACTCTTTCAAATGGTTGTTATGTGATGCTTTTTAACTTTTTAATAAACTAATTAAAAATTAATTTATCTCATTAACATTTTACAATAACTATTGGAGATTTGTGGCAATAGATGGCGTTACAAGTTTATGGCCGTAAAAGCTCTCGTCCCCACTTAAAGATTTCCAGATCTGACCAAAAAATCTAATTTTTTCTCGGCTTTTATAGATGATTTCAAACGCCCTGATAATTCCAGATGACTGGCAACGCTGTATATATAAGCCATAAATATCATTCAGCCACTTGTGAGACAATATGATTTTAACAGAACAGAATCATAATTCCATGTATATAGTTTTGGAAGAAATAAGAGACAAGAATTATTAATCATAATTTATTTACAAGTAAAAAAAACTGCACATTAATGTATACAATCTTTCCACTATGTACACTTACAAGAATGAATTAAAAAAAAAATCCCCTCTGCTTTGTGGGTGAATATGATTGTTTTATAAGTTTGGATGTTAAGTATTTTCTTTCTTTTCCCAATTACTGATCTTCTATACCACCATACATTCAAAGTACTTAATATACTACTGCCAGTTACATGGTATTATTGAGATATTGTGTCATTTAAGAGCGAAAGGTTGTTCCACAGGAAAACACAAACTCACTAACATTATAAAACATTTCTTCAAACGGTTTGTTTTATAAAAGTTAAATATATTAAATTTCACTTAAAAAAAATAAGTTGTAGAAATGGTCGATTGCCCATTATTTTCATACATTATCTGTGATATACATATGAGGACGTTTATGAAAAAAAAAAAAAGCACTGCAAATCATGACATTTGCAATTTACAGTTGGTTGAATTTTTATGGCACCAGGGATAGCAAGGGTCACTCTGCACCAAACAAAGTGAGGCTGTATATATGGTTTTAGTGCATTTTAGGGAATATTTTTTATTTGTTTGTGAGGCAAGAATAGCTATGGTCACACTGCAGCCAGGACTACAATATTTCAAGGGATCTGAATGCTCAATTGCCTAGGAATCAAATCATTGTCTACCTTGCACAAAATCCAGGTTTCAATCCTGATGATGCAGAGCATGTACCATTCTTTTTGCTGCTGTGTTCTGGAGTAAAAATTCTCTGTATGATGGAGATTCAGAAACTCTTAAAAACCACACAACCCTGGCTGTCCTATAAAATACCTACCTAACCATTTCCGTGCAGCAAGGAGTTGACAGTTATTGCATTGAACATATTTGTATTGTGCATATTTCTTAATTCAACTTTTTAAAGCCTTTATTTATGCAATTTAATCCTCATATTTAGCCAATATTTTAATATATGTAAAACTCTCTCACATTAATATTTCATAATTCAAAGAGTCATTCTGTAGAAAGTTCTATACATTAGCCAGTATGGCTCATATGGAGATATACAGTTTGTCCATTATCATTCTGTCCAGTGATTTTACTTCTTGCGCTTACGAGCTGATGGTCGGTCAAAAGATTGTTTCATTCCTCCAGCTTGATTGTGGTGAAATTTTATATTTTGGGCGGTTTCTGCCATCCATGGAGAATCAAATAAGGTTGTATCTTGATCCACAAGGTGAGTGTATTTAGTTCGCCCAGATCGACCAAAGTTCTTAACCTATGAAAAAGTAAAATAAACAATAATATCACCTTTTAGTGACGTACTAATGGAGCAGTTCTTGAACAGTGCTCTGCAAAGATACTTGAAAGAAAAAGAAAACATACGAGAAACCTTAATGGGAAAAATTAACTTTAAATTAAAATTTACGCTGTTCGAAAAACAACTTGTGCCTTAGTCTGCATCGATACAACATCAACTAACAACTTGAAAAATATGGTTGGGTTAAAACAGATTAAAAAATGCATATACAGTGGAACCTGGTAAAGTGATCACCTTTATAAATTGACCACCTGCATAAAGTGACCAGTTTTTTATAAGAGAGAACTGGTAACGACTTAATCATGTCTCTATCAAAGTCTGTCGTGTATAGTGACCACCTGTCTATGATGACCATTGCAGTCCAGTCCCAAAGGTGGTCACTTTAGGCAGGTTTTGCTGTATATGCCTTTGACGTAAGTGTGATGACAATGCCTCAGAAACGAATTTCTCTTCCGGAAAGTATTCCATGCCTCAAAAAGTTTGGGAACTACTGTAAAAAAAACAAAAAAAACCCTCAATAAATGAGACATGAATAAACTTACCTGCATGACTTTCGGTAAAATAGTTTTGTCAAAGTGGTCCTCTAGGGTAGGTGCAGAAAAATCTCTTTTGTACACACCATCTTCTTCACTCTGCAAAATAACAAAAGCTTTGTAAAATCAACGTTAACTATTAAACCCATTAAGATAGCTTTTGTAAGATACATTATAAAAAATTTTGCCAGCACTTTACAAATAAGTAAGGGGAAAAAAATGTACTAATGGATATTTCTCAGATGGGCATAAGGTAGTTTGTAGCATGAAATCCCTTCTTTAGCTTGCAAGATTGTTGGATCTATCCTCCCAATCAAGTATGCTTGGGGCATTCTGGGAAGTCAATTGCAGCCAGCATAGAATATCAAAGATATAGAGCTGCAATTGTAGAATGCTAGGCATAATCTGCTGTAGGAAAACATGGAGTTTCGTTTAATACCATGCCACACCATATATTGTAAGCTGGAGGGGGTTTCACAACTCACTTATCTGTTTAACCATTATGATGCTACTATTCTAAAACAAGGTCCCCGTTTTTTTCATTTTATAATAAGAAAAATGCTTTGCATACGTTCGCAAGGGATTGAGTGTTCATTGTCTGTAGCTCAGTTGGTAGATATAGCAGAAGGTCATGAGATCATACCCCACCAGACACAGAAAAAAAATTTTTTTTTTTCTTTTACGTACGAACGTTTCACCATCTAACCATGCCATAACATCGGCGTTACTATTACTACGCCTAAAAAAGTTGATAAAAATTGTTCCTTAAAGTCCCTCTTGGTGATATTCTGTAACTAATTCCTTCTCTTCATCTGCATCGCACATTCTAAATTGAATTTTTGATCAGACATTTGCTCTAGGATGTTTCGATTCTTTTGACAGTGCATGTATATCACAGAAATTGCAAACATAAATCTAGCCTGACTAAACCAAACATAAATTGCCTAATAATTAAAATGAACTGAAAACAAAAGACTGGGCTAAGACAGCAAACAAGAGTAGGAAACACCATTGTTAAATTAAAAGAGCTAAAACAGAAATGGATCGGGCATATCGGAAGAACAAACAACGAATGGGCAATCGAAATTCTCAACTGGTTCCCTAAAGACATAGAAACTCATATTCTGGAAGAGGTGGATAAGGTAAAAGGTTAGTGAATATTTAAATAAATTGCTCAAAATAGATATATATGGTGAGTATTTATGAAACCTTAATTTAGAAATGGATAGACACTAGTTACATATGATGATTATGTATATATAGACTTTGGCTTCTTTTTACAAAGTGCATGTGTACCTTGGGGGGGAAAAAGTGTGCAAAAAATAATCCCAATCAAAGTGTAAAATTTTTGCTAAACTATATAAAATCACAATGCTTACATTTTGGTGCACAAAACTGCATATGCACTAACACATCCTTATAAAACTGAACGCTTACCATGCAACTGAAGGTTATGCTCGAAGATTGGCCAGTTGATTTTTTTATGGTGCAAGGACAACAGTGGTCATTCTGCGCCAGACGTTTTGAGGTCATACATACAGTTTTAGAGTAAGAAATAGAACAAAACAAATCTCATGCAAAGACACAAAGCATATAAAAACATACAAAAAAAAGGTGATAACATCAGTTGAAGCTGAAATAAGCAATATCCGATAAAAAAAAATTAAAAATGATTTCATGATTAAAAGAATTGCATAAAATGTCACAAAGGGTAAAATTATTTTGGTTAAAAGCTAATGAACGTTGTTGGTTAAAATTTTTACAAAGAGATAAAATATGTAAAACATTTGAAGCTTGGTTATGTGCAGTAAACTTCGGAATGCCCACTCCCTTCAAAAGATATTGATGAGAGAAGTGTGCATGTCCGATGCAAGTCTACTTAGAATCCCTTCTGTTTAACGGTCCATGCTTGAGAACATGCATTCTTTAACAAAAAAGGCTTCAGTGTTCCTTATAAACACACACACGGAGATATTAAAGTTTTTAAAGAAATTTTGACTGATGTTGCAGATATACTTGTTTCTGTTTTTATAAAAGTACAGGCACTGCAAAAGTGATGCTGTGCAGGACATGCAGTTATACGAGGAAATCAAACCTCTTAGCCTTCAGAAACCAGATTACAGTGAGCAACATCATATACAAAATATGCATTTATGTTCTTACAGACCTTCCAGACAAATCTTTTTCAAGGCTTCATATGTACTCTTAGAAATCTTTCATACATATCTAACTAATCTCTTGTCTACCAGGGGTCGAAATTAACTTTTTAAATTAGGTGCACAAGTGCACTCAAGTCTTATAACTTGTGCACTTAGCTTATATAATACTAATACTAGTTCGATGTACAAGTAACTAACAGAATAGAAAGTAAACCTCAACATTAAAAACAGGTAAAATGTAAGTGTAGCAATTATATTTAAGCACGTAAGCTAAAGGAATTACACTTTTCAAAATCATTGAATGTTCGTTTGTAATAAACAAAAAAAAAAAAAAAAAAATTCAAAGCAAATGCAGATACATTGAGAAAATTATATAAAATTAGTCCATACGATACTGTTCTTGAAAAATAAACAGAAGTTAGTTTGAATAGTTTTAAATAATTAGGTGCACTGTGTGCACACAAATTAAAAATTTACGTGCATGAATAAAATTTCAGGTGCACAGTGCACCCGCTAATTTCGAACCCTGTTGTATACCCTCGTACAAACACTTCATGCTCATTTTCAAACTTTTCGTATTGTTCTGCAAATCTTTGGTAAAAACCTCCCACATACTATGTATGTATACATCTAATGATGATGTATACATCTTTTCATTTCTCTCTTTAAGAAATGCTAATGCAAAGTGGGGTCTCCCTTCACTACTAAACTATACAATTAAACAAAAATACTAACTTATACAATTAAACAAAAATACTAACTAATACAATTAAACAAAAATACTGACCTATACAATTAAACAAAAATACTAAGCTATACAATTAAACAAAAATACTAACCTATACAATTAAACAAAAACACTAACCTATACAATTAAACAAAAATACTAACTATACAATTAAACAAAAATACTAACCTATACAATTAAACAAAAACACTAACCTATACAATTAAACAAAAATACTAACCTATACAATTAAACAAAAATACTAACCTATACAATTAAACAAAAATACTAAGCTATACAATTAAATAAAAACATGAAACTAACAATTAAAGAAAAAACTACTCTAACAATTAAACAAAATGACTAAACTAACAATTAAACTAAAACATTAAATTAAATAAAAATACTACACTAACAAACAAATACAAAAGGCTATACATTAAAACAAATATACTAGAATCACCCATATTTTGCCGAAATATTAAACTTACCAAGAAGAAAGCACCACGGTGGTAATACTTTTGCAAGAACTTGTATTTTCCCTTGGCAGGTTTGTTGGTTACGAGACGTGGATTTGCACGTTGCTCAGCACGCCTTTCCTCTTCAGTCATATTATGAAGTCTCTCAATTTCAATGCGTTCCTTCTCATAACTACAAATGCAGGTAAAAATGAAAAAGTAGTTGTCATTAAAAAAAAAGTGGTGTTAAATGTTTTACTGAATAAATACATCCTAACCCCCCCACCCCCACCACCAAAAAGAACTCACGAAGCATCGCATAAAGCATGTCGGTTTACAATGACCACACCCTACCATTCAGCAAAATTTAAATGTAAGATTATTTTGCAATTGACTTACTTCTCTCGAGCATCTTTATCTCGCTTTATACGCTTCAGTTCTCTTAACTTCCAAGCCTCATAAGCTACCTCGTCATTTTCATCATCGGTATTAACAAAATCTGCTGGATCATGAGCAACTTGCTGTTCCATCATCTCCTTTTTGGCATCATCCTCAATTAACTATAAACAATTTAAAATAGTAATTGTTATTTACATATTAATTACAGTTATTAATCGGATGTCATAATTGATTAATAGAGGGTTCGTACTTCAATTTGAAAATAAAAATTAAGGAGTTTTTAAGGAGTATAAACAGCACTTTTAAGATGTCCATACATTAGTATTTTAAGCATTCGCAAAATGCACATTTTGATGTGCACTTTAGGAATGCACTTAGGGGGAAGTATAGGAGAAATCTGCCATGATTTTATCGCTTACTGTATCATTTTTTAAATAACAATTAACATTAAAATTTCCATACATAGGACTTCATTTTTCTCTAACCATAATTCATTAAACACACATTTTCTACCAGACATATTGAGTGCACATGTGTAAAACATATCAGGATGCAAGATAATATTATCCTTTACAGGGATAAGGTAATTGCCAAATATGGTCAACATAGAAGAGCCTACAGGGCAATAATAGGAAATATATTTGAATTTTCGTATAAAGTTTTTCAAAGTTTAGAAAAATCAGTGCAACTAATCAGTGGCGTAGGCAGAAAGTTCATAAGGGGAGGGTTATAGGCTTAATGGGAGGGGTTACAGAGCTACAACTCATATATTTATATGTTAAATATACAAAATTTCATTGCGATACGGGCCAACCCCCAAACTCACCAAGGGCCTATGCAACTAATCAAGTATTGTACAAGGCTCTAGGCGGTCACATATGAATAGAGTGCCACGAAAAAGTTTCAATTTTCTAAGGGTGCCACGACTTGGAAAAGTTTGAAAAACCATGTCCCACACACACACACAGTTTAAAACTTATTGATATGTTGAGTCTAACCACTCACTGCTGTGATATGCAAATAAAATTGCAAAACTATTATAAGTACCAAGAGGAAGATATTAACAGAACCAAAACAGGCATATCAAATATGTGATACTTGTGCAACTGACAATAAATATTTCCTCTTAACTACCTTTGATACATGTCATCACAAAAAAAAATTTCTTGATAAAATTTGAAAAACACATTTTTAAAATTTATGACACAAAAGGAATTTTGCTTCAACTGAATGTTTTCATTACTTTGAGCGTTTGTCGCCGCCTTTCTTCGGCTTGCCTTTTAGCAAGCAAGTCCAATTCCTTTTCCTTTTGCACTTGTTGATCCTTATCCTGCACAGTGATACGATCTCGTCTGAAATAAATAAATAAAATCTTGTATTCGATATCACCAAACCCAAACACACTCCATTCATTGCTAGATAAATGTTCCTTCAGGTTTCTTTCATTGGAAATACGTTGTAAATTGTATAAAACATATATTACAAACACCAGCGGTTCTTCAACTGTAGTTCGTGGACCCCTGGAAATCCGAGGGACTCCATCCGGGGGGGGGCATGAGATCATCCCAGTTTTTCACAAAGGTTTGGAAAAATATTAAGAAAAGAGCATTTGTTCTTTAATGCTAAGAATAAATTATGAGGGGACGAAAAATTCTTTCCTTAAATAGTGAAAATTAGTGATGAAACACTAGAAATAAATATGTATGATGCAAATTCTGGGTTTTAAACTTTGAGTTAATTCTTGGGGGGTCCGCAAGGGCGAGTGATCTCTGAAGAGGGTCCGCTGTCTAGGAAAGTTAAAGAATCGTTGATATAGACAATATACAAAGCTCAACAAATCACAGTGAACCATACTCGCCAGACAAGAACAGTAGTCGCTCACCTCAAAAAGAAAACCCAAGGGTTCCCCACTTCTGTTGGAGGGAAAAAATTCCCTCACTTTTCCAAGTTTTTCCCCAACTTTTCTGGCAAAATTCCATGATCAATAACCAGCAACTTTTAACTGAATTTTGGTTACAGGGAAAACGGCTTCACATTGGTGGGAGATTTAGCCATTCAAAACAGAAGTTAATGTGGTTTCCCTGACTTTTCCACATGTTCGATCAGAAGTATTTTTTTCCCCTAACAATTATGGGTGATTTCAAATTCCCTAACAACTCCAGCTTGCATGGGAACCCTTCAACCCAAGAACCTATCAGGAAAAAAAGATTATATCTATTTGCCAATTGCAAAATTTAGTCACCATCGGCGACCAAAGTTGTCAAGCCTTGGAGATATATACTGTTGAACATTAAAAGCACAACACAAAGAAAAATAAAACGAAATGAACTGTCAAAGCGAAATGTAATGAATACATAACTTACATTATAAAGATGAAAAGATTACAGATACAATTACCTAGGTTATATAGCTTTCTTTGTGATCTTTTCATCCATGTAAACATAAGCTACATATTCAATACATACAGCTTTGATATCTCTCGTATTTCTTGGTGGTGTATTACTAATAGCCAGTATACAAAACATTATATTACAATAAGATGCCTACTTATCTGACACTGTTTTGCCACACCGCAGCAAATACGACTGAGCCGACGCTTCCATTTTTTTTAATACCTCTTTAATTGGTATTCTGTATGTATTTTTGGATTAACCAGCCATATGTTTGTTCAACTTAGAAGCCAGTTAATCAGGAACCAGCTGTACAGGTATTGGATATAATTATTTTAAATATAGTGTGTAATCGGTTAACGAACACAAATCGTTCAAAGATGATGCTCACTATCCGAATTATTCGTTAACCGATCAATTAACCGCAAAATTTTATGGGAATTTGATTGATCCCTGTTTCTATGCACATGTAAAAACTTGAAAAATGCTTAGAATACTTACTTCCGGACAAACACGGGTTTCAAACGCTGCTCAACTTCCTCCTCGGAATCTGTATATTCTTCATACTCCGAATCTTCAGATGGTTCCGGTTCTGATTTATTTTCATCATCTTCAACGTCTAGAAGTTCCTACCATCAATTAAAAGCCAACGAGGAAAGTGAACAAGGCAAAACAACACTTCTCAAACTCATAATCACAGTCAACCTAACAATTTAAAATTTACATAACTGTGACACCAAACTAAATGTATAACGGAGTCTCAAAACTGTGGTACAATCATAGATTTGGCATCATCATCATCACTAACGACAATCACATTTAATTAGCTATTATTGCATGGTTCCTCCAAGTAAGAACTTCAAAGGAATTCTGACAAATCTACCTATAAGCTTTGATTTTACGAATACCATGTTCAAGATAAATATAACAAAAATTGAAATCAGAAATCAATACCTCTTCATCTCGAACTCGCCCCATCACTTTCATGCGAAGCATATGTCTTCGTCTTTCAATTTCCTATGCAAAATAAATAAATATATATAAATATACACCATATAAATATACTTAAAGAGATAGTTAAAGAATAATTATAATGTATATAATATACATTATCATATATTATATACAATAATGTATATCGTATATAAATATACATTACATAAACGAAGGCATTGTATTATCAATGGATGGTATTTCCATCTTTAGTTAGCAAATAAGAATAAAATAGATTAAGATCCTCACATCTTCATCCAAATCTTCATCTTCACTACTCTCATCATCATCTCGACGCCATTTTCGTCTGTCATCGTCCATTTCTTCAGCTTCACTAGCTTCTCCAACTGCAAGGACCTCCGGCTCATGGATGTGACGATGTCTTTCAAGTCTGAAAAACAGAACGAAAAATATTTTCTGTTAGTAAAATCAAATTTATAAACACGGGCATTTTCAATAATTCTTACTATATATCCATGAAGTAATTTAACAAGAATATAACACAACCGAATATCATTTCAACCACAAAAATGCTATTTAGAAAACTATATGCCTTACACGACCACAGTTTTTAAACTAAAGTATAAAGCTTTTCAGTCCGAAATGTTGTAGCGGGAATTACAATTTTCGAATAAATCCTAACAATTTTTTGGCCTAAAGAAACAAATTTTGAACTGTGAATCTGTATGAAAACTAAAACCTAGAGAGTGCTGGGTACAAACTGCAATCAAACCCTGATGATTTTCAAGGTAACCAAACACTGCTACAATGCAACTGCAGAGTGCAAAACGTTACTTCTAAAATTAAAAATAATTCACAGTACATTAATAACAAATAATATTAACCTGTACTGTAATCGTACAGCCAGATATGCTATTGTGTTTATGGCACAAAAAGAGCCAAGATGCTATTGCACCAATATCTAGTATTTCAAGGAATCTGAAACTTATTTACTTAGTGAATCAAGCCCCGAAATATGAATTGATAGAACGCAGTAAACCTTCCATACTAGCAAGATTCAAACTCGGATTTTCCTCATTGTAGACAAATGCATTATCCCTATGCCACAAAGTGGCAAAGATGGACAAATTAAGAGGTAAGACAAAACTAAAATGGTGCCATAGTATTAATTACCGATCCTCTTCATCATCTTCAATATCTCTTCTCTGTAAACGTCTCAATCTAGGATCTGTTTTCTCAGCCTCGTCATCGACTTCTGGAATGTCGGTTGTAGTCCCAAGAGGTTTCTTTTCGAATGGGAAATCATCCTCACTTTCTTCGTCACTGCTTTCTTCAGGTGCATATTTAGGTCTGGAAAAAAAAATACATAATTTAAAATCAAGAAAAAGTAAATAAATACAGTAAAAATTGTTTATATTAATATATATTTATATATAATCAACAAAAGAATTAAAGACTGTCTTCTGGAAGTTGAAAGTACATCAGATCGAGCAGCGAGGCTCGTTGTTCAACTAACCCAGCGATACCAACTTCAAATAGTACAGGTATATGCACCAACATCAAGCCATACCGACGAAGAGGTTGAAGAATTTTATGAAGAAATCAAACAGCTACATACCAAGGGGAAACAACATATCAAGCTCATCATGGGGGATTTCAATGCAAGAATTGGACAACAGGAACAAGGAGAGACATCGGTTGGTAAATACGGATATGGGGAAAGGAATGAACGTGGCGATCAACTCATCGAATTTGCAGAAGCTGAAAACCTTAGCATCATGAATTCATTTTTTAAGAAGAAACCGCAAAGAAAATGGACATGGAAACACCCAAATGGGGGAACTAGTGAAATTGACTATATCCTGGCAAACAAGAAATCAATTATTGAAGATTGCAGTGTACTGAACAGATTTAATACTGGAAGTGATCATCGAATGGTGAGATGTAAAGTGCACTTAAATACTAAATTAGAACGACAGAAGCTCATTAGGAAACAAGTAAGTAAGAGGGTGGATCTAATGAAACTGAAAGTAAATACCGAGGCATTCAAGTTGGAATTAAAAAATCGCTTTTCTGCACTGGAAGGACTTATTGATGAAAGTGATATCTCAGAAGCAAATGAAAACATTGTTAAGACAATAGTTGAAACTGCTGGGGAAATTGGTGGTGTAACCTGTAAAAAGCACAATAGCAAATTATCTGAGAAGACGAAACAGCTCATGAAAAGGCGAAGAGATATGAAGGTGGACAATCGAAATACCAGTTCCAGGATTGAGTACATAGAACTTTGTAAAACTCTGCGCAAAAGCATGAAAGAAGACATAAGAAAATTCAACTGTGAGCTAGTAAGGAAAGCCATTGAAAATAACAAGAGCCTTAGGGTTGTTAAAGGAAGTTTATCTGTTGGGAAGAAACACATCATTGCATTAAAAGGAGAGGATGGCACCGTAACAAGAAATAGGGAAGAAATACTTAGAAGAGTTGAAGAATTCTACAAAAATCTATACGAAAGTAACAGTGAATTAAACGAAGACATTGAAATAGTCGAAGGAACAGCTCCTAAAATCTTAAAAGAAGTTTCATTTGCAATAAAAAGCATGAAGAAAGGAAGAGCCCCTGGTGATGATGGTATTACATTAGATATCCTAAAAGAAGCTGGAGAATATGTAGAAGACATACTTGCAAAATTCTTTACCAAATGTCTTAACAGCGGTAACATACCAAACCAATGGGATTCTGCAACAGTAATTCTTTTGCATAAAAAAGGTGATAAAGAGGATTTGAAAAATTACCGACCAATTAGCTTGTTACCTGCTATTTATAAAATCTTCACAAAAGTTCTAACACATCGCCTGCAGAAAAAATTAGATGCAGCTCAACCAAGAGAACAAGCTGGATTTCGAAGTGGATTCAGTACAGTGGACCATATTCAAGTATTAAGAGAATTAATTGAAAGAACACATGAATATGAACTTCCATTGTGTGTGGCATTTATTGACTATGAGAAGGCCTTTGACTCTATTAAAACATCAGCAGTCATCAACTCTTTAAGATCAGCAGACATCGAGGATGTGTACATTGACATGGTGAAACGTGTGTATAAAAATGCAAGTGCAAAATTTCGGTTACATAAAGATACCAAAACTATCAAAATTGGTAAAGGTGTGAGGCAGGGAGATACCATTTCTCCAAAACTTTTTACTTCAGCTTTACAGATGATTTTTCAGCAGATAAATTGGAATAACAAGGGAATAAAAATAAATGGTGAATATTTAAATCATTTGCGGTTTGCTGATGACATTGTTATTTTTTCAACGAACCCATCAGAACTCCAAGACATGGTACAGGAGCTCTCAACTAGAAGTAAAGAAGTTGGACTCAAGATGAACCTACAAAAAACTAAGATCATGTTCAATAATTTCGTAGAGGAAACAAAAATACAAGTTGACAACATTGAGCTAGAAATTGCTGATTCATATATTTACCTTGGCCAGCTGATTTCAATGGATGGCAACATTATGAAAGAACTCAACAGACGTATTAAACTTGGCTGGAGTGCATTTGGAAGAAACAGTTTTATCCTGAAGGGGAAATTGCCTTTGTGTCTAAAAAGAAAGGTCTTCAACCAGTGTGTATTGCCAGTCCTCTCTTATGGATCAGAGACATGGAGTCTAACAGTTGGAGCAATACGAAAGTTACAGACAACGCAAAGGAGCATGGAGAGGTGCATGCTTGGAATAACTAGGAGAGATCGAAAAAGAAACACTTGGGTGAGAGAGCAAACTAGAGTAGAGGACATCATTGTTAAAGTAAAAGGGCTGAAATGGCGATGGGCTGGGCATATTGCAAGAAGAACTGATCAACGATGGACAACAGAAATTCTGAACTGGATTCCAAGAGACCACCGAAGACCTAGAAAACGTCCTCAAACTAGATGGGTGGATGAAATAAGAAAACAGGTTGGGGTGACGTGGAAGCGAATTGCTCAGGATAGACTTGTGTGGAAAGCATTTGGAGAGACCTTCATCCAGCAGTGGATAGATAATGGTTGAATATGATGATGATGATATATATACAGTGTTTATATACTAATTAATACCTTGATGATAACATGCATATTTGATCAATTAATTTGAATAGTGTGTAATTGCTATTCATTGTAGAAATTGCAGAAGCATGCTACAGAAGGATGGCATAAGGATATAATGCAATGGTTGAGTGAAACTTCCATTTGTTGATTGTTTGCAGTTGAAAAGTTGAAATGGTGAATTTGTGTGTTTTCGATGGTACTGATTATATAGATAAAATATATATTAGAAAAGGCTTCTGAAGAAGATTCTAGAATTGCATACATATATATATATATATACATTGATTTAAATTAGACTCTTTCTGCGAAAACAGCTTTACGTATATTCTTTTAATGTTGTGTTGTCATTGTTCTATTACATCATATCTATTATTTTTATGTTATACTTTTACTTACATTGTTATGTATTTTCGTTATAAACATATCATATATATAGGTACAGTAGTATCGGCCTATAATGTTACTCAAGCAACAGGGAAAAGGCTATCGTTGCAAACAATTTATCGCTATAAATTAAGTTAAACATTATATTCTGAATATCTGTTGGAACCAGGCGAAAATACCGTTATACACAGAGTTCACTGTATATACATGTAAGGGTACAAGTAACTATACAATGAAATACAATTGGATATTTTGTTCTTTTTAAAAAAATATATTACAGTTTTGTATTTAATGGGACCACCTTTAGATATAATTACACTAGAATAGTTTCTAGAATTTTAATATTTTTTTTTAGACGGGGGGGATGTTTCTCCATTCTTCCCACAAATCAACTACCAGAATTGATTTTGAAAAAGGTTTTTGTGGTTGCAGCTGTTGCTCCAATTGATTCCAAAGATCCTCAGTTAGCTTTGTTTTGTTTGTGTTCAGTGGCACAAAAAGAGAATTAAGATCATGTCACACCAAAATTTATAGTTTTCTGAAAAACATAAATCTTTTCCAATTAAAAAATCAAATCCCTAACTGCAGATCTTTAAAAAGAAAGAATAAAAGGTGGAAGAGGGAGGGGGAACAAGTGAATATCTACCAAAATAAAATCTGGATTATTCATATGCTAGCAAAACACATTGATTCAGCTCATTTTTAACATTCTTCCTCCCGCACACACACATTATACTATGCGACACAGCATTGGAAATAAGCGGTATCGCAATGTAGCTTGCGATTCAAAACGTATGCAAGACAAAACGTTTTCGCAAATTGCCTCGAAAACTTTGCGATGGAAAAAAATAACTCCAAATATTTTTTAAATCACAAAAAATAACCTTATTTTATAATGCAAACATTGAAACTTCGCTATTAAATTCCTTCCCATTAATTGTCATCCGTACTGTGCCGCTGGCTTTTTGTCAGCCTTCGGAGCTTCCATTT
>QLNU02003225.1:59655545-59689178 GCA_006491805.2 Dysdera silvatica | reverse complement strand
CAGTTTGCATATTCATGAAGACAAAACAATGAAGATTCACGTGACTTAAGATCTAACAGAAGCCCAACCCTAGTTAGAAATCAATTGACAAATGCACTTAAAAAAATAAAAAAGGAACAAGGAACTAGATACATGATTGAGTCACAAAAAGATGAGACGCAAACAAATAATATGTCTTCTTTCTTTGTACTCGTTGTTAATGCTTACAGCAAACAACCTTTTCCAAGGCTATTGTTTAATGAAGTTTTCGACCATATTAGACGAAATTCAACTTCGTGAAATGCTTGGTATTTTTAATTTTTGTACACGGTTTGCTAATTTTTATTACCCGTAACCAGCATAATGAATGTAGATAATTGTTACTTGGAGTTACCTTATTTTCTTTCTTCTTTTTTAATTTTTTTAGAAATTTCCACCACTGTTTTTTTTTAAATGCAGACGCGCAGATCCCCTCTTTCCATTAATTCGTTTTAACATTCGTTAACGCTGTTTGTAAATTAATTAAATTTTTTTACAAATAGCACATTTCATTCTAAACGTTAATTAGAATTTCTCAAGAGCTTCTACCACTATAGTAAACCTTCAATTAGGCAATAAGAAGGCTCCAAGTGTTCTCTTTAAACATTATAATGACTATAGTAAAGATGAAACGACACACTGCGCAAAATATTAAATAAAATAAAACACATTAACACAGTTAAAATAAATACGATGGTTTATAGCTATTTCGGAAGCGCGTTTAGGCTTCCTTCTTCAGAACCCTAGTTACACTAATGTGACACACGTGCTAGAAAAACTATCGATGCCAAATTGCTAGTCCAAAATTAGTTCGGGTAAACCAGTTGTGGGTCCGTAGCCGCGTCTTTTGCTATGGGACGAATGAAGTTTCTCCAAATAGAGGACATGGAATTGAACGGAAGCTGATCGTTAACAGTAGAAGAGGAATGCGAAAGAATATGGAAGGCTTCAAAGAAATTGAGGTCGGCTGGTGAAGAAACTTTCTCTATTAGATGGGCCTTGTCGAAAGAAAATTTGTGGCCAGCTTCCCAGGCGTGTTTGGCCAAAGCAGATTTTTCCAGTTGTTGTTTACGCACGTAGGCTTCATGCTCTTTAAGCCGAAATCGAAGGGCCCGACGTGTTTGACCAATATAAACACGATTACACTGGCATGGAATGGAGTAAATTCCAAAATAATTGCAATCAGGAATAATATCCTTGAGTTTGGAATAACCGAGTTTATTGATTGGAGTAAAAGTGACCTTGAAATTAAATTTACGGAGGATGGAAGCAATTTTTGAAGAAATTCGTGGAACGAAAGGAATGCTGATAAAATTACAAGGAGAGGAATCAATCAAGAGTGTACTGCACAGCTTAGGTCTAGTGAGTTTCTTCAAAGCGTCGTCAATAATGGTAGGATTGTAACCACGATCTCGAGCGATGTCACAGATATGGTTAAGTTCAATCTTGAGTAATTCTTCAGATGATGACAATTTTAGAGTACATGAGACCAAACCTGTAGAACGTGCTTATCGTCTAATTTTGTGGATGGGCGGAAGCAGCATGCGGCGGGAGGCTAACAGCAAAATGTTTCCGATATACGCTGGTTTGGAACCCGGACGGCGATCTATGTACCAAAACGTCCAGGAAAGGCAATGAACCGTTGTTTTCTTCTTCCAAAGTGAATTGTATGTGAGGGTTGACGGAATTTAAGGTGGTGAGAATTGTAGAGAGATCTGAACAATCGTTTGGAAGGATAGCGAATGTGTCATCCACATATCTAATCCACAGTTTAAATGGTATGCGATTGAGAATATCCTCTTCCACGTAATATATATAAATATCACATAAAATGGGTGAAAGAGAATTTCCCATGGCAAGGCTATCAGTTTGCGAAAATAATTGATCACGGAAAGAAAAGCAAGTCTGTGTGATACAGATCTCGATGGATAAGCTTGAATAGTTCTCGGTGAGCTTGATTGCCGCATTTAGGGGAATCTCCTGTCTCGCTTCATTTGTTCTGTACAGGAACGGAGTGTTTTCTTTAATGCCTCATTACTGCAACCGGTCCTTCAATCGGGATAATTTTCACGTAATTTATGTATGTGCGTGTGATCCCTCACTCTCTATTTTCTGTCATTGCAACATCCTTCTTCTGGGAAAATAGAGTGACAACATATATGTTACACATATAATCTGTATAAAGCATACATATTCCTGACGAGGGTGGGGGGTCAAGTTCCGTCCGAAACGTGCATTGATTTTTGTTAAATAAATTATACTACGCCTACAATGTTGGACTTGACTTCCTTCATTTATTCTGCGTAGGGTTACGTCGCAATATTAGTTCTAAATTTGCGTGTTTCACAGTTCTTACCTACATGTATTTGCTCACTAATGCTGCAGAACTAAGTATTTCTTTATTTTCTTGTACAAATTTCTAAAATTTGTTTCAGTACAATCATAGTTAATAGCGGCTAGTAGTTTCTGACGAATGAACCCGAAGGAAAGCCGAAGCTTAGTTTGTAGCTCCGCTTCAGAAAGGAATCGGGAAACGTCTAATTTATTTTTATTTGCATGTAAATTTATATTCTATGCTGTGACCTGCATATGATCATATTTTCAACATTATTATATGTAACATATGACAATATTACATAGGATGTAAATTCATTTGATTTAACATTATCCATTTTATGAACAATTGCTGGAGTGACCCCGCTTTGTTTAAAAAACATACTCAAAATTCGTCGCCTCTCTTAATCATCCTTAATTTTTTAGCTCTTGTCGCTACTAAATCTTCCATACATCCATGGGCGAGAGTTGTCGCCCTGAATAATACCCTTTTAACGCAAGAAGAAATTTTTAAGTGCTAATTTGTTCTGATTATTTCATCTTTAATATAAGCAAACTAGAATACAATTTTTTCAAAAATTGCACTAGAAAAGTTTTGGTTCGTAATATTAAAACGTACTATATATTCCAGGTTTCTAAATAATTTCCAATTTTGACATTATTTGGAAAAAAATTCAATGTGTTTTAAGTAAGGTTTATTACAAATGGCACAAAATTCTAAATTAAAGCAATATCCATTGAAATAAATTAGAATTGTCATCAGTCGTTTTGTCAAACGTAAACGTTAAACTGAAAAACTTGGGCTTACATAAATCGAACAGAGAGTGTAAATAAGCATAAAAACATATAAGCCACACAGTGCATACATCTCAAGATAAATGCATTCAGAATTGCACTTTAAAGAAGCGAATTTGTGAGTGAAAATTGGAAAAACGTAAACATATTCGCGTTTCAAGCATTGTTTCCATTTGTTAGATTTATGCTTGAGTAAGTGAACAGTTTTAAATTTGGTGTAAAGGTTGAAAGAACCAAGTTAAAAATACGTGTGACCTAACTTCTAATAAAAAGGAGTAACTGCGTAGAATTGTATAATTTGCATAAGTGCTGTAAATTTCAATTTGCCACCCTTGGAAGATCATTTGAATAGACGCTAGCGGCTGAGTAAACGTCAGGCATGCTGAGCGAGACAGAACAGAGCAATTCTTCTGCGCATATGCGTGGACTTCGCAAAAATTCCTATAAGTGTTTCCATTTACTTGGCTAGAAAAACAGGAGAAAATAGCTATCAAATATCAAGTATTAATACAACGCCATAGTTGTATCCCCGCTAATATAGTATTTTGATTATGAATTAGCATTTGTTTTAAATAAATCAGTACTTACCTGAATCACAGAGACCGAACTGGGGGAGACCCCCCAGACTTCCTCCGCTCGTCGCTTCGTGACTCGTGCCGTTTCGATCACATTCGATGTGCGCTGCTTGAATTAGTATCTGCTGAACCAGTATATATTGATTCAGTATCTTCATGCACAGTGTATTTAAATAAAATAAAAATGATGATACTCACATGTTACGATTAATTATGTTTAAAATACGTTGCTAATATAAGAATACTTGGCGACCCCACTATCTAGCGGCTAGGTGTAATAAATCTAGCTAATTTACAGCGTATTTCGACATTACTAGCACCTACGAGTGCACACACATGCGCAGAAGGATTGCTCTGTTCTGTGTGACTCAATACCCTCAGCATTCCTCGCCTTTACTCAGCAGCTAGCGTGTACCGAAGTTCGGCAGTTGAGTTTGTCTGTCACTTGATGTTGGGTTAGTTTTAGGTGATTGTTTGCTTCTGGGGATTTTAAACGTGTTTGTATTTGTACATTTTTGATAGTGTAATTGTACGTCTCTGTATTAATGAAAACCGAAAGCTTTTAAACGATCTGGAAGTGCGAAAACAGGATTATAAAACCTTGGCTTTCAGAGGTACGTAAGTAGTAGACGTTTAAATTGTGACCGGTTTTGATGCTTTGATGTTAGTACTACTCTATTTATCAAATACTGTTATGACAGAGGTTTACTTCAAACCGAACTTATGCTGTAATTTATACAATCACGGTAAAATGGAAGGAAAAAAAAGGGTTTCGGTGTAAACGGTATACAGTAAAACATCTGAATAGCGGACATCTCCGAACTTTAGTATCAGTCCCCTATTTGGGAGGATTAGGGGATAATTAGTGTTGGAACTAGAAATTAGAAAAATGGCCCGGCATTAAAGGTGTTCGTTAAGGAGGTTTTAATGTAAATCACCTTTTAGTGATGCATCGTGTAAGCATTTCGATGCTTTTGAAAGCATCCAGGTTGGGACGTCGTCAAACTTCCAACCTTGGGATGCCTTCCTGTCAGGCAATGCCAGGCACCCATACTCGGCAAATAGGAATCCGGCTCGTTGCCCTCCCCTGATATTTTCGGGATCACCTTCGCTTGTTCAAATTAATATTTAAATTTTAAATGTGCTTTGGGCAACAACATTAAAATTAATCAAACTCTGCTAAAAAAAACTGCTGCGCTAAAACTCTGCTCACTTTCTTTAGTCATAATTCACATTTATTAATAAGTTAAGGAGAGTCATAATTGTAATACTAATGTTTGGATGACAGAAACATGGGCAAAATAAATAGTTATTTGAAAAATTAGAATTTTCAAGTTAATATATATTTTATACATATTGCTGATCACATATATATACCTATATAGTGCTCGATAAGACTAGTTATAATTGGCGACTTGATTGGTGCAGTTGGCGAGTAGGAATTCTTTTTTCCCCTAGGTTCTGAGTTTTTTATCTTTAGGCTGATGAGTATTGTTCTTATCTAGCGAGTATGTTTCGCTGTGATTTGTCAAGCCCTGTATTAGTGGCGTAATGGAAAATCTCGCCTCTCCCCCACAATTTTTTGAGGTCCCTTTTGCGAAAATTAATTTATATATGCATATATGAAATATATATACAGTGAAAATCGTTTATAACGACCAATCCGCATATAACGACGGAATTTTTACAAGAAGTTTGGTTTGCTATTCTACAGAGGGGCCGACAAATCCAAGGCGCATGCATGATCGCCATGGTGCCTGAAAAATTTTACCTGGTCCCTGAATTTTAAAATTCAGTTCTAAAAATATTTTTTTAATATTTCAAGTTCCCTTACAGAAATTTCAACGCTATTGTCGAAATGCTGAAATCGCAAATGAAATCTTAGATTGCTTCATAATATTTACAATTGCTGTCATGAAACTGGCCATTTTTGTCATTTTTCAAATAAGCATAGTCATGATTAGAACGGTTAACTGTAGCAGTTTCTTTAGTTTATTTATGATGTTGCTAATTGACGTAAAACGTTGAAATTAACAGTAGCTTTTCCAGGCGGATTTGTGTACCGATATCACTTTATAAGACAAAATTAAATAAAAGATAAATGACACTTTAAATGGACCTCCCATAAAAGACTTCAATCCAACTAAATCCAATGATCGTTGGTATTTTGGTGTAAAATTAAATAGACACATATAATGTAATTTTGTAAGGCTGGTTGCAGCTGATTGAAAGCTATTTGGGTTGGTACCTGTTAAAAAAATTAATCACTTTTTATCCAATATTGTACATCTTTGTACTTGTATTATATATATATATTAGCTGAAGATATATATTTGCCAAAGCTGAAAATCTTAGCATCATGAATTCATTTTTTAAGAAGAAACTACAAAGAAAATGGACATGGAAACACCCCAATGGAGGAACCAGCGAAATTGACTATATACTGGCAAACAAGAAATCAATTATTGAAGATTGCAGCGTACTGAACAGATTTAATACTGGAAGTGATCATCGAATGGTGAGATGTAAAATGCACTTAAATACTAAACTAGAAAGGCAGAAGCTCATTAGGAAACAAGTATGTAAGAGGGTGGATTTAAAGAAATTAAAAGAAAATACCGAGGCATTCAAGTTGGAATTAAAAAATCGCTTTTCTGCACTGGAAGGACTTATTGAAGAAGTTGACATCTCAGAAGCAAATGAAAACATTGTTAAGACAATAATTGAAACTGCTGGGGAAATTGGTGGTGTAACCTGTAAAAAGCAGAATAGCAAATTATCTGAGAAGACGAAACAACTCATGAAAAGGCGAAGACTTATGAAGGTGGACAATCAAAATACCAGTTGCAGGATTGAGTATGTAGAACTTTGCAAAACTTTGCGCAAAAACATGAAAGAAGATATAAGAAAATTCAATTGTGAGTTAGTAAGGAAGGCCATTGAAAGCAACAAGAGCCTTAGGGTTGTTAAAGGGAGTTTGTCTATTGGGAAGAAACACATCATTGCATTAAAAGGAGAGGATGGCACTGTAACAAGAAATAGGGAAGAAATACTTAGAAGAGTTGAAGAATTCTACAAAAAACTATATGAAAGTAACAGTGGATTAAACGAAGACTCTGAGATAGTCGAAGGAACAGCTCCTAAAATCTTAAAAGAAGAAGTTTCATTTGCAATAAAAAGTATGAAGAAAGGAAGAGCCCCTGGCGATGATGGCATTACATTAGATATCTTAAAAGAAGCTGGAGAATATGTAGAAGACATACTTGCAAAATTCTTTACCAAATGTCTTAACAGCGGTAACATACCAAACCAATGGGATTCTGCAACAGTAATTCTTTTGCATAAAAAAGGTGATAAAGAGGATTTGAAAAATTACCGACCAATTAGCTTGTTACCTGCTATTTATAAAATCTTCACAAAAGTGCTAACACATCGCCTGCAGAAAAAATTAGATGCAGCTCAACCAAGAGAACAAGCTGGATTTCGAAGTGGATTCAGTACAGTGGACCATATTCAAGTATTAAGAGAATTAATTGAAAGAACACATGAATATGAACTTCCATTGTGTGTTGCATTTATTGACTATGAGAAGGCCTTTGACTCTATAAAAACATCAGCAGTCATCAACTCTTTAAGATCAACAGACATTGAGGATGTGTACATTGACATGGTGAAACGTGTGTATAAAAATGCAAGTGCAAAATTTCGGTTACATAAAGATACCAAAACTATCAAACTTGGCAAAGGGGTGAGGCAGGGAGATACCATTTCTCCAAAACTTTTTACTTCTGCTTTACAGATGATTTTTCAGCTGATAAATTGGAATAACAAGGGAATAAAAATAAATGGTGAATATTTAAATCATCTGCGGTTTGCTGATGACATTGTTATTTTTTCAACGGACCCATTAGAACTCCAAGACATGGTACAAGAGCTCTCAACTAGAAGTGAAGAAGTTGGACTCAAGATGAACCTACAAAAAACTAAGATCATGTTCAATAATTTTGTAGAGGAAACAAAAATACAAGTTGACAACACTGAGCTAGAAATTGCTGATTCATATATTTACCTTGGCCAGCTGATTTCAATGGATGGCAACATTATGAAAGAACTCAACAGACGTATTAAACTTGGCTGGAGTGCATTTGGAAGAAACAGTTTTATCCTGAAGGGGAAATTGCCTTTATGTCTAAAAAGAAAGGTCTTCAACCAGTGTGTATTGCCAGTCCTCTCTTATGGATCAGAGACATGGAGTCTAACAGTTGGAGCAATACGAAAGTTACAGACAACGCAAAGGAGCATGGAGAGGTGCATGCTTGGAATAACTAGGAGAGATCGAAAAAGAAACACTTGGGTGAGAGAGCAAACTAGAGTAGAGGACATCATTGTTAAAGTAAAAGGGCTGAAATGGCGATGGGCTGGGCATATTGCAAGAACTGATCAACGTTGGACAACAGAAATTCTGAACTGGATTCCAAGAGACCACCGAAGACCTAGAAAACGTCCTCAAACTAGATGGGTGGATGAAATAAGAAAACAGGTTGGGGTGACTTGGAAGCGAATTGCTCAGGATAGACTTGTGTGGAAAGCATTTGGAGAGACCTTCATCCAGCAGTGGATAGATAATGGTTGAATATGATGATGATGATATATATATATATACAGTGTTTATATACTAATTAATACCTTGCTGATAACATGCATATTTGATCAATTAATTTGAATAGTGTGTAATTGCTATTCATTGTAGAAATTGCAGAAGCATGCTACAGAAGGATGGCATAAGGATATAATGTAATGGTTGAGTGAAACTTGCATTTGTTGATTGTTTGCAGTTGAAAAGATGGAATGATGAATTTGTGTGTTTTCGATGGTACTGATTATATAGATAAAATATATATTAGAAAAGGCTTCTGAAGAAGATTCTAGAATTGCATACATATATATATATATATACATTGATTTAAATTAGACTCTTTCTTTCTGCGAAAACAGCTTTACGTATATTCTTTTAATGTTGTGTTGTCATTGTTCTATTACATCATATCTATTATTTTTATGTTATACTTTTACTTACATTGTTATGTATTTTCGTTATAAACATATCATATATATAGGTACAGTAGTATCGGCCTATAATGTTACTCAAGCAACAGGGAAAAGGCTATCGTTGCAAACAATTTATCGCTATAAATTAAGTTAAACATTATATTCTGAATATCTGTTGGAACCAGGCGAAAATACCGTTATACACAGAGTTCACTGTATATACATGTAAGGGTACAAGTAACTATACAATGAAATACAATTGGATATTTTGTTCTTTTTAAAAAAATATATTACAGTTTTGTATTTAATGGGACCACCTTTAGATATAATTACACTAGAATAGTTATTTTTTTAGACGGGGGATGTTTCTCCATTCTTCCCGCAAATCAACTACCAGAATTGATTTTGAAAAAGGTTTTTGTGGTTGCAGCTGTTGCTCCAATTGATTCCAAAGATCCTCAGTTAGCTTTGCTTTGTTTGTGTTTAATGGCACAAAAAGAGAATTAAGATCATGTCACACCAAAATTTATAGTTTTCTGAAAAACATAAATCTTTTCCAATTAAAAAATCAAATCCCTAACTGCAGATCTTTAAAAAGAAAGAATAAAAGGTGGAAGAGGGAGGGGGAACAAGTGAATATCTACCAAAATAAAATCTGGATTATTCATATGCTAGCAAAATACATCGATTCAGCTCATTTTTAACACTCTTCCTCCCGCACACACACATTATACTATGCGACACAGCATTGGAAATAAGCGGTATCGCAATGTAGCTTGCGATTCAAAACGTATGCAAGACAAAACGTTTTCGCAAATTGCCTCGAAAACTTTGCGATGGAAAAAAATAACTCCAAATATTTTTTAAATCACAAAAAATAACCTTATTTTATAATGCAAACATTGAAATTTCGGTATTAAATTCCTTCCTATCAATTGTCATCCGTACTGTGCCGCTGGCTTTTTGTCAGCCTTCGGAGCTTCCATTTATTCTGCCCTTCCTTCAGCTTTCATACCACATGACCTTCCTTTCCAACTTTTCGTTCGAGAGGATCGGAATCCCGTCTTTCTGCAGTCATGTGTCCAGGGCTCGAAATTAGAGGTCAGTCACATTTTGCACCTATAAACTTTGTTTTGATGGCCAAGAGTTTAGACCCAATCATCATTTCCGGCACCTAACTTTCTCAATTTTTATTGTTTACATAACATAAATTTGCTTGGAAACATTTAATGGAAGAATCTCCTGCAACAGTTCTTCTGTTTTGTAACTTACTTTGTCTGTAAAAATTAAGTTATAAGAGTTTGTAACTGAAGTCATTGTTCAGCACTTTTTGAACACATGCATTAACTATTAATTTCTCTTTAAACCTGTTGGTTTTCTTGCAGAAAATGTAATTCTGAAAATGCCGTAAAACTTCTCAATTTTGTAGAACTACTCCTTACTATCAGAATTTGAGGAGCAGTACTGCTGCTCAAAATGAAATACTTATTTCCAACACTAATGTGACAATGAACTTTGTCTTGCTAAAAAGAGCAAAGCTCAAGTCATTAAAAACGTTAAAATGGAGACATGGTAGAATTGTCCAAAATGCCTAGCTACTAAACTGATTTCATAGTAGGTTTACTGGGTATATCAACCTATGAATAAAGTCTGATCCCGGTTAAACAATCTCAAATCATGACAGAATCGCTTCCCAAATTGACAGTTCTTCATATATTGTAGGTTGTCTCAACAACCAAACACATGTAACTAAAATACAGTGAAGTCTGTCTGTAATAAGACTCTAGGGACCAGGAAAATACATCGTTATAGACAAAGTAGAACCACAAACACTCTATACAGTAAAACCTCCCTACAACGATATCCGATAAATCTGTCTACAATGATGATTCTTCTCGGTTCGTATAATAGTGTTACAGAGAGATTTTACTGTATAATGTTGTTGTAGACAGGTTTTACTGCATTTGTTGGGCCCAGGGGAAAATATCATTATAAATTTGACTATATAAATTAGTGTAATTCGTCACACTTTCTCTTTCTTATTGTACATTTCAAAATGGATGAGAGTTCTCGGAAATTTTCATGTCTCTAGAGATAGAAAACGGGTTTTAAAATATTCGTCTCAGTTAAAAAGACATGATTAACAATTTTTATTTTGCTTTTTAAAAAAATTCTTTACATGTTGTTTAAAAAATCTTGCCACTTTTTATTCATTAAATATGGGGTTCGCAAAACTTTTGTTCGCTAAAACTGCATATATATATATTGCACTTAATCCAAGGTTCAAAATTAGCAGGTGCACGGGTGTGCTGTGCACATGAAATTTTACATATGCATGTAAATTTTTAATTTGGGTGCATGCAGTGCACCTAACTATTCAAAACCATGGCTACTTACGTTTATTTTTCAAGAACAGTGACCTATGGACTAATTTTATATAATTTTCTCAATGTATCTGCATTTGCTTTGAATTTTTTTTTATTACATACGAATGTTCAATTATTTTGAAAATTTGCACTTTTTTAGCTTACATATAATTGGTATATTTACATTTCACCTGTTTTTAATGTTGAGGTTTACTTCCTATTCTGTTGGTTGTACGCCTAACTAGTATTTAGTGCACCTAAGTCACAAGACTTGGGTGCACTTGTGCACCTGATTTAAAAAGTTAATTTCGACCACCTGACTTAATCATTATACTATCAAAATCCAAATTTTCTTCGCTATGTTCAGAAACTCACTAAATATGGACTTATTTAAAGTGGGTCTTACTGTACATATAAAGATATTTAAATGCTAATAATAATTTGGTTTGAATTGTTTTACTCATAAAAATAAATATTAACGATTTCATCAAAGAATTTAATAAATTTTTATTCACCTTCTTCCCGAAATGTAACGGAAGACTTTCACTTTTTGCATAGACACCTCACCTAGAAATAGAAAATTAGCATCATATTTTAAGGAAAATCTTAGGAGGAAACCAAATCTTAATCGATTTCCAGTCACTAATTACAGTAAACAACACACAATGCATTAAAATTTGTGTAATAAAAACAACTTTCAAGACCATGCAATTCATTAACACATGGTGGTTCCCAAATGGTGGTCCGCAAATGAGTCCCAAGTGGTCTGTGAGATGGGTCATTATTTAAAAAAAAAGCACTTATAAAAATTATTATTAAATATTAAAATTAAATATAAAAATAATATCAATAGTATAATTGTAGTACTTTACAATCTGACAGAACTTCTGAAAACGGTTCGTATTAAAAGTAATTCATCTTAAGCTCGTTCATCTCACCGAGGTTCGATTGTATTATCGTTAGATTTTGGGTTTTTTTTCTGTCTATTATTTCTTATTTTTCCCCCAAAGAACGATTTTACGAACACATTTCCTCCCCTCCCCCCAAAAGCACCCGGCTTTCTTTTTTTTTATTAAGGACTTGCTGTCAATTCGTAAGAATTTTTCAAAGTGGTCAGCGGGTACAATTGAAGTGGAAAAGTGGTCTGCGACTTAAATTGAGTTGGGAACCACTGCATTAATGCAAACCCCAAAGCCATTTATAACTCAATTACAGTGAATTTACAAATACAAAAGCTGTATTAAAAAGTGTATTTCTTTACACTAAAAACTTGCATTAATTAAATATTTACAGCAACATTTTCATTTGGCCCTTTTTGAGTTCATTATAAAAGAGTTTAACTATATAATCGCAAAGCTGATGCTTCATCTTCTATTTCATTTAAAATGTGTATGACTATATATAAGGCAAAGGAGATTGGTATGATCAAAATCCCTTACAGATTAGATAATTTAGCTAAAAACTTTTTTTTTCCAAGTTTTAGTTATATATTTGGCAAACATTTTCTCCTGAGAAATATATGGGCTTAATAATTTTATATAAATTATATTAGTTTTGGTGCAAAAGGGCAATTTTTGGAAGAAGTTTGGGAACAGTGCAGAATAAAGGTTTGTCGCTAAGCCGGTCGTCAAAACTCCTCGTATACTCTAAAAATGAGGTGAAGGAAACTTCTTGGCCACAAATTTATCATAGCATCCATATTTTTTTGGAACATTATCAAAAAGATCGGTGGTCCATGGCGGCATTAATTTTAAACATTGGAACATGGAGGTAAATCTGCCATTCTGTTTACGGTGGTTTTGGGCCCTGTAATTTTCCTGAATCGGTGAGGAGGGTGTATCAATGAAGGGTTAGTTGGGGGGGGACCCCCCACCTGCTTTGGGCTGCGCCTTTGCTGTTCATTTTGACCACATTAGTGATGCACTTCATGAATCAGTATTTTCCTGCAAAGTTTTTAATAGGCAAGGAAGTGATCTGTACTCACGATCCCCACCCCCCACCACCACCTCAATCAAAAGCAACCCTCCGAACGTTATTGCATTATAGCAAACCCCGAAAAGGAAGTTGGCGCAATTGGCGACAGGCAAGCCTCTAATCTGCACTGACGTCAGATGGAGATCAAATGGAGTTTTTCAAATATGACGAGCACAGTTCAGGAAAATTATTATAACAATGAATTTCAAATTTCCCTGACTTTTCCAGTCAGAAAAAACTTCCCTGACTTTTCCAGAACCATAAACACCCTGCACTAAATTTTAAAAATGTAATATAATTTTTTATAAAATGTTTCTGCACTTCGGGGTCGTTAGGCCTTTTTTGGGCCCCCTCCCCCCTTGGCTTAGAACCCAGTGAAACGACACCAGTCGCACCGTCCTTAATCCGTCTCTGCATGCAGTAAAATTACCATAATGGGTAGGTTACTCCCAAATAACAGACACTTCTCCAATTCCCAATGCTTGTTATGCCCTAACACTCCCAAATGGCGATCAGATTACCAAATCCCGAGGTGTCCGTTATTAGAAAATTTTACTGTATTTAAAAAGAAACGCAAATTCGTTTCATATTCAAATGAATAAATAGATCAGTTTGAAATCGACATACCTTTCTCGTTAACAACTGGTATAGCACCAGCCGTTGATTGAATTTGACTCGCTAATGCTGCCTGAGACATGTTGACTGCCTTTTAAAATCAGTTGGCAATAAATTATCAAAAGTAAACAAAAGCAAGCAACACTAATCTTCCATCAAAAGCTTCGCTTCGCTAAAATACTATGTTATTGAACGTTGATGCCAATTCCGATAGTATGTATGTTGTTATTGATGATTATGATGATTCGGAGGGCTGGCCCCAAATGCGGTGAAGTATTTCTATGATAAAACCAAATCAACATAAATACACAAGCAACCAAATACTTCAGAAATTGTTAAAAATGCAAAAACGTAAGAACATTGAAACCGGTGCTAAATTACTTGTAAAGAAATGAATGGTTTTTTTTGACGTTTCGTGGGACAGGAACCCACGAACATGATTACCAGTCAAGTGCTTTACCAACTAAGCTAAAAGCGTCCGTCATTATTTCTCTTACGAGTATATATAGGATATAAGGCTTTCTATGGATAAGTTTGCTATTAGTGTGGCAGTGTTTTAACTACTTTGTAATCAAAGTGACAAGTCAAAGAAACAAGAATGTCCGATATCACGAACTAGAATTAATATGATTAAATCAACCATTTTTTCATATTAGCCGACGATGTAGCAACAATATATGTTCAGCCACTCGTAAAGAAAAGAAATCTTTTTCAGAGCCTGGTGGGACCCGAACACACGAATACGTGGATTCGGGCAAAACCATGTACAGAGGTAAATTTTTTAGGTTCAGGTGTCACAATGCCCTAATATAAAACTCTATGTCTACGGTCTGAGGACTTGAAAATCTACCTGTTATTCAGGAATAGTATGGCATATCAAACATTAGGATTATGGATTGTAAAAGACTCCACGAAATAAAAGAATCCTATATTCAGGAGTCTTCATTAAAGGGACGTATTCATAGGTGCGCATATTTTGCGCCGCAACAAGTAAAACGTCGAGATCAGATACAGACAAAAAAAAAGGGGGGTGCGTTTTACGCATTCTACAAAAACACTTTCATTCGTTTTCTATTGTCAGACTAGAATCTTTATGTTTAATTTTATTGGGCTGTAAAATATGCTCATTAAGGAAAATGTGCCTTAAGTTTTTTTGTTGTTGTTGTTGTTGTTATTGTGTGTATTGTCTTGCACATATACAGAAACGGACCACCGCTGCCGTAATGACTACATTTAAAAGGCACACTTCTGAAGTAGAGTGAAGTCTTGTTGTTAGCTGTCCGTCAGCCAATCTATGGCGGTGATGTTTTCATATTGAAATATTGCCATAATGTCTTTTATGATTCCATTACTATATGTAGCACACATTTGAAATAACACTGAACGCATTATTTAATACATTGTTTATGCAGTTATATAATACATTGTATGCATTTATTGATGACGATATAATGGCTGGCATTTAACCCCTTCAACGCCCATCACTTGGAAGGGAAGGATGTTTCATTCCACGATGTTCAATAAATTGAAAAATTTCTCGTAACGGTTTGTATTTGATGTGTTACAGTATATGCAATCGGTATTTAATGATATGCATGCTTCTTTATCGCGATCCCTCTTGGCTGAGTTAATCAACGTTGCCGCCCCTTCGTGTACTTGAAGGTGGGGTGCAAGAGGACGTATGACCCTATAAAATTATTCTAATAAATTATCGGCAACCAAAATATCGTCCCTAACAATTTTTAGTACTGGACAAAATAATTTTGGGGGACGTATATGTCGTATTGCACCCCCATGTTTATACTGTACTGTTGTCTCCTCCCTTTTTAAAGTGTTCTGGTAGTTTGACATCTATTTAGCTCTTTCGTTAACTTTGACTCTGAGAAAGTTTGCGGTGCACACACGAGCATCGTAGTTTATAAGTTATGCTGATAGCCTGTTTGAAGCACATCGTACAATCATGCAACGTCAGATGTGTGATGAAATTAATTTTTTGTAAAAATTCAATTGTTTCAGAGTTTTCCAATTTCTGTGTGATTAATTCCTTTACATTTGTTTTTAACTTTTCTAATTATGAGGACATTCACACTATATATATTTTTTTTTTGGTCCATTTATTCTGTGTATTATAATTTCTTTTAAAAAAAATTGTACACAATTTACTTTATGTAAAAAAAATTTAGGGAAAGGTCATAAACCCCCTTGGCCAAGTTCTTTCCAATGTTTCCAAAGCTCAAGCTATACACTTACAATTGGTCCGAGAAGTTTTTCTGTATATCCTATCTGTGCATCATTTCGTAGAACATTGCTTCTCTGTTGGAACATTGCTAAAATGAACGATGAAAGCTGCCATTATGAAATAATATTTTCCACTGTGTTTTGATTTGACCCATGGTTTTTCATGAATCAATGCAAGCCTGGTGGAGGAGTGTCCTCCCCCATTTATTAAAAACATCAGTGAATCGTGGCACTGCAATCTCTTAAGTTTGCAAAGCTTGCAATAGTGAAAATGAAAAAATAAGATGGTTTTGAAAGAAATTCAGGTGGTAATGCGTATTAAGTCTGTGCTTCTGTCGCCAGTGGTGTCAACGTCTTTCTTGGGTAACGCCATGCTGATTTAACGTACTGCCTTACTAGCTTCAATTTTTTAGAAATGTATTAAAAAAGGACTCGCATATTTTAGTTGTGGAAATATAGTTGCAAATAGATATCTATGACCGTTACGGTATGTTCCCCTGGATTAATAAGTTCTGTTCTATGAATATGTCCTGTTCTTGTCTCATCCGCGTTATGGCTGCTGTATATATAACATAGATGAATTTTTGTGTTTTTTTATTACTTCAATCTTTGCAAATTCAGAAGAGTACAGTTCCGAGATGTACTGATGGTTTTTTTTTTGTAACGGAGGTATGAGGGACACCCCTCATTAGGTTTGTACTAATTCACGAAAAATGCTGCTTCGCAAAAAGAATCCTGCCAAACACCATTCAATCATCGTGGGCACCCAGCTGCCATGATTGAATGCTGTTTAATTCGATCATGGCGGTTTTCGTAGTGTTTCATTCAATCATTCTGGCAATGTGCCAAGAGACAGGCGATGCTGTACGTATGCTATGATAAGCTCACACACATATCAAGTGCACAGAACCTGCAGTATGTAGAATTCTTGGACCAATTTTAAAAGTGTAACATCAGTTTGGCGATGCGGACTTAATTTGCACTGTTCCCGAAACTTATATGTTTGATCTTCGTCGGTTATGGAGGGAAGATTGTTGCAACAACTTTCAAAAATTTTTGCAATGGTAGTTTCTAAAAACATAGGTGAGTTCTTTTTAATACATTTATAAAAATTCTAGGCTCGCAAAATGTCAGTCCATGATGATTGAACACACTCACCAAACAGGAAGGAAGTTCACGATGGAGCTGGGAGATTAATTTGCGTTTAATATACTGAAAATTTTGTATCTTCAAAGTAGTTGAAATTTATAATTCAATTTTTTCTATAATAGTTTGGATTGTGAAGTAGCAGAGTGGATGCAGAGATGAGGATTCATGATCTCTTGAATCACTGAAGCCTCATGGCATAGGGAAGAGAGGTGTCAGGATCTCCAAGCCCCCCCCCATGAATTTTGAAACACATTGTCTTTAATTCCATATCACAGTAACTTCTTTAAAACTACTTGACCCCCTCCTCCTCCCATAATGTTTGAACTGCTGAAGCTAAAGAAGTTTATTGTATATTCTCACTCTCATACCTCATGTACATAGGCTTTGCGCTGGTGAAGTGGTAACATGCTCGCTTAGTGTCCCGTTATCCAGGATTTGACTCGCAATCTGTTGGAATAAATTCTTACTGACTAACTGTTCACTGTAGTCTTGGGTTCAGTTCCTTAGGCCTTAAGAGGTTTCTATACCTCGGAAAACCGTAGGTCCTGGTGCAGTAAGACCTTGCGCCATAAAACTCAACGAACAAGCCTTATATACACATGCGTGTTCTGCAGAGCAGCAACCACTATATAAAAATCTTCAATATAATCCCACTAAAACGGTGTGTTCCTGGAAGATTTCATCCTGGGAGTTAAACCTAGATTCCAACTTTAAGGAGCTCAGGCCCTGTTGTTCCCTCTCCCAAAAAAATATTTGTGGGAATGGGTGGTCCCAAGATTTATGAATAGTAAATCAAAAATGCAAAATATAGTTTAACATGAAAGACAAAATATATGAATTGTATTTTTTTTATGTCGCTGTAAAAATGTAATTGAATTTTATTTGATCCTGCGGTAGTGAAGTGGTAACACGTTTGACTACCGTGCCTTTATTCTGGGTTCGATGCCTAACGGTACCAAAATGGAATGTTTACCGACAAACTGTATATTGTAGTCTGGGGATTGGTTCTGTAGGCCTTATGATGTTCAAATTACCCGAGAACTAGTAGGTCCCAATGCGACATGATCTTTGTTGTCCTTGCGCTGTGGAACAAACAGATTAAATTTTGTTTAAGGAGAAAGACAGACTATCCTTTATTACATGAACATGGACCTGTAGTCATGTGTTGATGATATTTAAGCTATTGAAATAAATGGAACAATGATCTGTTGTTTAAGAGTCTTTGGATGTTCCCTTTTAATAATATTATGGGAATGGTAGAGTCAAAAGGTCTCTCGTTCTGCTTAAGATTGAAAACCATGGCTAAAAATGTAGATAGGATTAAGGCAGGGATCTTCAACCTTTTTCAGTCCAAGGGTCAATTTTGCTTATTCTTGTAGGCCCGCGGGCCGCACTACTGTATCAGCAATATTAGGACTGAATAAAGACAGTTAGAGGGGTGCACCCCCTCCCCCAATATTAGATCAGTCTTTATTGATATTTTTTCCTTAAGTCTATATTAGTTTTGCATGCCCACCCAAAAATATTTTCTAGGTCTGCTTTTGGGACTAAATATATACATTACAAAGTAATATAAAAATACATTTAAATGTAAATATATATATATTACAATGTAAAATACGTATGGAAGCAAAATACATTTACAATTCGTTTAGTTATGAATATGTAAAGCGAAATCAAACCTTTTAGTGAGATTTTTGTCACTGCTTATTTTTAACAGTCCTGTCAATATCAGGTCTTATTTTTGATATTACAATCCTAAAAGTGTTTCCAAGGTGGACGTCAGTTATTCTGGTCCTAACTTTTCATTTTATCAACTTCATTTTTGAAAACAGTTGTTTACAGATGCATTGGTGTACTCAGGGGGTGGGGGGTGATGCAGTAATTCCCACTGCAATGAAATTTTGTGTACATATGAACGTATGGAATTATAGCTGTGTAACCATCCCATTGTAAGCCTGTAACCCCAACCTTTTTAAACATTCTGTGTCAGCCTATGCGCAGATGTAAGTACTCCATAAAAGCAACATTTTCAGAGTACGTAGGCAAATGGTTAGGGAGTTGTTCTTATTAACATATTTAGAATAGAATTTGATGAGTCCTAATTTGAATTTTTTTTAAATCACTGTTGCACTACAAATCAATAAAACTGCACCTAATGTCCATAACAGAAAACTAAAAACACGATCGAGGGAGAAAACCACATGTTACTTTGGTTCTATAGTGTTTTAAAATATTTCTTATGAAATATGAAAATGCCAACAGAATAAAATACATATATTTCAGATTCAAAGGGAGCAGGGATGTTATTTTTGTGTGAAACAATTTGTATTTTTTCATGAGCTGGCGGGCCGCAGATTGAAGGACCCTGGGGTAAGGCTTACCTTTAGCAGCATAGCATGGGTTGCCAGATCCCGAAGCAAGTTAAGTATTGGGGCCGCTACAACTTATTAACACTCCCTTTCACAAGGCCAATGTTAAATTTTGCATTCCTGAGAATTTTAGTGGCACCCCTTATGCTACGCCACTGCTTACCTGAACCTCCCTCCCTCCCCAAACGTTTTTTTTTTTTAGTTGGTGCCCCTGCCCAGGTCTACAGCACACCAAAGGTCATAAAAGGGAGACTGGTCTTTTTTTTGGGTGGGATGTGTTTGTAAGATCATTCTTTGGTGAAAAAAAGAAATAATAAAGAGAAAAAATCTAATGATAATACAGTCAAATCTTGTTAAGTTACGTCAGATTGTAAAATACTACAAATATACCATCAATTTCATTTTTATAATTAATTTTAATATTTAATAAATAATTTTTATAAGTACTTTTTCAATTACTTTTTTTAAATAATGACTCATCTTGTGGACCACCAATTGGGAACCACTAAACTAGACGAATGAGGACAAGAACAAACGCATTTTTCTCCGTATATTAGGATGTAAGATATTATTACCCTTCACAGGGATAACACAATTGCCAAATAATGGTCAACACAGAAAAGCCTCCGGGGCGAGATTTTTGTGAGTTTATCGTGGGGGGAATCACAAAATTTTTAGTTAAAAACAAAAAACAAAAATGTATAACAGTGGTATCTTGAAAAAAAACATAAAGAATGCAGGTGTCGGTGAAAAAATACATAATAAGCAGATTTTTTTTTTTTGAAACTGAAAATTTTGTGGAAACAGGTTTGGGAGTACTTTTGGTGAAAAAATGCCTAATAACTGCAGTTTACTTTAAACTTGTAACCAGGACAATACTAATTCTGTTTTTTATTTCAGCATTTAACGCTTGACAACATGAATATCATGCGAAAACTTCTAGTGGGACATTCACGAGGTGCCGCAATGGGAGAAGACCCTCCCCTGACATCCCAACATACTGCACTTGGTCTCATGCACCTTCATAAATTATTTGGTGAACTAGCCCATCCCCCGCAACCTCTTAATCAAAATGAGCAGGAGCAACGTCTATATAACATGCTACCGTTATTCTGCAAAGTAAGTATGCCATAATCTGCCATCAAATTCCCCTTTTTTGCTTCCGAGATCTACAGGTTTATACCATTTGAGCAATCCAAAACATGTTTCTGCCCTGTATCAAGTCTGTTTCAATTGTCCATTTTCTAAGTTGACATTTGTACTATATTTCCATCATCGATTCTATGAATATAAATTGTATTTTCATTTTAACATGTTCCTTTTTACCCACACATCATTGCAGTCAACTTTGAAAGTGAATTGAAAAAGTGCAATGTTTCAGGCGTAGTAAAATTTTTAATAACAATAATCATGTATGTTTCGGACGGGCATTGGCTGGCCAAAACATACATTGATTATTATAAAGCTTTGCTATGCCTAAAACATTGTACTTCTACAATTCACTTATATTGCAGAGTGTTACGTCACTTTACTAATCTTAACTCTGGAAGTGTCACCCATGCCTTTATCCAGTGGGAGGGAGTGATCTTAAGAACCGGTTCCCCCTGCCTAAAACAATTTTTTTATGGGCCTTAGCTACAGCCTTGCATGCTATGATTGTAGCAATACATGCTGTAAACATTTTTAAACTCCCCCCAAATTCGGTCTTGGTTATGGCAAGGTCAAAATTATCTTTTTAAATTAATCTTTTAAAGTTAAAAGTGTACATTCACGGATAAAATTTCATGGTCACAATGCACCCATGCACTTTCTAATTTTGAACCCTGGGCTATGGTCTTTGTATCACTGTACAGTGGTGTGTGTGTGGGGGGGTAACATGTCTGTCCATCATAAAAGAAACAAGGATTTGAATCAAATATTCATTGGTTTTACTACTGATCTAGATTTTGGTGTTTGGGCTCTTCGCAAAATGATAGATTTCGGCAAACCACATGAACTTAGCTGTTCTGTACATACGGTATCACCTTGATTGGCACGTAATAACCATTGCTGACCAATGAAAATTTAATGTACCAACCATCTTAGCTATCTTTGTGCCAATATAAGAATAAACAACAGCCTTTGGTCATTGTTTTACAGTGGAAACTGGGCTACTGAAAAATATGACCATTTGAATAAAGACCCCTGCTGTCCTTTGCACTGTAAAAATTCGGTCAAACATTGGAATAGAAAAAGTCTCTTCAAGTTCGTGAACTTTGAAGTTACTTATGAAAGTAAATATTCATATATAAGACAACTGTGTTAAATTTTTTTTTTTGTATATAATACAGTTTTTTTATGTATTATTCTCAGGTATTCGGGAACTGCCCCTCTACAGACCTAATAGAAAAATTCACTGATATTCTCCTATTCTGCCAAATGGTGGCTCGTTTGATGGTGAATGAAATAAGAAGACGGGCATCTAATCAAAGCACAGGTTTGATATTTTCATTGTGCATTGAGGCATAAAAGAGGACAAAATATATCGTTAAACATTTTGAAAAATTACTTTTTCCCCTTTAGGCTTAAGTTATTAATTTATCTGTACCATTTCATCTTTACCGCATGCATTATTATAGTGTATTATTACCTTTCACAGGGTTAGCCCAATTTGCTAAATATTGTTTGACATACGAAGTCATTAGGGTGTTTTCTTGTTGTTTTTTTTGGGGGGGAAATTAACGATGACTAATGTTTTGACACCCACATCTTAGCTCAAAGTAAGGCTTTCTGTAAAGAAGAAAAAGGGACATCGTCTCAGCTCTGTCTAGTCGATTGAAGATGCTCTAGATCAGAGTTTCTTCAGCTGTGGCCCATGGGCGTCTGAGGGTCCGTAAGACACTCCCAATATTCTACGAAGGTTCGGAAAACTATGACAAGAGTATTTACTCTTTAATGCTAAGAATAAATTATGAAGGAATGAAACATTCTTTCCTTAAATATTGAAAATTAGTGTTGAAACACTAGAAATACATATGCATGGTGCAAATTCCAGGCTTTAAACTTTGAGTTAATTCTTGGGGGTCCACAGTCTAGGAAAGTTGAAGAATCATTTCTGTAGATCATATAGAGAGTCCCTGGTTGAACTCTGGACTAAGACATTCTCTCTCTTTTTCTTTATAAAAAGCTCTAGTTTGAGCTAAAATGTAGGTGCTACAACATTATAACCATCACCATATACCTTATTTTTATCATTCATTTTCATAATTTCTCACTTATCTCTGGCATTTATCTTTATCAATTATTTGTCTTCGTCATTTTATTCTTTTATCTTTACCCCTTATTTATCCCTTAACAAATGGGTGAAAAACAATCATTAACGTTAAGTGTAATTAAATGCAACAGAACTCTCCATTTTATAGTATTTCGCTTTGCAATGGTTTTCAGTCATAAATAACGGCCATTTGTAACATGACATACGCCCTGCGGTGGCGCAGTGTGGTAACGCGTTCTCCTATTGCGCGGCTAATCCGGGTTCGACTCCCAGCAGTGCAAAAAGAACGCTTACTCAGAGATCTCATAAAAGATCGCACTGCTCACTGTAGTCCGGGGTTTGGTTCCCCAGGCCTTAAGAGGTTCGGATTCCTCGGAAAACTGTAGGTCCCGGCGCAGCATGACCACTGTAGTCTTTGAGCCGTAAAACCAAAAAACAAACATAACATGACATACCATAACTTTTTACATTTGTAACATGACATATGACAGTTTTAATTATATGAATTGCATTGATGTCCAGTTTGTGTCGACTTTTTTTTTTTGTGTGTCACTATCTGTTGCATTTGAGCTCTTACAAATCAAATAGCTTCAGTCGAAGCCCCCCACCCCACCCCACCCCACCCAAAAAAAAAGTGTATGTATGAACCCAGTTGCTTTAAAATAAACTGTTGATGTAGTGGTATTTTCAGTACTTTTAAATTAATTTATTTCTTCCAAGCAGAAGCTGCCAGTTGTGCCATTGCCAAATTCCTTGAAATTTCAAGCACCGAAGAACGGAGCAGTGGTTGGATGCTCCTGACTGCCGTGAATCTGCTGGCAGCAGGAGATGCTCCTCTAATTGATATCATGACGGCATCTTCGTTGCCATCCACTCTTGTCAAATGTCTGTATCTGTTTTTTGATCTACCTGCCTTAGAAAACCCCGATGACATGGACCCTGAGTGTGAATTTTCTCCAAGGGAACGAAGAATTTTACTTCAAAAAGTTTTTGTTCAGGTAGTGTATATGTCAAAAGAGGATCTTTTACATCACCAATGTCATAAATACAAAGTAAGAGATAAGACTTAAATGTTGTTGTTCTCCATGTTGGCAACGGTGACTTTTTCTGTATTTGAGTCGTCTCTCCTGTGACTCTGCAATTAAACCTGTGGCCTTGCACCCGTCATGATGTTTCAGTGTACACCAAAGTATCAGAAAGCATACGTGCCAATCTTTCCGTTTTACCCGGAAGGCTTCCGTTTTTTTTTTTATCGATCTTCTGGTCGGAAAACGATTTCGTCCGATTTTCGGAGATTTCATCTAAAATCCCCAGTGTTTTTTAAAATGCTGATTTTTTTTAAAAAAATTAAATACCTATTTTTCTTGATGCATGTTTATTTAAATTTTTGCGCATATGTGCATATTTAATGATAAATATGCATAAATAAACTCAAATATCGGTAAGAACACCAGAAAAATTCGTCTGCCGTTGATGGCGCATGCGTGGCGTGACGTGGAATTTTAGCTCCAGCTATGACGTAGAGTGATGCCCCTGCACAACGAAATCATGCATCTGTATTTGTAGTTGTTGGGGAAGGCAAGAAAGAATGCGCTATATCGATAAGGTTTTGGTCAAGCACGTGACTTTGTGTAGGGAAGCCATGTGTTAGACATATCTGGTATTTCTTTGCTCTGGAAAGAAAGTTTTGCTTTTAGGTGTTTTTGAAAACAACGTTAACGATGTCGACCGTTAATAAAAGGTACTACCAAACGTTTAAAGCCGAATATATGAAGATGTTTAATTTTATTCAAAAATCAAGACTGGGGCCAAAATATGCTTTCTGCACGTGTTGCCGTAAAGACATAAGCATTACTCACGGTGGTAAACGCGATATTACTTTGCATTCTGAGACTGTTGAACATAAGAAGACGTTCAAGGCTGTAGAGTCTAATCATAGTATCAAGCCTTCATTTTTTGCATTTAACGATACCTCCATGATTAACGCTGAATGTTTATTTACATCGTTTTTGATCGAACATAATTTGCCAATGAATTGCAGCGATCATGCGTGGATGCTCTTTCGGAAAACGTTTCCTGACAGCAGTATTGCAAAACAATATGGATCTGCAAAGACCAAAACTTCTGCAATTATGAAAGAAATGTCCGCAAAGGAATCCTCATCACTTGTTGAAAATTTAAGGTGCTATCCATTTTCAATTGCAACTGATGGAAGCAACGATGTTGATTCAAAGCTGTATCCAATAGTGGTAACTTTCTTCGATCCTTTATGTGAAAAAATTGTGAATTGTCTTTTATCTATGCCATCTTTGAAAGAAGATGCTACTGGGTTAAATATTGGAAATCTTCTGGTAAGTGCTTTACAATCTAAAAACCTTGCGATTTCTAATTGTGTTGCCTTTAGCTGTGATAATGCACCTGTTATGATAGGAAAAAAGCAGGTGTAGCAGCGGTGTTAAAGAATCATCACCAAAATATTGAAATTATGGGCTGTTCCTGCCACCTTATTAACTTAGCAGCTGAAAAGAGTGCTGCATGTTTGCCATTTAAAATCGATGAAATTTTGGTAGACATTTACTATTACTTACAAAAGAGTTCGAAAAGAAAAGATAGGTTGAAAATTCTTCAAGAATTTCATGAGACTGATATAAAAAAGGTACTAAAACACGTTAGCACTCGTTGGTTGTCTGTTGGAAAGTGCTTAGAGCGTATAATCCAGCAGTGGCAACCTTTGATCAGTTTTTTTAAGGAAGAGGCCATGAAAAGGAATCAAATCACCCCACTTTCTTTCTTTACTATTCCCTCTATCAAAGTTTCGGTTGAAAATGCAGATAAAGTGAAAGAACGTAACAGCAAAAAAGCATCGCAGAAATTAAAAAGGAAAGCTCAAAATTATGTGGATATTTCTAAGAAACAAAAAACTGAAAACTCCATGTCTCGTGAAGAAAGGTTGTTTTATTTTCTGTCGGAAGATATCAATAAGGCTTTCTGTTTATTTTTATCTTATACTGTGCCTGTATTTGAAAAAGCAAATGCTCAACTTCAGTCTGCGGAACCGTATATTCATATGCTAAAATCTGTTCTCTTAAAATTGTACAGAGAAATGCTAGTGAAATTTGTAAAACCAAGCGTCACAAAATTATGTAATAATATTTTGAAAGTCCACTATCATGAGAGGAGTAATCAAAAAGATGATGTTGATATCTTAATTGGAAATGGAACACTGAAAGTAATCCAAGATTTTAACATCCATGATAAAAATGAATTTTATGAAAACGTCAGAAGCTATTTCATAGCAGCATGTGACTACATGCACAATAAATTTCCTTTTGAGTTAGAAGTGTTACATCATGCAGAGGTTACACAAATATCGAATTTTGAAAATGCATCATTTTCCAGCTTAAAATATTTTACAGAAAAATTTCCTGTTCTTTTGTTCAATAATACAGAAGATAAAGCTGTTGATGCTTTACAAACAGAATTCAGTGAGTTCCAGGCTTTCGAAGTTCCACAAACTGTGAGTAATGAAGGTAGCATTGATGCACAATGGGCAGCCATAGGTAAAATAAAAAATGATACTTGTGAATTAAAATTTAAACGACTTTCTCAGGTTATGCTGTCAATACTTACGATCCCTCACAGTAATGCAGCATGCGAGAGAGTCTTCAGTCAAGTGAAGAAAATTAGAACTGACTTCAGGTCAACCATGTCTGATGACACATTAGAAAATTTACTAATAGTTAAATGCAGACAACATGTGAAATGTTACGAGAATGTATTTGACAAAAAATTTCTCGAAAATGCAAAATCTTGCACTACAGCATTTGTAAATTCTAAGAATTAATATTGCGTTTAATACAGTTTAATCCTCTATTATTATTAATTTAATAAATACTTAATTTCCTCATTGTGCCCTTTTTTCATAAATTATGTATGATTTTGTGTAATTAAAAAATGGTGGCCTGCACCTGCGACTGACTACAGATTTTTCACTTCTAGAAGTTGGCACCTGTAAAAAAGAAACCCTTCAAATTGTCTCAGAAAACCCCTGCACAATATACATCAATAATTTATAGCGTGATTAGTAATCTGCTTTCAGTCACGATCACTTGTGGAACCCCTGTTGAAGAACCCCCTTTTAAAACTTACTCCAAACCAATGTCTCTCAATCTATTTCCGCATACAGAACCTTAAAAACACAGTGTGAAACCTCACCAAAGTTTAATTCATTATGTAAATTTAGGCTCACCAATCCACTTCTTTCCCATTACTCATTTTCATCTCAGGCATCCCAGTTCGAATAAAGCTGCACAAGCCCATTCTGAGGTATCTTGATTAGGTATGTTTTAGAGAGAAATATAAAACTAAGATGATGCTCTAAACAAACACCTTGTAATTTCTATAAGAATATTCCATAACTCCCTTAATATATCATAATGATCAGAAGGAGGAAACTTTTTCTTTTAAGTTATTTGAATAATAATATTTTTTAAGTTATTTGAATAATAATATTTTTTAAGTTATTTGAATAATGGTTTAAAATTCTACTTAGAGGGGAAAGTATTCTTGTATGAATTATTGTTATGTATTTGTATTTTGTAGGTTTTAGTGAGGCTTTGCAGCCATTCTGGACCAGCAGAAGAACTGAGCAGGAAAGACGACCTCTCTCTGCTCTTTAGTGCCATTACAAACTGGTGTCCACCACATAATATGGTGTGGAGGAAGAGTGCCGCGGAGGTCCTGATGACCTTATCCAGGCACGGGTTGACTCATTCTGTAGTCAGCTACATACACAGTAATTTCTTTTACATATATTGTTGTCTCGTTGTAACTCCAAAGATTGAAAGTGAGAGAGAAAGGCTATTTTCCAAAGTAGCCTAACCACTCGTTCTGGTAGGCTTTAGATTTAACGGGAAAGTTTTTCTCTATGGAAACTTCAGTGCTTTGCATGGTGGTTTGTTTCATTTTAATGTATCTGCTATTAAAACTGTTATGTATATTGGATAATTCATACTATAATATTGAAATTATGGTATTATAATATTAAAATAGCATGCTAGCGGTTATGTTCATTCACTGCTTTCGAGCTCATTGGGTTTCGATTCAATTTTCAAGCAAGCTTTATTGGGTAAGAATTTGGGGGGTGGGTGGGGGGTGATATCTGTTGCCTATCATGGTACTTCTAAGTTCGATGATTGAGAACCATGCAATATTAACATAATTTTTCATAGCATTTATGACTTATCTGACTATTATATGATATACTTAGATTTATTGGACACCCCTTAATCCTGATCAGTCCATTAAATCAAGGGTTTAATGTGCCTAACATTGCTTTGGCATTCATTGCGTGGGATTGTCCAGCAAATAATCTATCTATGATTAAGTACCCAAATAATATTAATAATTGTTCACAAATCTAAATAAATTAATATCGAAATAGCCTCCATTTTACTTCTGAATGACTCTTCAATGATAGTTTGTTTATTACTTTGTTTTATACATGTGAATTTGTCATTAAACTTACGTTCACTTTTCCTTAAAATTATGCTTGCAAACATTTGCATAGTCATACATGCATAAACTCATTTTTACTTTCGATTTCAAAGATAAAGGCTGTATTTCGCTGTGCCTGGAGAACATGCAGAGGGTCCAAGAGTTGTCTCCGTTAGAAATTGTAGAGATGTTTGTCACAGTTTTCTGTTTTTTGAAAGATTCCAGCGAAGTCTCGCAATTAATTTTGGACGATTTCCGGACATCACAAGGGTATATTTTCCTCTCAGAGTTTCTGTTAAGGTGAGATTGCAGTTTATGGAACCTAACTTAGTTATTAATACCACTCGACACCAACATAGCAGTAGCGCCTTCCTTTATTATGTTGTTATCCCCTGTTTATTTCCCATGATCTCATAGAGCACATGCCTTTTTTTTCTGCCAACCGTACTCCGGGAGATCGGTTCTTTAGACACCGGAGGTTCGAATCCCCACAAAGATTTCTATGTTCCGATGCAGTATAGCCTTGACTATGTCCATGTACTGTAAAACACAAGCGGATTTTATTAAGAGATGTAACAGCATTAAGTTATCCGTTATTTATTATTAATGTGAATATAGCTCATTTTATATGTGTTGCAGGTTAGAACAGAACACGACGGAAGAAGCTTGTGATGCCCTACGCAACTTGGTGCTCCTCATAGCTTCCCTGACTGCTTGCGGCTTCATTGAATTGAAGCCTAGTCAAGCTAGCAGTGGTTCCCTCTTCCAGCTGCCAGGTTTCCAGATTCCGCATCTCTCAGGTAATTTTCCATTACTAACGTTACCATAGTATAGTGGCGATGTCTGGCTTTGGTTTCTTCTCCCGCTTTAAAATCTAACATCTAAATATTTATGTTATATATATTTAAATGTATCTTAACATGTAACTATTTATATTATATACAAGGCACAAAATTTCCACTCGCCATTGGCGAGTGAAATTTTTACTTTGGCGACGGAAAGTTCAGTCTAATTATAGATGAAATTCTTACATGAAAAAAAAAACATTATTAAACAAATCGGCTAATCAACAATTTACTCAAATATACCTTATCTACCCGTTCCACTGTTTTCACCAGAAAACACCCATTCCCTGCTTGAGGTCAAGACGACAGATGCCAAGTGATTTGGCTTTGTTCCTGCCACGATCACGAGATTTTTTAGTGCTGAAGTCTGGCGCCATGACTACAGAGTAGTATATAATAAGGGGGAGAACCCACTGTTCAATGAAATTGCGAAAATACTATACTATATAGCAGATTAAAATGCAAAAATGTTTCCCAACCTCAATTTTCATCTGCCCCTCTTAACTTCTCCCTCTGGCTATGGACCTGATTTTTACTCATCGATATTTTCTCCTTTGAAAAATTAGTTCTAACAGCCATTCCACTTGAAACGTCAATCACAAACCATTGTAAGACAAAAAAAAAATGTGTCTTACAGAGCATTTCCGGTCTCGTTAGCATCGCTATTGGCGTGAGTGTAGTTTCCTTGACCACATGGTTCGAGCTTGCATATGGTGAGTTTATATCAGGTACATAGAAAATGGAATTATAATAGAAGATTTTTTAGGTGTTACTGATCTTTCATCAACCACTTCAGAAGGATATTTTATAGCACTGACTGAATTGATAAATAAGTTCATTGGTGCAAAAAACTATAAAGATAAAATGTACATTGTTCGATCATTGTACCGATGGAGCAGCAAATATGGTTGGACATAAATCTGGTCTTTGTGTTAGAATGAAAGAAGTGTGTGTGTGTCAATCTTATAAGCATCCACTGTATAGCGCACACAGATTACAACTTTCAATTTTAGATGCTTGCAAAACAATTGATTACGTACAGTCTTCTGAAAATACTGTAAAGTATGTATGTAAATTTTATAGTGGCTCAGCCAAACGACTTCATAAATTACAGGAAACTTCAAAAATCCTTGGTGAAAAATTATTCAAGTTAAGGGATATGCACAGTGTACAGTAGATACTAAGCAGAGAAAAAGTTCTTTAGGCATTATGTGATTCCTGGAAAGCTGTTTTCCTTGATTTAGAAAACAGTCTGTTGTAAACTATGATCCAGATGCCTCAAAAACGAAAGGGTTGTTAAAGTTATTAAAACAGTTGCAGTTTGTGAAGCTGTTACACTTTCTGGTTGATTTCTATAGAATTCTCAAACCATTAAGTATTTCCCTACAAAGTTCGCATTTAATGTTTCCCGCTTTGATGGGAAAATACGAACAAGCATTGCATTCACCGAGTAAGTTAGAAAATGCAGCAGGCTTAAGGGAACAACAGTTTTTGGAAAATGTTTTATTATCATTAATGCAGGATAAAAAAAATTTCCAAAACATAAAAGAAAATTAATCTCAAATTCAAAATCACACTTGCAAAGCAGGCTAGAATGAGTGTCAAATGACTTGATACAATCAATGCATATCTTTGATAGCTTGCAATGGCCACCTCGAGGTGATCTTTTAAATTACAGACTGCATGAAATAGACACTTTAGGAAAACACATCTATTCAAATGATTGGCACAATAAAAGGAATCTTCTTTCAGAATTGGCAGAATGCAAGCTGACCACCTCATCTTTGAATTCTCAAGAAGCTCTGAAGAGAATTAATGAAAATCCTGATAGATTTACAACTTTGCTCCTTGTGGCGAACTACATTGTTTGCTATTTTGCCCCCTTGCACAGTTGCATGTGTGAGAGAGGTTTTAGTTCATTGAACAGAATTAAAACTGCATATAGGAATGCATTAGCAACAAACACTATGGGTGACCTAACAATATCTATAAATGGACCAGATATTTAAAACTTTAATCCAGATGATGCCATTGACAAGTGGTACTTTAGTACTGACAGGCAAAGATACACAAAATCATATTAGTCATGACCTCAAAAATTGAACAAAACATTTTTTGAATTGACTCTACACATTTATGTTCTTAGACATTTTAATCTTTCTGAAATCTCAAATGCAATACATTAAAATGTTTTTGAATTATAGATGATTATGAGATATAATGATATATGAAACCATTTTATTACATAAAATTATTTTATGCACATTTGTAAAGCATTTCAAATAATTGGGAAAAAATTCCCGAAGTACGTAAAAAGTAAAACATGGCAACCCTACTTTGTGGCACGTACAATATTTTTGGCAAGTGTATTCTGAGCTAAAATTTTGGGCCCTTTTATATATTTAAATATGTCTTAACATCTAAATATTTGTATTATATCTTAAATATATCTAACATCTAAATATTTATATTATATATTTAAATATATCTTAACATCTAAATATTTATATTTAACACTTATACAATATTTTAACACTCAGCATGGGCTTTGTCAGACATGATAGTTTTTACCTATTCTGTAGATGAGATCAATTTAAGTATGAAATATTTATTATATACCTTATAATAGTTGTATCTAATTTGTCTGAATAAAGAATTTTATTTATATTATATATTTAAATATATCTAACATCTAAATATTTTTACTGTATGATTTTCGACGCCCACGTAGAAATAAGCTCAAATTAGAACTGTATTTGTTTAGGAGTAAAAGAAGCGCCGTCCTCATCCTGGATTCGACCCAGGGTCCCTGCGTTGAGCCCGCGGTGTCTTGACCTACTAGACGAACGAGGACAAGAACAAACGCATTTTTCTCCATATATAAGAAGATATTATTACCCTTCTCAGAGGTAACACAATTGCCAAATAATGGTCAACACACAAAGCCACCAAGGAAAGTTTTTTGTGAGTTTTCGTGGGGGAATTTATATACTTAATAATTTTCGACACCCATGTAGAAATAAGCTCAAGCTAGAGCTGTATATGTTTAGGAAAAAAAGAAGTGCCGTCCTCATCCTGGATTCGAACCAGGGTCCCTCCGTTTAGCCCGGAGTGTCTTGGACCGCTAGACGAATGAGGACAGGTAATAACGCTCTTTTTCTCCGTATATAAAGATGTAAGATATTATTACCCTCCGCAGGGATAACACAATTGCCAAATATGGTCAACACAGAAAGCTTCCGGGGCGAGTTTTTCTAAGTTTTCGCGGGGGAATTTATTTTTACTCAATAATTTTCGACACGCACCATGTTGACATTATATGGCAATTGTGTTAACCCTGTGAAGGATAATATCTTACATCCTAATGTATGGAGAAAAAGGCCGTTCTTGTCCTCGTTCGTCTAGTAGGTCAAGACACCGCGGGCTAAACGTGGGGACCCTGGTTCGCATCCAGGATGAGGATGGTGCTTTTTTTTCTCCTAAACAAAAACAGCTCTAGTTTGAGCTTCTTTCTGCATGGGTGTCGAAAATTATTGAGTAAAAATAAATTCCTCCATGAAAACTCACAAAAACTTGCCCCAGTGACTTTGCATGTTGACAATTATTTGGCAATTGTGTTATCCCTGTAAAGGGTAATAATATCTTACAACTACATCTAAATATGTTATATATATTATTATATAATATTGATAATTATATTAGCTGCCATTAATGTCCAGGTTAAACTGTCACTTTTATCTTGAAATACTCTTTGAACGGAGTATTTTTGGTTTCAGGTGTTTTGTGTATGAATTACACTTATTTTTCTCACTTTATAGGTGCCAGTGTGAGAAATCTTCAGGCATTCCAAGTATTGCAATCGGTTTTTATGAAGGTAGCAATGTTTTTTATGAGGCTGAGAATGTATCATCTTTCTTGAGTTTATTATTTCATACTTGCTAGAGGAAATTGTTTCTCATGTTTGTTTCTTTTTGTATATTCTAGGCCCAAACGTCTTATTTATGTTGTCTTCTGCTTGATGCAGTAAGCACAGTGTATCATTCCGATAAAGCCAATTATTTCATCCTCGAAAGTCAACATACATTATCTCAGTTTGCAGAGAAAATTCATTTAAAATCACCCGAAATTCAGGTCTGTATTATAAAGGTCTTGCAAAGCTTTCGTTAGAACGTTGCATGTGAGAATTTCATGCTCGCTCACTTGGATGATCACACATTCTGGAATTTTAAATACAGGTTGAGCACATTCCAAATCCATAGACTAAAATTCCAAGGACTGAAAGCGTTTTAAATATGCTTAATTATATTTTAATTAATTTATTTAAGTAAACTTTTGAATATAGAGTAACGGAGATAACCATATAGCCTTTCCCGCTCATCCCCCAAACACTCATATGTATTAAGTTTTCAACTGAAACTTTCCTTACATCATAACATTACATATCAGTTATTTGTACTTTTGGGTACATCATATAAATACTTCGCAAGATAGGCTCTGCAATGGTAAAGGAGTTGCCTGTAATGGCGTTCATTTGGGTGTGCTAGGGGCTTGTCC
>QLNU02003225.1:59602371-59655445 GCA_006491805.2 Dysdera silvatica | reverse complement strand
ATATATATTAATGTGCCTGAACAACATTAATATTTAAAACTTAATAACATATAAAATATTTTAAATTTGTACTTAAATTATTAAATGCATGGATAAATATTTTTTTTTATTACAGATAAAATAAATTGACAATGCATGCAATTTCAAGTTTGCAGTTATTTTATGAAAAAACATTAATATTTAAAAATTAATAACTGATATAAAAGCTTTTAAATTTGTATTTAAAATTGTAAATGCGTAGATAAACATTTTTTTTTATTATTGATAAAATACGGATAATCCACGCAATTTAAAGCTGCCATTATTTTAAAAACAAATGTGAAACTAAAAAGTTATTTAAAATATTAATGATAGGCATTGACACTTTTATTTTACATGGTTAAATTACAGGTCAAACTTATTCCCGCTATTATCTTATATCGTAATACTCTCAGATGTGAACAAAAAATTATAAAGCGTGGCATATTTCTTACTACCCAAAAACAATTTAAAAAAAAAAATATTTACTTCACACAAACAGGTACTTTTCACGAAGTTAAAATCTTTTCGTTTTATTTTGGCTAACCAAATTTTGCGCCGTTCTTGATCATTTTTTCCATTTGGAATGTGAAATAATTTTACTCCTTGACCACTTCGATTCTTACAATTTACAGTGCAACAAATAACCATTTTTCACAATGAATAGCCTCCAATTATATTGAATATTAAAACACTCGTTCTCTTTAACAGCCAAGAGTATGCCAACACAGTGCTGAGAGCGCTCGATGATTGAGCCATAATTGCCACTGTTTGTCACATGCCCACCAGTTAACCAATCAACCAGCATGAGCTCGAAAACATTACTTGACTGAACTCTTCCTATATATATATATGACTCTGGTTTATCTCCTGATGTTCTCTCAATGAGGTTTTTGCGTGTCATGCTGTCAGTGTGTTCTCCACATCTAAACTCAAATTTAGAGGTACATTTAATTTAGCATTGGTATGGAGGAACTATCAGAAAATGCAGAAAACAACAGAGAAACAAGAAATAATGCCTTTCAAATTTCATGTGCTGCTACTTCAGTTTTCAGTACTCCAGTACTAATTCAGTTTTTATCGTCTGCGTCACTATCATTTCTGTATATTCAGAAAAACTAGAACATGCAACAAGCACACTACAGTCTGAAGCTATGGATTTGGATAAAGTATATTCACATATTCAGCGATTTCTAATTGGTTTGAAAAAAGACAGGGAAACATCAGAGCTTTCGTTTCATGACATCATGGAGAAGTATGCGGTAATAGCAAAAGAATTTGATTTTGAGATCGAAGTCCCGAGAATGGCTTCTAAACAGATGCATAGAGATAAGTATCCCAAAGGATCAGCTGAAGACTACTATCGAAGATCATTGTTTAATCCTTATTTGAACTCGGCCATTTCTTCTTTACAATGCCGGTTTTCACATAATGAAATAGCATTCTCTTTATGCAGCCTTCATCCCTCAAAAATGGAAAGCATGGATATGGAAATTTTCAAGGAAGTGGTAAAAGAATTAGAAAATTTTTATGAAATTGAAAATTTTTCGGAAGAAGTATAATCCTGGAAACAATTTTGGGAGAGCGAAATAAGTATCACAAAGCAGAATGTTACATACTTCGACCTGATGAACTATTGTCAGTTTTTTCCATCAGTGCTCCAGATGTTGAAGATCTTCCTCACTCTACCACCTACAACAGCAACAATTGAGAGATCTTTCAGTACCATGAGGAGGGTGCAGACTTGGCTGAGATCGACGATGTGTGAGGACCGTTTAAATGGACTGTGCTTAATCAGTATTCATAGAAGATTAGTGATTGAAAATAAAGAAAAATGATTCAGGATTCTATCAGTGAATTTGGAATGAAAAAAAGAAACATGAAGTTTCTTTTCAGTGGTTAAACGAGACAACATAAAATGTTACGAGACAAAATAAAATGTTAACTAAGAGAAAACTTAAAAACTTTGGTGAGATTAGAAGTATAAGTTAAATAAAAAAAATTATACATGCTCTTCTACAGAAATACCTGAAATTTAAAATAAACAGATACTCTCCTTGAAAATATAGTTCACTTTGATTTTATATGTTAATATGTGTTTGTTAATACATCATGTCAATACCTGCAATATTTTTAATATATTAAAAGGTTAAAGTGAGCATTTGCTTCAGGTTAACATTAGCAAAAAAAGCCCTCCCCCCTCGTAATTTGCCTTAATGACGCCCTTGATAGTAGTACTGCACCTGTCTAACGTGCAAACGTATCTGAGTTTCTGTCTAAATAGTAGTGAACACACTTTACATTTTTTTGCTGGTCCAGCAGTGGCAACACATTCATCTAGTTCACTGTTCTCCCGGATTCGATTCACGGTGGCCCCAAAACAAGGACACTTAGCGACTAACTGCTCATGGTAGTCCAGGGGTTGGTTCCATAGGCCATAAGAGGGTCACAGCCCTCGGAAAACTGTAGGTAACCCTTGTTGTCCTTGCACCAGAAAACTAACGAACATTTTTGTACTGATCCATGGTCCAGTGTTTAATTCTCTATGTGGTAAAACTATGAATACTGGCACAGCATGATCTTGGCTCTCCCTTTATGTCATAAAACATTTAAACTTTTTATGAAAAAACACCAATTTCATTACCTTGTGTGGCAGTGATATGATACTGAACACAATTGTGAAAAAGTACAATGTATTTATGGTATAATGTCTTTAATTGTAATTAAGTGGCAATTTCTGTGTCTTCTTGTTTCAGTCTCTTCTCTTCGTGTTAAGGGAAAGCCACAGAACACGAACAGTATTTCGGAAAGTTGGTGGATTTGTGTATGTAATGTCTGTGTTAGTATCAATGGAAGGGTGCCTTGCCGAACCGCCGAAACCACCATGGAATACTGGTTTGTATATTTCTTTTGAGTCGTAACGTAATGATTACTTTAAGCTGTTGTGTTACCTGTTAATTCCTAAGCAGTGTTGATAGATACATAAAGCTAAGCTGATTAGATTTTAAACTCACCTTTCACTGGACATACCCATTATGGCATACAGGGCACATGGGTTATTTTGTACTCTTTTTTTTTTTTTTTCTGCAAAGATGGAAATTTTAATTTCTATAATTCCCTTTTCCGGCATTCTGTTCCAGAAATGTTTTTGCTTTCAGATTTTCTTTTTAATACGGAAATCAATTTTACTCCACTTTTTGACTTTTTAGGTAAAACAGTTGTCTTCAGCAAAAATGGACTTATGATTGAAATTGTCGCAGACGTTGAGAAAATTGTTATCCCCTGGTTCCATAATCATTGTCCCTTATTTACTTCCAGGGTTTGGTTTATCTATTTATTTGATTTCTTTATCCAAAAAACACAGCATTACATGTCGTAAATTCTCCATCCATTCCTTTGTTCTTGCATACTATGAATTGAATTGTCATTCTGACTTCATAGTCACATGCTTATAAATACAAAAACTAAAAGATAGAATGGAAGAAGTCTAACATTAAATTGCGGTTCAGTATATAGCAAAAAAATCAAAATGGGGTAGAAAATACGAGCCCAATGGAATGTTAAAATTGTTCATTCGATATCTTTTAATGTAGCATCATATTCATTCATTCTGTTTAAGTATTATATGTATTATCCTGTTTTGGCCCAACAATTTCTTCTGCCATAGTAAGTTTTTTTTTTTTATCTTATTTCAGTTGAGAAGAAGGATTTGCTCGTTCTGTTGCGAACTGTTTTTAACACGTTGGCAATGGCAATGAGATATGAACCAGCTAATGCACGCTTCTTTGCATCTGAGGTACGTTAAAAGTGCAAGATTTTCTCATGATTTTTTCATAAGAAAATCATGAAAAATCTATTTAATCACAATAATCTTATTTTTTACAAATATAGTTATCTCTATTTAACAAAGTCGCAAAATCCCGAGCAAAAGCTTCGTTAAATAGAAAATTTGTCAAAATGTGTAATTATTTCAGAGCTAAAAAAATAAATAAATGCCAGATAGAAAAATTTACAAAATAGTTATTCGTTAAGTGAAGATTTGGATTTAATTTGATTATGTTAGCTAGAAGTAGTGGTTAAATCCTTGATCTTCACTATGATTATTTATTTATTTACTTATTTATTGTATTATTTGAAGTAGTTATTGAACCTTTGAATGATTGTCAAGTATGAATAAAGAATATATTGGGTCCTATGCAAACAGGGCCTAAAACATATCAACATAGATTTTCTTCTGAATACAAAATATGTGGAATAATGTACTTTTTATACAAATGTATATGGCACACAGGGCTATTCCCAAGGGGTAGGCACAGTGTGTGCTGCATACTTTAAAAAAAATTTTAATAATACCGAATATGTGCCCCATATTCTCAAGGTCTCAAGAAACTTTTTGTATTTTATGGTTTTCGGGCAACTTTTAACAAAGTTCAGCCTTCTTTTTCTTTTCTAGTCATTTACAAACTTGAATGTAAACAAATGAGGAAAAACATCCTGTGAATCCCCCAGGTCTCAAAATAATATCCTGCGTACGGCTAGGTGAGGAATGAAAAACTGATGAAAGTGGCAAGTGACACCTTGGGCTTGGGTAGAAGTAAGGCTCTTAGAAAAGAGGGCTGGCATCTATATGTATATCCGCCATTTTCTTGCCACCGTGTTACTTGATCACGTTCATTGCTGTGTTAAAGTTGAGTGATTTACAAGGATGTTATTTTTAATAAAATAGGGTGAAATGGACGAGTGTTCCACTGGGAATTGTTCTAATCATTCGAGGAATAAACATAGAATGTTTGCAGCGTAAAGTTTGTTTTGATTATTTGCATTATAATTTTGCATTAATCGTAAACTAAAGCTGGGTTGCAAATTGTATTTATTGGCGACATCTTAAAAGTTGCGCCAATGTTTACAATAGTCTGATAATCGCGAATTGTTGATTATTTTTATGCCAAAATAGCGATCATTGCTCCAAAACTGAAAACCTTTATCGCCAAGGTAAATGAAACCGGAAATATACAAGAAAATGGCGGCTTATGCGTCGGCCTATAATTTTAGATTCTAGATAGATGACAAGTCAAATGCCAATCTGTTCTGCACGGTGACATCACCAAGTCCAATAACCCCGCAATTTCAATACTCTTTAATTAAGACAGCACCGCATACTCTCAATAATTTTCTTCAGGACAGCCCTCATATCACATATTTTCTCTCAACTCTATTTCAGTGTTATGGTTTGAGTAATTTCAGCTTCTAAAGCTCTGAGTGGCTTGATCTCCCAAAGCTCTGAATGGCTTTAGCTCCTAAAGTTTTATCAGTTTTGATACACGCATTGCATGTAAACATTTGAACAAATATACCATCACAAATTTGAAATATTTTCAAGTGTTATTAATACTTTTTTTAAATATATGTATATATATATATATATTTTATTTATTTTAAATTTATTACTTTTTTAAATTATATTTTTATATTTATTTATTATTTAAATATATTATTATTATTTTTATCTGCTAAGTCTTCTCCCTTTGTAGTATTCTTTCCTCTTAATATTATGGAAATAAATAGTTTTATTTTATCAATTTTAGATTTGCCATACGAGTTTGACAGATACCATTCGGCTGCTTGGCTGTTTTAGTAATCACACCGATCTTGAGGACGCTAGTAAGACCATGTCAGCTCCTTCAGATGACCATGTGTTCCATCTTGTATTTTCCATGGCAAAGGACACCAAGTAAGCAATTGTACAAACAGATACTGCATGCTTGTCAGAGTACAAGTCAAGAATATGAGGTCATATGCAATAATATAAGCCAAGATTAAGCTTGCATGCCGGTGTAAAAAGAATATCAGGCCATATAAATGGGCTAGCATATCATCGGTTTCTTAAAGATTGTACTTTATTTTTTACTTTTAGTAATTTATTGATTGTTTTAATGATTCAGTGATTATTTTTAGAATTGATGTCCATGATGTTCCTACACCATTAATCTCATCTTGTTTGATATTTCGGCTGATGTACGACACAGCTACTGATGCATTTGATAAGTATGAAGCAATTACATTCTGATGAGAGTTAGATAGTTCTGCTTGTTCTTAACGAGATTTGATATTTCTTCATTCAAAGTTAAAATGTTTTAATTGTTCTAGAGCAAACGCACCTCCCATACCTCAAAGTTTTGCTTTGAGACGGGTATCTTCTGAACCGGAGTCATCTCTCTCAGCATCGGAGACCTTGCACGCTAGTTCCTCACCGTCTCGACGATCTGGGATGGTGTTCATGAACTTTTCTCCACCGACTCCAGAACCACTCATTGTACATCCTGGTGTTGTGGTGTCTATGTTACACCTCTTACCTTCCATCCACCACGGTACAAAAACTCAAGTAAGGAAACTTTAAGATAGGCTTCCAGATTTTTTTTAAAAAATTGATAAATGTTATGAATTGTGGTCATTTAATGGAATGAGTCTCACCATGTAATTTAATGTAATGAGTGATTTCCTGTGTATTCTTGAATTCACAATGATGTCTAATACGGCATTTCTCAATCTTTTTTTGCCCTTGCACATCCCGCGTTCTAGGGAATCCCTACATGAAAACTATTACATATCACTGTTAATATCTTCCTTTTGTTTTTTATAAACTTGAGCTTCATGATGTGAACACTGCATAGATGCATATACGAGACATTCCAACGTTGTACAAATAATGCGAAAAATGAGGCATCATTGCTGGAGTTTAGTTATTTGATTTAGGGCAGTGCTTGTGAACTAAGGACAGTCACTACCGTTCATTACTGTTTTTCACTAAACTCTTTAGCGATATCTTGTAAAGCCCTAGGCTTCTGGAGAACCCCAGTTTGTAAATGAATGCTGGTCTGCGAGGTGACTTGTTTTTATTATGAATAATGATTTTGACACCCATGTTTAGGCTCAATCTAGAGCTTTTTTAGTATAGGAGAAAAAGAGACATAGTCCTCAAACTAGGGTCCCTCCTCTGATCTCAGAGTGCTTTAACCACTTGACACTAGGATTTTTCACTATCTCTGCTAGTACATCTAATGAGCCAAATTTGAAAAAAATCCAAGAGGGTGAGGTTTTTCCATTGGATCACTTGACACAGAATGACTCATAGGAGAAAAAGAGACATTGTCCCTGTTCTAGCGTCGAACTAGGGTCCCTCCTTGTTTTCATTGGATGAAATAGTTTCAAAATACTTGCTTTTTCTCATGCCCACCATTGTCATATGATGACATCTTAATTTATCATGCCCTTGCGTTATAAAAATGAAACCAACCGTTAGTTTATCATGTAGAAAACTAGAATTTTGATCCCTGGTGTATTATGACCTTAGCTGCTCTTGCACCGTAAAACATGAACATAAGGTTTTTACATTAACTTTTCTTGTGAGTCTTTCAGATATTGGTTTGTGGGTTTTGGGAACCATTGCCCCTTGGGAAATGAGGTAACGGAAAGTTTTCCACCATGCTTTACACAGTTTCTCCACATGCAAAATATTCTGTCTCTGAGTATATTACTTCTTAAAAAAGGAACAATGGGGCTCACATTCTTAATCAGTAGAAGTAAGAGCAGCCATTTCGAACTTTTTATGAGCTCAAACTGGAGCTTTTTAATAGAAGAAAAAGAGCGATCGCCCTGACCCAAAGTCATACTGGGAACCCTTCGTTAGATCCGGAGTGCCTTAATCACTTGTAGATGTCAAAAATTATTATTCATATTTAATTCCCACTACTCACTGTAGTCTGGGGTTTGGTTCCCTAGGCCATAAGAGGTTCAGATTCCTCGGAAAACAGTAGGTCCCGGCACAGCATGATCATTGTAGTCTTTGAGCCATAAAACCACAAAAAAACAAAAATCATATTTAATTCCCCATGAAAAATTGCGAAAAATTCGCCTCAGTGGCTTTATGTGTTCACCAGTTTGATTGTTGACTTGTTAACCCTATGAAGGGTAATATTCTATAATAGGAATAAGGTAAACTTTTTACTCCAGAGCAAGGTTTGTCATCATATGGTCCACTGGTGGTATGTGATAGCCTATGGAATAGTCCACGTGATCCCCAAGGCAACGTATTTGTCAAAGGTCCAGGACTTCCCCATCCTAAACACCTACAATAAGTAAATGGAATGCTTTGTCCATGAGCAACCAAAACTCAAGAAACACCACTCCAAAGAGAAATGATTCGTTATTAAAATACCAAATGTGAACGTTTTTAGTTGCATTAGATTGTAACCACAAGTTTTCTTGCTTGTTATTTCGGTCCAATCTGCATGTGTCTATCCTCTCCTAACTCCGCAGTGGCCTTCCACTGATAGTTATGAAAACTGCTGTGTGAGTAATGTTTTTCATTATGTCCTTTCCAGCTTGCATTAACCCTTCAGATGTATCTGGCTGAAGTTCTGCGATCACTTGTGCGATCAGAACGCAATCAGCAGGTTATGTGTGAATCAGGGCTTCCAGGAGAACTACTCTCCCACTGCCGGGTGGCACTCGAAAATGAGCCTCATCCTTTGCATCCGCCCCTCCAGTATATACTGGAACGTTTGGCTGCACAATCACTCGAACCTAAAGACCTTAAGTAAGTTCGTTTCTACCCTCATAAATGTAGTGCTGTAACGTTTCAAAACATATATGAGATCGCCTGTACGAGGTTATTTAAAACTCTCTGTAGAGTGTAATAGAGAAAACTAAAACATTTTTCATCAATGTAGGTTTGATCAATTTGCCTTTATCAAAGGTATTGCCGCCAAATTAAATATTATAATGCCATATCCCTTTTAGTTAAAATTGCATTATTAGAAAAAAAATGAGAAGTTGAATTTTTCTTTGTATGTGCTCTTTGAAAAATTTAAATTCTTTCTCCTTATAATTCTCCTTCCAATATATTGACCATTTCATGAAGGCTTGTGAGAAAATTGTAACAACTTGAATGAAGTAAAATTGTGTTTGACGTATTCGGTATTTTCAGAGCCTTTTTGCGTTTGGGTTCTCCTCTGTGCTGCACTCCATTCGGAGAAGGTCTTCAACAGGACAGCTCAAAGATACCTAATAAATTGGAAATTCGACCAGCCAATCAGCGAGATGGTGGCCCTGTTCCTCTAACAAGAGTCAAGACCTTAGTGTCGATGACCACTCCCCGTGATTGTCGACTTCATGGCACGTCCATCATGCCTCCTTTTGTCGAATTCGATATGAGTTCCGAGGGTTTCAGTTGCCTCTATTTGCCTAGCATCGCCCCACAAAGTGTCGCATCGCCCGCAGTTGTAGGAGTCGGTATGGTGTCAATGAGCACAGACTCCTCAGTAATAGGTGGCATTGGAACAGGTATTTGTTTTTACATATAACATACTCGTCTTTAAAAATTTACCTTCTGATTTTCACTATAGGTTAATAGTTACCTGTACTTTTTCAATTTTTTTTATGAATATTAAATACTTACAATCACGTTTTCGGTTCAAACGAAAACTTTTTAACCCAGATATAGGTATCCTTCGACTACTTGCACGATTAATTGGTTCCAAGAAGTAATTACGTAATGCGGATATGTGTAAAGTGAGTTCATTTTGACATGGATGAGAGAGGGATTAGTTCCAAGAAAAAATGCGTAAATGGCCATGGAAATGGCAATTTTGACCCTTTTTTTTTTTTTTCATTTTTTGTAAATTGCGTTATTGCGAAGATGCATAATATGAGATTATGTAAAACGAGAGATGGCTGTGCAGGGTTCTTGCATACTTAGAGAACCTGGTGTTATCACTAAATTTGAAATTGTCCGTATGAGTCAAAGACAAGATTTTTTTTGGTTAAACCTGGAAAAGGCTGAGAAATTCTTTGTAACTTCTGTTCTAAATAGTTAAATTCTGGATGAACATGAAACTATTTTGCCCAAAACTGAAGTTCAATTTTTGTTCGCTCTTAGTCAAGGATTTTTTTCTCCAGTGCAAATGAGAACACTGCATATATATATATTACGCAGTTGGATATTATGGTCTTTCCCAAAGTGTCAGCTCAATTATCATGAAAACAGTTGTCATTTGACCATAAATTGGCCATTATTGATTGTTGACTATTAATTGACATGACCATAAATTGATAATGATTAACGTGAATATCTGCAAGGACAGTGTACATATCAGGGTTGAAATTAGAGAAAATAATATTTCAAACCAGTCTTAATTTAACGAACTCTAAATTTATGTCGTTGTATTATGCCTACTAAACCGTTTAGATACAGCTGATGTGGCCTTAACTATGTATATTATACTTTTAAGCTCCTGCTTTTTAGAAAGACAAACAAAAAAACACAAATTTTCAGAAGAAATGAGGATCGGGAGTTTGGAGACCCATGTTTTTGACTAAACATGAAGTAATGTTCTCTAATCTGTATATTACAAATATCATCGTTATCCATATGGTTAATACGATTATCGTGAAAATGGTTTGTAATTGACCACATGAATGGTACTTCATACGAGCCTGCAAGGAGCATCATAAAGCGAAGATAAACTTTTTGTAACGATTCGTATTGTTATTTGGAATTTATGTAGTGAGTATATGATGAATCATGTATACTGAACGTCTTTTAATATTTGGCACTTTGCAAGTAATTGGATGTTTATTGAATGAAGCAGGTTTGATGCAGATAGTAGAAGACTTAACTATGTAAATTGTTCATAACATTTTACAATAGAGGGTTGAGTGTTTATTGAATAAAGTACCCCCTCTTTTTTTTTTATGGCATTTTATTGTAAAATGTCTACTGACATTTTTGTATGGGGTGTGCACGGAGTAAAGCCCTTCTTTATTGTATTTTGTTGCAGTATGGAGAGTATTTTTAAGTAAAGGGACCTTCATATATAATTTTGCTTTAGAATATGGGCATTTACTAAGTAAAGTTTTTTATAGCACTTTTCTTATAATGTGTAGTGTTCTTACCAAGTATTTTTGTAACATTCCATCGTGGAAGTTACAATTTACTGAGTAAAACACTTTTTTGTATCAGTTCATAATTGGGGGGGGGTGATTTTACGTACAAACTCAGTTATAATAATATTTAAGGGATTATCGAAATTTTGGTGTTATAACTCAGGGTTGTCCAACCTTTTTGGGTAGCGGGCCACTTGAAAAATTTTTACGGGCCAGTGGTTTCATTTAAAAAGAAAAAAAAATAATAATGAATAAAAAAAAGTAAGCCTCCCTTCAAAGTTCCTTCTAATTATTTGTTTGTTTACTTGCGATATGAAAAGAGGTCATCCATGCTGTCCCCCACGAGTTTTCATTATTTCTGAAAAAAGAAATGTAAAATTCTTGTTTTGGACTTCTTTTTATTATAAACAGTTTTTGGCGGGCTTTATTAATACTGTTAGTGGGCCAGATGTTGGATAATCCCTCTATAACTGACATGATTGTATAAAAATAATCCGAGGAACGTCAGAATTTTGACATGATAGTAAAGCTGTCATTACAACTGAGGTTGTTATAATGTAAGTTCGACTGTGCTAAGTAAATCACTTTTTATTACTGAGTAAAACATTTGCCGAGTGATGCGTTTCTTACGTTCATTTTAAAAAATAATTTATTTACTCCTAATCCAACCCCTTGTTTTTACACAGATAGCATTCCATAACCATTTCTTTTGTAATTTTACTGTAGGAGATAGAGTGTTTCCCCCTCAGACTGGTTTATCATTTTCAACTTGGTTTTGTACAGAGAAATTTAGTGATCCTCACACCGACCCTCATTCCATTCGACTGCTAACTTTAGTCCGGAACATTCAAAACCGGGATGAGTTATTGATATGCCTTAGCATTCAGATTTCTTCCAGAGACAAAGCTCTTCTGCTTTCAACGACAGAGACTCATTTCCAGCAGTCAGGTATACATGGATTGTGAACTTCCCGCAGAATAAAAAATTTATCAGTAATTTAATGGGTCTGTGTGATTTAGTCTACAATTTAAATCATCTATTCAAACAAATTCTTTTTTTTTTCAGTGGGAGGAGATTGGGAGCCAGAAATTCGAGAGGAATGCTGTGTACGAGTTTGGTGCCCTGAACTGCTGCAGGAGGGACAGTGGCACCACCTGGTTGTGGTTCTTAATCGTGCTGTATTGAAAAATAGCTCAGTTTCTGTGTATATGGATGGACAACACCACAGTACCCAAAAAGTTAGTTTTCTCTATCCTTGAGTACAATGCTGGTCATAAAAAATGCAATACTTTAAAGGACAAGAAATGTCAAAGTAATATTTATTATACAAATAATGTGTGACAGAATGGTGAAATGATTACAATTACAGCTCGGTTCGACTTTTGGAACATAAATTAGTAATTTGTGAAGCCACCATGGGTGACAATAACTGCTGCTACATAGAAAGAAACAAATGTTAGATGTGCATTTGTGATCTTGATCAAAATATGTCAGACACACAGTTTGTGCCCATTACCGAAGCTCGTCCAGCACACCACAGGCCCACCCATGTGTCTGTAGTGTGCTGGTCATTGTGTGATCAAGACCAGGTGTGTTGAATAGATAACAGATCTATTGAATACTGACTATGAAAGAAGTGAAATCTGGTGGACATTAAGGAATTGTTGGACATTGCATGCCACATGCAGATGCACATCATTCTGTTGGTTACCGGTTCCAGACAAGCTCTGAAGGGGAAAACAACAGGCTCTAACACTTCAGTGATGTGACAGTGGTTGTTGAACATACTGGGAATGTGTATTATGCAGGAGAAGAATCCAATGGCTCCCCCAGACCCTAACACCAAGTGCTGGACTGATATGACGATACATAATACAGGCGTCGTGCAGTGCTACTTGGCAATGATGGGACCATTGTAGTTCTGCAGACAGAATTGGGATTTGTCTGAAAAGACGATTTCATGCCATTTGTTTGTCCATGTGTGCCATTCTATACACCATTGCAGCTGTAGATGCTTGTGGTGTAGAGTTAAGGTGGTAACAGCAATGTATGCCTTGCGAAAATGTCCCACTGCTGCAGACGTCAAAATGAATGTGTGGTCACAAGTTTCTGTGTAACGCACCCTGATTCTTGAGCTGAGTCTTGCAATGTGGCTGTATGGTCCATAATAACCATGCATACAAGGTGTTTCTCCAGTCATTCAGTGGCGTGACATCATTTGTCTTGGTTAGTACCTCCTGTACCTACCGATTCCATATTTGCATCACTGTGACTAAGTTTCAACCAACAGAAGTACCAATTTCTCAGAAGGCTAATTGCAGTCTTGATAAGCCACCATTTTTAGTCAAGTTTGTAAATATGATCGTGTAAGTGCCATGGTCTTCGATGAGGTATAATCATGCTTTCTGTGCTTAAGAACTATGAACAAACAGAATTTCATTACTTAAAACTGGATCTCTATTCGCCCGTCTTATGCTACTTACATGGGGTCATTACTAGCATGCATGATATGCACATGTACTGCACTTCTAATCATCTACATATCCTCTCATGGTGTATGCATCATGCAAATTTCAGGGCTATTGGCTGTGTCTTTTGTAGTATTACAGTTTCCATGACCAGCAGTGTAGTTATTTTATTTACCTTTATTATGCAAGGAATTTAATTAGAAATATCTATTTCCAATCTGTGAAATTTAGAATAGGCTTTCTTAACCAACATTTATAACTAAATCATTTCTCCACCGTTTTCGGGACATTTTATTTCTTGTGTTCAATCATGACTATAAAACTTATAAAATATTTATAGAATCTTAATTAAGAGTTGCAAAGGTTTCATTTATGTTTAAGACTATGCAATGGCTAATGTAGTGTAAGGTAATCTTCACATGTACTATTATATTTATATTGTTTAGCAGAAGTACTCATAAAATTAGCCCTGCTGTGGTATAGTGATACTGTGTTTATAGTTAGCATGGAAATGATCCTGGTTCGATTATAGTATATACATAGCATCTGCTGCTTCCCCCCCCCCTAAATATTCAGTCCGGTTTTTGATTCTCATGGTCAGTGTTTCTCAAACTTTTCATCCTGCAGAACTCCCTCCATACCACATGCCTTGCCATAATGCTCTTTTATAAATATTATGTAAGGAAAATATAAAAGACTGCTATTTGGATTATAGTATTAATCACCAAAGAGAAACGACTTAAAAAACAAAGGAGAGTGTGGAGGGATAATCCAAATATGATTAAGTTTTTGATGCTGCACTTTCATATAAAAAAATGCACGATAAAAAAACCTAATCATGTTCAAATTATTCCCCTCCCCACACACACACACACATACCCTCCTTTGTTTCTTTCTAAAGAGTTTCCTTTTGACTAACATACATATACAAGACTAGTCACATGCGCTTAGTGACCCAGCAGTGAAGACATTAAGACCAATACCCAAATACCACTGATTTAAATCCTATCTGATTGTGTGGCATTCGTAGGTTCCAATATGAACCATATTAGTAGTCATGATAGGTCCCTGTATAGCAGCCTTGCCGTCCTTGCATCATAAACATCAGGGTTCTTCTGCACCTCGAAAACCTTGAATTGTTAGGGAATTTGAACCCACCCCTAAAGTTCAGGGAAAAACGAGAGTGTTTAGTCAAATCAGGAAAGGTCAGAGAAAATCCGCATAATTTTTGTTTTGAATAACTAAATCTCCCACGAACATGAAGCCATTTTCCTCACCATAAAAGTTCAATTGAAAGTTGCTTGCGCCCTGCGGTGGCGCAGTGTGGTAACGCGTTCTCCTAGTGCGCCGCTAATCCGGGTTCGACTCCCAGCAGTGCAAAAAGAACGCTTACTCAGAGATCTCATAAAGATCGCACTGCTCACTGTAGTCCGGGGTTTGGTTCCCTAGGCCTTAAGAGGTTCGGATTCCTCGGAAAACAGTAGGTCCCGGCGCAGCATGACCACTGTAGTCTTTGAGCCGTAAAACCACAAAACAAACAAACAAACAAACTTGCTTGCGATTAGTCAGAGATTTTTTTTTTTAAGTAGGAACCCTGATTATTTTTTATTTTTTTAGTAGGAACCCTGAATTTCCCCCCCCCCCCAATGGAAGTAGGAACCCTGATAAAAACGTAAGTAAATGAAAGAATAAGGCAACTACAAATAATATACAGGGAATTTTGATAACAACGTTAGTAACATATCAACAATATTTATGAATAAAAATCAACATGTTTCAGGCAAACAAATCTGTCACGGACTGACCCCAAATCTGTCACGGCTTTGCACGAAGCTAAAGTGTCAACAATCAGTGATTTTTCTATTCACATGGTTGCAGAATTGGCATTGCGATGGTTTTCTGCAAAAACATGACATTCCTCAACAACCATGTGAATGGGAACACCACTGATTGTTGACACTCTATCTTCTTGCAACCCCGAAGAAGGGCTACAGATTTGTTCTCCCGAAACATGTTGATTTGTATTCATAAATATTGTTGATACATTATTAACATTGTTATGAAAAATTCCGTATATATTACACGTATCGAATCAGTCATTTTTTACCACTTAATTTCATTTATGATTATGTTGATCAATTTGATTTTTAAATTTAGCTTCACTATGTCTCACAAAATCCCGGTGGTGGAGCGGCAAATTTGACGGTAGCAACTTCTGTGTTTGGATTTATTGGGACGCCACCACAATTTCGTCATAAATCGCGTCTGTTCTGGAAGCAAGGGCCCTGCCACCTGGTGGAGGAAGTTCTACCACCTGCTGCCGTAGCCATCCTCTATCAACTTGGACCATGTTATACTGGTAGTTTGCAGTCTCCCACGTTCTCAGGTATTTCAGAACAATATTATATTGCCTTTATTACATTCAGAAGAAAACTTTTAGGTGCAAACATTTTGACACTAAAATTACTTCAGCTTTCTTTAGACTCTACTTCTAGTCTATATGGCCTGTTGTCATACCTTCCTTTTAAAGGATAATGTGTTAAATATTTTGATCTGGATTTTAAGTTAGACCATGGAATCAAAGAATCCAACTTTTTTTCACCATACTTATAAAGTAGTAAGCTACAACCAGTTTGTGCAAAACATGCTGTTAAAATATTTTTAAAAGTAAGGACTTGATAACTACCTTGTTATTTGTGGAAGAGAGTAATTGGGTTCTCAGTGAATCAGTTGCATAGCTCCATGAAATTCAGCAAACCCTGTGTTGAAATTTCGACTATTTAACCACTTTGGTAATGAAGCAAAGGCTTAAGTCAATACTGATTGTCTGACATTGGATTACTTTTTTGCTTAATCCTTCCTCTAAATCAAAATATAGTAATGTGCAACCATGCCTAATGGTTATCTCTGTGTCTGGCGACAAATTAAATTGCAGTTCAAGAGACTGGCTACTAGTGGGACAACAGAAATAAAAATTTCCCAAAGTTCAAACGTAAGGTTAGATGGCATGAAACTCTAACCATGCCGATTCTAACTTTACATCCTGTCTCTGATTCTGATCTCACCATGCTGCCTCTGTTTTTAATCTCCATGCAGCCTACAATTTTAATTCTATTCTATCTTTGATTTTGACGTTGCCAAAACTTATATTTCCAATCTCACCGTACCACCTCTGATTTTGTCACCGTATTCCCTTTTATTCAGAATTTACTGTAGTTCTTCTGTTGGTATGAAATGGTTAGATATGAAATCTAGTATCATTCTGGTATCTCTGATTATGATCTTATCATACTCCTTCTTATATATGGTCTCATTCTGATCTTATCATACTACCTGTAATTTTCTCATAGGTTACCTCTGTCTCTGATCTCATTATGCTACCTGCAAGGATTTGAAGTTCTTTTTCAGTAAAAGTTCCGAAGTACTTGTTTGAACTTTTAGTTTTTACTGGGGCAATTATAAACTCTTCCAACTTATTTATTAAATAATTAATTTGTTCACTTGTTTTTTGCACATACTTTATAGAAACTTTTTTATTTATTTACTTATACCTGCTTTCTGATGAAAGTGGCTGTCTTTGAATATGTTATAAAACATTTGTCTTGTACAGGTACTGATCTGCATCAACCTTTAGTTTCAGAAGAGCGTATCGTATTTGGCATCAACGCTGCCGCTGTTTCAGTCATGACACTAGCGAAGATTCGCAGAGTTTACAGTAAAGCTGATTGCAAGGCAATCGCCAAAATGGTTAGTATGACATGTCATCAACGCATGTTGTCTGTTAGGTTTTTCAAGCATCAATCATTTTAATTAAAGAGAATTTATACGTTATTAATAATGGCCACTCATGTGCACATTTATGTTTGGTTTTGAACATGTACATGTGTGCATTAGAGAGAAGATGGGCTTGGGCTCGAGCGAGCCCAGGCTCATAAGACGAATGCAGCTGAAACCGAAAATTGACTTTTCTATATTGAAGTCTTGGGCTCGGACTCAAATTTCCATGAAGTATTTTGGGCAGGCTCAAATTGCTAATCTTCAGGCTCAGGCTTTGAAAATTGAGCCCAAACTCATCTCTGGCGTGCATTGTACGTTCTTTTCTTGTTAAACGATTTTTTGTGTGTTTTAGCTTGGGATGTCTTCACATGAAAATGCAACTCCAATTCACATACTACATAATTCCGGGGGACATCTTAGTGGCCCAGCTCGGAGTTTAGGAGGAATTCTGGTAGGATATCTTGGTATGTATACAGAAAACGCTTCTCTCCTTTATATTATTGAACTTGCGATTTAAACGTGTTTTTGTTTCATGGTTTCTCTCTCGCTAATTTCTGTATTGTCTTCTAGGTGCTCGCACATTTGTACCCCATCCAGTGTCCCTGACCATTGATAATGTTGGAGGAACAGCAACGCTTTTAGGCTTAGTTGCCATGGCTAAGGATGTGGAAGGTCTCTATGCTGCTGTGAAAGCCTTGGTGTGTGTGGTGAAGAGTAATAGGGCAGCCCAGCAAGAAATGGACAGAATGAGACGTTACCAAGTATGGCTTGCAGCATTCGCTAATTTTCATTTGAATCTGTATTTACGAGAATATATTCTCATACACTGTCCTGTGTGCCTGCCCACTTCATAGTATTATTATTTGCATGAAATTTGTATATAATACAATACACTCTCTCTTATCTAGACATTGGCATTACTGTTCAAAAAGAAACGGCAACTTTTGAATAGCCATATTCTGCATCTTACCTTTTCGCTCGTGGGAACTGTCGATAGCGGACGAGAAAATACATCCATTCCAAACACATCAGCATTTGAAGACTTGCTTTGCGATCTTGAGGTAAGAATAAGTGTTGTTAAATTAAAAAGTGTATTCTATTTATTAATTTTTGTCCTTTTTGTAGCATTTGATAAAGTGTAAGTTGTAAAGGACAGTTGTATAGTCTCATAGTTACAAACAAAACTCTGTAATTTTTATTTGATAATAGTTGCGGAGTAAAATATTTTTAACTTTTTATTTTAAGGTTTGGCAAGAAAGCCCTGGTGATCTCCAAAAATCACTTTATGAGCATTTTTATGAGCTTGTAGCAGAGTCAAGGTATGCAGCTATATTAGTTTCATAAGTTAAAAGAACTATTTTAAGTTACATTAATGGTGATTATATTAGAAATTTTCATAAAAAATTTTTTGAGAACTTAGCTTTCTGTGTTGAGTATAGCATAATACAGAGGGTGTTTACACACACATTTATAATGACTTGGACAGTGTAAATAAAATACATACAATAAAAAAAAATATTTTCTAATGTATTCTATCTGATAGCCCTGTTTTTGAACTATCATATTACATCTAGATTTCTACGATAATAGGACTTTTCGTAAAGTCACAAACGGGATTTTCTCCAATTCCTCCTCCACATCTTTCCACAGTCCACAAAATGTTAGAGGTCAGTGTTTTGAAAGAGATTGTTTTAAAAGTCCAAATGCACAATAAGCCATCGGTGCTACATCTGGTGTATTGACTTGATTCCAGTTTCTTGTCTCATTTTTTCTAGAAATGCGGTTGTACTTTTGGAGGTGTGGCTGCTCGCTTTGTCCCGATGGAGTTCCATCATGCTTCTCACAGTCCTTGATTTTTTTTTTTTTTTTTTTTTTGCCAAGTCAGGGCCCTTGAAAAGTAATTGAAAACTGCCAAAAATGTGGTTGGTCTTTGAAAAGTCCTTGAATTTTTCTCAAAACCTTTTTTAAAGTTTTGGCAAAAGAAAGGAAAAAAAAAAAAGGGTATTTCTCCTTATTTCCTGAACAAAGCCAGCACTTTGCACATGCTCCCTTCCTCCACTGCCTACTGAACATGGTTAATGCAAGGGATGCAAAAGGGGTAGCTTTTGCTGTTCCAAAGTTGAAAAGGACAACATAATTAAACACTCTAATTTCAGTGTTATGCTTATAATGTCTTGCATTTTTAATTTTTATGTACATTGCGATTGACAATGTGAGGTCCTTGAAAGTCATTATTTGGTCCTTGAAAAGTCCTTGAATTTCATAAGGCAAAGGTGTGGGAACCATATCTATACTTTGAAAGTCAGTAGGATACAGTTTTGGAATATCTTCTTTAAAAATAGGAGTCAGAACATTATTTTGATAATATGTAGAGTTGAGTTTTGGATTTTTTCAACTTTTCTTATTTTTTATTTTCCGTTACAAGAAATGCCAGCGATAACCATAAATCCTTTACTGAAAGTTTGCTCTCTTTGAACCAAACTTTTGAGACTCTCTTTTTCGATAATAATTCAATCTTTTTGTATTACAATCATTTAAATAAATCCATACTTCGTCAATTATAAAAAAAATCTTCTGTTTCCTGCTAAATGACTTTCACATAACAATCTACATCTAGTCTTCTACTCAGCACCATACCAAGTTTCACGTTTAAAATTTCTGTATAGCGTTGAGAAGTGTGTCGTGCATACACTTTTAAGATGTTCCTTGCTTTCATGCTTTGCTGATATGATCATGGTGTGGTTAATCTTCTAAGATATTTATAACGTTTATATGCTTTTATGGAACAACAGTTTTCTCAAAAATTTATTTAGGCAAATTAAATAAATTTAATGCCATTTGGGGATCTTAGTGCAAAAATTGTGTCGAAGTGTGTTAGGTCATCATTTTCCCGTCTACTGGGTCTCATATCCAATGTCTCAAAAGAGATCTATGTTCAGACACAGCTCTCTTTCCGAATTTTAATAGCATACATGTTATGACATTTCTTTTGCATAATTAGTGTTTATATTAAATGGTACGCTAGTATGTAACTCTCTCTCTAATGTGTCTTTATGCAAGTGTCACATTAATGTCTTTGTTTGAAAACTCCCTGTATCCCTAAAGTAAGGCTCAAAATCAATCTAATCCTTATTTGGAATGCAAACGATGATTGCAAATACAATAAAATATAACAACACACACATACTCATGGACATATAATATTGACAGGAAAGGTTAGCGGTTTAGATAGATGTATTGATTTTGAGCCATCAGCCAACTTATTGGTAATCTCATGATTTTTTGCCGTGCTGTGGGTGAAGTGGGCAAATAGTCTTTGAGCATCTCCTTTGAATCCTGAAATGAACTAAATTTTAGTTTTAAAATTCAAGGACTTTCAAATGGTGTCATTTTAATTTGACATATTTCTGTGATTGACAATAGCAGTTGCACTAAATGACACATTAATAATTAATTGATGTATCATCAATGACACACGAAACACGAACATATTAATAAAGTTGCATTCATGTTTGAGGATTATTTCATACATTACGACAACAAATTACTATTATTAGAAATAGACATGTTATCTGTGCGAGGATAATAATAAATCGGTAGTCTTTTTCAGCATTATTTATGGAAGTATTTATGGGATTTGCAGGTTGTTCCTTTTTTTTTTTAGAAATTATCAATGCTAATATGGTCACATTTGTCAAAATTAGGTGGCATCAAATTGTATGCAATTATGGAAATTTTAATTTGAGAAGAATATTGAACAAACTTTATTCATAAATGCTTGTTTTTACTTTATTAGCAGTAATATTTCATTTATTAAACTTTTATGACAAATTTTGGCATTAAAATAAATATATCCATGATAAATGTAAACACAAGTAACTTATATGGATGCGATACACTTACTGAAGTATTTTCTTTGTTTTTCTGGCCCTGCGTTGTTCTGGCACAGTGTTGTAACATGTTTGCCTAATGTGTCGTTACCTTGGGTTCGACTCCCAATGGTGCAAAAAATGCTTACTCAGAGATCTCACAAAGATCGCACTACTCACTGTAGTCAGGGGTTTGATTCACTAGGCCTTAAGAGGTTCGCATTCCTTGGAAAACAATAGGTCCTGGTGCAGCATGAACATTGTAGTCCTTGAGCCACAAAACCACAAACAAACGTCTTTGTTTTTCTGTTTTATTTCTGTTTGCCCATTCCAAGAATTTCAGCATTTAATGAACGTCTTTTTAAGCACAGTGAGAGGAACAGTTTAAAAGTTGAGGAACTGATAAAACTGTTTATAGACATAATTTTGCAAATTGGCATTGCTTCTTTGAAGTTTTCTCCTTTTCTGACTGTTATATAAAGAAAATGTAATTATTGACCAAATTTAGAGTTTTTATGCACTGTTAACCCAAAGCAACAATGTTTTTTACTATCAACAGTACAAAAAAAGATAGAACTAAACTTTCAGTTTGAAAAAATGCAGCATTATTTTCTTTACAACGATGTTGCCAATGCTGTATGTGTAATACTGTTAATTGTTGTATGAATGTGAACTGTTACATTCGTTACATGGCTAATTACACTTATGACCCAAATTTAAAAAGTGCAAAAGAATAATAATTTACGTTAATTTGATTCTTATTTATTCTAGTTCGGCAACTTCGTTGATTAGAAAAAAAGTTCTGTATATCTAAGATTGCGAAAACACTATATGCGGAAATTGTTTGTTACTGGTCTAGAAAACCCAAAAAAGTCAGGGAAATTTGAAGCAAAATTTGGGTAGACACTCCAAATATTGCACTGAAAACTTGTGTAGTTATGTAAAATTTATAATTCCCTTTCTCTTTACTATGGACTAGATTGGGGGTTCACAAACTTTTTCTCCTGCATACTCTTTCCTCCTGCCTGAGTGTGTTGGCTTACCCCCGAGGAGAATATTATATAAAATATATGAATGCCATAGAATAGATAACCAACGAGTAGTATTTTTTTTTATAATTTTAGTCAATACACAGTTACGCATTTGATGAGATAGATGGATGAGCTTTTCAAATACCATTCATTAAGTAAATCAATTCTGGGAACCATTTCAGAGAAACATACATGCATGCATGCATGTCATTTTCAATTGACAGTTTTGGTGGCATTTGGTTTTGATCGTACACATTGTTGAAAAATGATTCCTCTTTCTATTTTGGAAAAGGGACCGAAGGGCTATGAACTCCAAATCATAAGAAGGAGCAAAGTACTAATTTGTTCGCTTTGCATACCCTTTGATTTGTTATCATGTACCCTAGTTTCAGAACCCCTGGAATAGATGAGCATTTAAACTTTGGTTAAAAATGTCATGTGTACAAGTTTTGTACTGTTTTGAATACATTTTTAACACCAAAGAATGATCTCCACTGTCGTGTACCAAATCTTAAAAATAAAAAATTTAAAACAAAATTCTACAGTAATTTATTTTGAGAAAAAATTTAACTAAAAATATATTCTAACGTGTAGTGTGTGAGGGGTGATCATATTTTCAAGTGCCCCAGTTTGGCTACAACCTTGCATTTGAGTCAAAGTTGTTTATCTACCACTCATCTTCTTTATTTTTTTATTTTTTATTTTATTTATTTATTTTTTTTTGGTATTTAAAGTCTTCAAGAAAAGAGGCCTGTCAACTTGTAGATTGAATAAGAAAATAAGCTATTAGCTTCTCCAATATTTGCCAACATTTAGTGTTGGTTTCCTTTCAGCCACTGGTGTAAATAGGGTGGGTTGATTGGGTTCTAACTTCCCCATTGTGATGGGATTTTGTATATATATGGAGTTGTAGCTCTGCTTAATAGAAAGCCTGTAAACCCCTCCTTATGAACTTCCTGCATACACCTACGCTTTTAGTTAAGTGCCAGCAAAACTTTTACATATTCTGTTGATAATGTAGGAGTAAATATCTTCTGGCACTACAATCCCCGACAGACTTGGACCTCCTAAACGATCCATTTAGATTCTATACAACTATACAGAAATATATTGACTTAGGATATGCTATTTTTTGTGCTACTACAGTCCCCGGACCTTCTTGGACATTATCTTCCACTGTCTTGTTTAAAACTTTCCTTCAAATATAAACCTTGCAATGTGAAAAAAGAAAAACAGTATTCTTTCTTATAGTCATATTTTAATTAATAGAATGAATTATATTAGGTTGATCAAAAAGTTCACTTTGTAATGAAATTGGGACTCATGTTTTATATTCAAATGAAATTTTATTTAAATAATACAGTAATCATATAGTGCAGCAGGTCTTCAGCTGTGGTCCTTTCTACGGTAGGACCATATCAGGGGGTCCGCGACCAGTGTTCCACAAAGGTTTGGAAAAATACTAAGACAAGAGCATTTACTCTTTAATGCTAAGGATAAATTATGAGGGAATGATGAGTTCTTTCCTTATATGGTGAAAATCAGTGATGAAACACTAGAAATAAATATGTACGATGAAAATTTCAGTTCTTAAACTTTGAGTTAATTTTTGGGGGCCCCATAGGGGGCGAGTGATCTCTGAAGGTTATCCACGGTCTAGGGAAGTTAAAGAACCCCCAGATTTAGTGTAATGTGAGTTTTTGGTGTATACCACCATCTGTATTTTTGACGTTAGAAATTCCAGAGATCTTAATCAACTTTCCGAGGAAAACCTTTGTCATAAACATGTGAAAACTCTTTTTCAGCTGTTTGTACATCAATAGAAGCATCTCAGTAAACTCTATGAACTTTTTTTTGTGTAAGCTGTATTTTTTCCCCATGAAAATAAGCCAACATGATATATCAAAAACATAGCTTTTTGTTGTCCTGTTTGAAAACGTATTATTTTTAATCTAAATTTCATTGCGACTACGATTGATCAACTAATCAACACCTAATTGAAACATCAGCAGTCAGAATAATAAGTTACTTCAGTTTAGGATGAAGCCAATTTTGCCATAGTAATTAAAAGTCAGTGTAAGTAAAAACCAACCTACTTTTTGATCAATCTTTTTGAATCAGAATTTAACTGCTCATCATGACCCCTTCCATTCTTGCCTCATGAGAATTCAATGATCAGAATGCATTTCGTTCGTCCTTTTCAGTGAACGCAAACAAAATTTGAAAATTTTGAGAGACCTAAATCTGTCAAGTCGTTTGTTGCTCGTCTTAAAACAACTGCCGTTATCGTCATTGACGTGCAGTGCCTTGTGTCGTCTGCTGCGAGTCTTGTTGCTAAATACTCCAAGGTCAGGGGATGTCAGGTGGTAAGTGAATTTGTCTTATTATTTTTCATTTAGTACAGCTGAATTTATTTAATTTCTATTAAGAGTTATTATATTCATTTAGTATTTATGGTGGACTCGCATTTTTATGAATCTCCAATTTGCGAAGTTTTGCCTTTTTATGAACCATTGTGTAAGTCCCGTAAAGTATCCCATAGAACTAATGTTATTTCCCATTTATATGAATTGATTTTCTGAACTTTTTTAGAGTCCATATGAATTCCTAAACTTGAGAGTCCGTTACATGTACTAAATGAAGCCTTTTACGTGTCCCTATGATGACATAGGAGTAGTATGTTTATTTATCGCACTGTTTACCTGCGTCCTATTCCAATGGTCCCATAGAACCACATTCTATTTATTCTGCCCGCATAGTCCCACGGTTTGTTTCCTGGGTAACAGGGATTTCGATTTCCTGTGGAAACTGTGTGCGCTGGCGCATTATGACTTAAGTTGTCTTTGCGCCACTAAAAGTAATAGAATTTTATATCGTAAAAATTTTAGTGTATTTTGTGCTTATGTGTCATAATTTTTGTTATACAAAGTGTCATGGAAACATGATATATTCTTTATTTTGTGGTTTCAATTACGTTTTGATAATTTCAGCTTTGGTCAGTTCATTGCTGCCACATTGCCAAGTGTTTCTACGAATGAAAAACCATTACTGCTTGGAGAAAGAACTGAAAAAGCATTTTCATCGTCAGTTCCACATTTAGGTAATAATCAGTTCCATGGTATATGAATGATTGTTCATCATTAGTTTAGATGGTTAGTTTCCATCATCCATATTTGACTGATAATGAAAGTGTATCTCCCTTGATTACAAAAAATAATATACAGTGTAGCATAGTTTTCTATGTGTTTCCGATCTGGTAATTGAGTTGAGTTTCTGATTGCAGATAGAAAAGAAAGCACAGGAATCAGAAATGTCCAAAGTATCCAACTAAGGAACCACTGCCTCACACTGTTCGGATGTTTGCTAATCAGAAATGGATCAGTCAATCACCAGTGAGTGTTATAGTCAACGGTGTATCTGTTATTACATAAAATAACCAATAAATATCTGTCAGTCGCAAAGCCTATACATGCGATTAAAATAATTAAGCTTGCGTTTTCAATAGCTTTAATTTAAATTTATTTTTTTTATATTGCAGCAAAGTGGAAGTTATAAATTTGTTTATAAAGCCCCTTAGAAAGTGTAAAACTTTTTTTAATCACTGTTAGTTATGAATATAGGTGAATATATTTCATGTGACAAATTAACGCATACGTTTAAAAGAAATAATATACATCGTGAGATATATTGGACAACAAAAGGCATTTTTGTTGAAGTGATTTAAGGACAAGGGAGAAATTGGATAAGTTGTGAGGCAGCAAGCGAATTGTAATTAGGTAGTAGTATTTAAACTTTATTATTATTTTTACTTCAAAATTTTTCTAAAATAAGCAATCTTGAGCATAAATTTAATTTTAATCGATTGTGTAAATTTGAGTATGTATGATTTAAGAACACTTGAAATTATATGCAAAGTAATGAAGTTCAACAGTTAGTGTTCACCTTATAATAATCCTTTTTTTTTTAAACTAATTCCTTGATATCATACTCTCAGTTTATCAGTGGTACGATGCGGAAGTCAATTATGCACCGTTATACAATAATCTAACTTATTGTAGTTAGATAATACATTTTATTTCACTGTTGTTAAATTCTTTTATATACAGAATCACACTCCCAGTTTTACATACTTACACCTATACAATACCTAAAAAAATTCTTTGGCTTGTGCTGGACAATGGTAAGATATTCATTTAGTGTGGTGTTAATTTAATCTTTGAGTTATAACTGTGGTAAAAAAAATACCAGTGATTTGCTTACTATCGTCTTAATCAATTTCCTAAATCTCTTTAAAGGTTCAGAGTCCTTAAAGAATGTAGATCCACTGCCATACGGTGGCAGAGGCCCTGCGTTGGTACAGTGTGGTAATGCGTTCGCATAGTGCGCCGTTAACTCGGGTTCGACTCCCAACGGTGCAAAGAACGCTTACTCAGAGATCTCATAAAGATCGCACTGCTCATTGTAGTCCAGGGGTTTGGTTCCCTAGGCCTTAAGAGGTTCGGATTCCTCGGAAAACTGTAGGTCCAAGAGCTTCTGATTCCTCGGAAAATTGTAGGTCCAGAGGTTCGGATTCCTCGGAAAACAGTTGGTCGCTGCACAGCATGACCACTGTAGTCCTTGAGCCGTAAAACCACAAACAAACATACAGTGGCACAGAGGTATCACGTTCGTTTATTATGCCACTGACATGGGTGTGACTCCCAATAGTTGTATAGAATATTGGCTATTTTTCTGCCTATTAAGGTGTGGTCCCTGCAGCAGCTAATGAAGAAACCTTACGCAAATTCAATATCCAGTTTTTAAAAAAAATTATACATATGAAAGAGGTCATTAGATGAAGAATAATTACAAAAAAAAATTCCAACTCATGTCTGAGAGCAAAGATATAACACTTTGAAATACATAAAATTTAAAAAAAATGCAGTAGAGTGTACTGAAATTTCATATATTGTTGCCATATGAAGAGCAAACGTTGTGCATGTATAATTACTAGGTGGAAAAGCACTGGAGTCATTCCATGTGGATTCACCAAGCACTTGTAGTTTCAGGATTTTTGATTTTCTTAATTTTTTATATGTTATAACATGAAAGCACCCAGGAAACAAATTTTGGGATCAGTTTTCCCGACCCCTTTTGAGATGTGGGTCCTTAAACCTTCCAAAATCAGCTAAAATGAGAGTTATTTTAAATTTGCACAAATTGAGTAATTTTAAAGTTACTGACATACAATATATGTCTAACTAGAGGTAATTACCTGTGTATTCATACTGCAAAAACGAAATTCCTGTAGAATAATTCGTTAGGTAGGAGGGGTGGTGTCAAAGTTCAAGGTCACAATGCTGTTTTTATCACTTTTTGGCGACACTTTCATACCAGAAGGGCAATTAAACACAGATTGAACATTTTTCCTGGTAATCGCCATATGTTGATAGGAATGTTCAAGCAAATTAAATTGTTATAGTGTTTCCCCTTTTTTTAATCAGAAATGATTTTATAATGGTCACATTGCTAGAATTTCTGTTTTTGGAGATATTTGAGATGCGATAAATAAAAAACTGTATTTTTAAATCAGACGATTTTTTCTGAGAACTATCTTCTATTGCATATCTACATATTCGTAAAGTTTTATTTTTTGTTTTAGCATGGTTTCCGAAAAACAATTAACTGTAATGCACCGTAATAACTGTAATGCAAAACTATAATGCACCAGTCTGAGAGCAATAATTCCACATGGCCCTTTCAGTATTGTGTCTGCTGGGAAAGACCAGAGCATTGTTTATATTACTCATAATGTAGTTGTAGTTTAAATGCTGTCTTGTTGTTGAACTATGTTCTCCCTCTATTAATTCAGTTAGCTTCAAATCTTTCAGGGTGAAACATCCAAATCTCTTACTTGCTTCAAATTTACTTATTTGTTATTAGATTATGCAGTGTTGTGTTGGTGTCTTGATAGACGAAGACTGTATTGATGCTTCATGCAGCTCTTCAACCGTAATTGGTGATGGTGATTAAAATTTCGGAGTTTTCACCTGAACAACAGAAATCACTAAAAATGGGAATAAAAGGTACAATTCAAAGTATGCAACATAAATTGAACTATTTGGATAATTACCACTACTTATATAGAAATACATGTGATCCATACAGTGTCCACAAAAAGAAAATAAAGAAACAATTGTGTGAGATTAGCCTCAGCTTTACCGATGAACCTTCACATCTGGAACTACAGCTTATTGTTGGGAAATCTCTATGTACCAACTCTCATGAAAAGATGACCGAGAGTGGCAAGATTCATAGAATGCGAAAACGAAAGAAAAGAAAATACAGAGAATTGGATTCTGAATCTGACATTTCAAACCATGATGCTGAAACTGACGACAACAGTTCCTATGAACCGAAACATATTAAATTGGAATCAGTTATCAAGCATGTTGCATTTTAGGGCTTACTTGACTTAAAGTTCAAATTTTGCCAACAGAGAAAATGTACCGTCATAGAAAAAAAAAAATTACCCAAGTTCCTGGTAATGTTTCTCAAAAACTACATGATTCCTTTAAAATTTATACTGAACCCAACACTTCAAAATCAAAGAAGACAAAACATAATGAATATGAAACATTAATTTCAAACCTTAAAACAAAGATGAATGGCATTACTAGTTTTGAAGAAAAGCTTAGAATCATTAGCTTGCTTCCACGACCATGGTCAGTCTCCAAAATTTGTAGTCAGTGAATACCTTGTACGAACAACAAGAAATATGGCCCAAGATCATGGTGTATTACCATGTTTAGCTCACAAAAAACGAAGTGGCAAGAAAATTTCAGAAAATACTTTATCCCAAATAATCGGTTTTTATGAGGATGATGAATGCAGCAGTGTGTCCAGCAATAAAAGATTTTGTTACTATGAGAAACAATTCAGGAGAGAAAGAACAAAGGCAAAAGCGGCTATTATTTTGCAACCTAAAAGAACTGCATGAAAGATTTAAAAAAAATTGCATTCAGAGGCAAAAATATGATTTTCCAAATTTTGTGTACTGCGTCCTAAACGGTGTTTGCTAGCTGGGGCGGGGCACCAGGCACACATTCAGTATGTGTGTGTTGTATACATCACAATGCTAAACTGTTGATGTATGGGGCAAAACTTAATTATACATGTAAGGAATTACTTTCACAGATGATTTGTAACATGAACAATGAAGAGTGTGTGCTTCGTGGATCCCCACTCTGTGCTGGTCAAGATGTGGTTTCAAAATGCTTGGATGCATTCCAAGATGATATATTACAACTGATTCATGTACTGTTGTGACCATTGTTGAGCCTTGTGAAGATTTCGAAGAGAACTTACTAGAGAAACCTAACATTTAAAAAAAAAAAAAAATTATTATATAGCAACAGAACAATCACATTTCCATAAGATCAAGAAAGCGCTCCTAAATTCCGATGAGTATAATATTTTGTGACTCTTCGGAAAATTTTACTTTTGTGGTACAAGATGAAATTCAATCGTACCACTGGGTAAATAGGCAAGCTTCTCTTCACGCATTTATTTGTTATTTTAAAGTTCGTGACAAATTACAGCAAAGAGGTTTTTGTGTAATTAGTGATTCAATGGAATACAATGCAACATCAGTACATGCATTTCTGAAAACAAATTATTTATCTTAAAAAAAAATCTTCCCAATCTGGAAAAGGTAATTTATTTTACAGATGGTGTGTTGGTGAACAATATAAAAGCAAAAAGAATTTCATAAACCTAGTTCACCATAAAGGAGGCTTCAACCTAGAAGCTGAATGGCATTTCTTTGCCACTTGTCATGGAAAAGGGGCCATGCGATGGAATAGGAGGCACTGTGAAGCATTACGCAACAAGAGCATCCCCACAACTTGTTGACAAACATATTTTAACGCCAGAAGATATGTTTAAACTCTGTTCAGAAAAAATAAAGGGAATATAATTTATTTTCATAACAAAAATCTGCATTGATGAAGAAAATATCATGCTTTCAGATAGATATGCTTCTGCTTTAAAAATATATATTAGAATTCATCGTTGCTTTATTCCAATGGGGGCAATAAATTCAGAAATTCAACTTATGCCAAGAAGCAAGGAATGTGAATTGTTAACATATGTAAAGTTGTCACAAATATAGAAAAATTGAAAGGAAGCCAAACATTGAGCCAAACATCACCAAAAAGTGATTACATAGCATGTGTTTATAACACAAAATGGTGGCTTGGGATTAACAAGGAACGTTTTGAAGAACACAGATTTAAAGATTCATTTTTTTTTCACCCATCAGGGCCAGGAACATCATTTTTTTTGTTAACTAATGATCAAGCATAGGTTCCACAGGCTAACATTTTGAAAGTCCTTACGCTTCTGCAACTAACTACTTCTACTGAAAGAGGACAAGACATGACGTTACCCCAAAATTGAGTTTATCTTTGACACAATTACTACTGAACCATATAAAACGCTTTGATGGAAATTAGATTTGCTTTCCCATAATTTTATTTTTAATACAAAATTTATATTACGTTGTATAAGCAGATGTAGTACTTCGCATATGGTGGACATATATATTTTGTAGACTGAAATAGATCGATTTACAGTACCACTATTTTTCGGAAACTATTCTAAAACAAAAAATAAAACTTTGAGAATATGTAGATATGCAGTAGAAGATTGTCCTCAGAAAAAATCAGCTGATTTAAAAATACAGTTTTTTATTTATCACATCTCAGATATCTCCAAAAACGAAAATTCTAGCAATGTGGCAATTATAAAATAATTTCCGATTAAAAAAGGGAAACACTATGGCATTTGAAATTTACTTGAACATTCTTATCAACATACGGGGATAACCAGAAAAAATACTCATTCTGTGTTTAATTGCCCTTCTGGTATGAAAGTGTGACCAAAAAGTGACAAAAACAGCATCATGACCTTGAACTTTGACCCCACCCCTCAACCCAACGAATTATTCTATGGGAATTTCGTTTTTGCAGCATGAATATACAGGTAATTACCTCTAGTTAGACACCTATTATATGTCAGTAGCTTTAAAATTACTCAATTTGTGTTAATTTAAAATAACCCATATTTTAGCTGATTTTGGGGTTTTAACACCCACATCTCCAAAGGGGTTGGGAAAATTGATCAAAAAATTTGTATTCTGGGTACTTTTATGTTGTACTATAACATATAAAAAAATTAGAAAAATAAAAAATCCTGCAACTACAATTTTTTCTTAAATTTGGTGATTTCATATGGAATGGCCCACTGTATGCGGGATTGATTTCGGAGGGGGCTGAATTTTGTTTGGTGGGGAGAAGGTCCTGAATACTTCAAATGACTTTTACTTTTTACTTTTCCAATTTTGGCTTTTTCATTATGGAGGCAGCATCATGGCCCCTCCTCCTCCCAGTACAACCTTGTTGACAATGGAACTGTTGTTGGGCCAGGCTACCATATCTTTGCTTTTCAAAATTAAGATTTTTTGCATCATTCTTCATTTAATAACCTTTCATGTGTATAATTTTTGAAAAAAGTTGGATTTTATTCAGTAAATTAAGAATAATTTTGATATCTTATTTCATTTAAAACAGTACCTAGCATTTATTTTACTGTATTTTTAGTGAAAATAAATATTTTTGAAAAAAATATATTTGTATTGTAATTATAACATTTTCTCAACGTATACTGCTAATAATTTGTGTATACTGGATATTGGTAATACAACATGTAGGGTTTACTAATTTCAAATCAAATCGTTCTATCCCAAAGTTTTGAATTTTTGATGGTTTTAACTGGTCTAAACCAGTGTCATGTCGGGAACTGGTTTTTGACATCAAACTGCCGATCCCGATTACCTAATAATTATTAATAATCGCGATATTAAGCCTTTATTGTTCTCTATTCCAACTCTTCTAAGCAGCTATAAATTCATTTGTAGATTTGGAGAGTTTGTGATTCGTTGCCTGGGCTATGATTGGCTACTACTGTTCCTCCAAAAGGACGTGCATCCCTCAACTGTGATTTTAGCACTGAAGATACTAACATGTCTGCTGAGCCACCCGCAGCTGCTGCAGTTGTTCAAAGACTCAACAGTTAATGGAGGATGGCTCGATGAAACAGATGCTGTTTTGAAAAATCGAATGGATGTCGTTTTGGGTGGGTATCTGATGCATTGTTCAAGGTGATGTTATCTTCCATTGAAAGGCATATATGAATTTAAAATCTTTAGTTATTATAAGTACAAAAAGTACATAAAAACTTTGAGGGGGGGGTGATCAAAATGTATCTAGGCTGGATTTATTTGGAAAAAAAAGACACAAAACTTACATCTTGAAAATTTAGTCTCCTTCCGACATACACTTGGCCCAACATTTTTTCCATTGTTCAAAACACTTTTTGAAGTCATGCTTTGATTTAGCGAGCAGCTGCTTTGTCGCATTCTTTTGAGTCTCTTCAGTGTCCTAAAATCTTCTTCCTTTCAAATAAAATTTTATTTTTGGGATGGAAAAAAAAACAGTCACAGGTCCAACTGCTGCCCTATTCACCAGATCTTGCTCCCTGTGGCTGTTTCTCTTCCAAAAATTAAATTCTATTTGAAAGGAAAAATATTTCAGAACATTGAAAAGATTAAAAAAAAAAATGTGAAAAGCAGCTGTTCGCTTGACTTCAGAATGCGTTATGAACAATGGAAACAGCACTGGGACAAGTGTGTGACTTTGGAAGGGAACTGCTTCAAAAGTGACTAAATTTCAAATCTGTAAGTCTTGTACTTTTTTTGTGAATAAATTCTGTCTGGATACTTTTTTTGATCACCCCTCTTATATATAAACATCAAATCTACAAGGTCTAGGTTTGCTAATGTGAAGCTACAAGTTTAAGAAATATGTGTTTGATCAATGCGAATAAACATGCGCAATATATGTTATACACACATCTTGTTATAATTGGAATTCAAGTGTGGCCATGGTATTTTTTAAAAATTAATTACTGAATTTTGTTGGTCATGTAAAATGCAATTTTCATTCAAGCGTTACACATTAGGTTCCTTTTGTAAATTTATATACACTCCTTCCGGCATGTATCTGCCATAAATTTTGTTATATGACATTTAAAAGAGTAAGTCAAGATGTGCTTAAAACATATGCACTATATTGCATTAATTTTCCATTGTAATAATATCATTTACTTGATCCTTCTGCGAATCCTCCTTATGCAATTTAGTATGGCATGCAAATAAGTGGCAAAGGCAAGTAGTTGTTAGTTGGCTTATGTGCGAAATCTGAATAAGGAAAAACGAATTGTTGCTTGTGCGATCCTGCTTATACCGCAGTGCAATCCTTTAGACCCTAAACACTGAGTTTATGTAGACTTCCAAAGCACTTAATTTGAATAATACACACAGCTGCTCCATTTCTCACGTTTTTCCAATTTCTGTTCTTTGGTAAGTGCCTCTATGTTACAATCTTCAAGGGTGGGCGGAAGTCTTGAAAATGTTACTTTAAAAAGACAATGATCATCACAAATATCTTATCGATATTTGAAATAAATCGCCCTAGGATTATACTTATACAGTCGAACCTCCGTGGGAGTAAGGAAAACTTCAAGTTATAGAAAATTTGAGTTACAGAATAAGTAATTTATTACTATACATAAATTCAGTAATACATTTTAAAATCATACAAGATACTGTAATTGGTATAAACTGTGATTAAAAAGAAGTCTGACACGTATTTACCTTTAAAAATTATATTCTATTATAAAATCTGTAATTTTTCCTTGTCGTTTCGATGCAAAATTTTCTAAATCAACAATAGTCTTAAAAATGTTTTCAGGCATCGATTCGCAGGATTTAGCAAAGGATCTTAATGTTTCAATTGCAGAAAAAACGTCCTTAAAAATAGAAACAGGGCGTGAACGCTATATCTCGTCATCAATGGGTATCTCCTAAACTGAATAGTATCGTTATCTGTAGGATGCGTTAAAATTGCTAAATTGGCATCGATGTCAGTGTAGCTTTCTATGTTATTTTATCTAGCATTTTCAATTCAGGTGCCAAAAAATTCCACTCGTGTAGAGTTGAAATAGTGCAATCAGTATGTGATGAAATTTTGCACTCTTTGAAAATTTTCCCATGATTGAAACCAGCTTTTCTGAAGCTATGCACAATAGTTTATGCTTTTGCACTTCCCCATGCATAATGAATATTTCACACACACTCCGAAAGTATTACCTTAGGTAATACTTTGTTAATCTGGAGAAGAAAATAAGTTTTAAAATAACGCGCTTGCTGTAGAAGTATAGACGAAAAAATTACATTGTCACAGATAGTAAAAGGTTCATGTAGCAACTTTTTTAGCACAACAGAACTTAAAAATAAAAAATCGAAGATCGTTTCGGACAATCAATGATTGTCCTTCTTCTTGGATTGTGGGTCTTCTTGGGATCCTGTAGAAGTGCTTAAAAAATTTTTATAGCTTTACCCATGATTTGATGTTGCATTTTTAGACAAAAAAAGCACTTTAATTGCCTTTTATTCTTTACTAAAAACTTTTGGGTGAGTGGGACAATTGTTAATAACCATTGCAACTTTTCTTTCTGTTTTTGTAAAATTTTCTGCACAATTTCATAATCCAATTCAGATGTCATTCGAGCCTTTCAATTTTTCTTGTACTTTATAGGTAAACATTTTATATTTGCAAAACACCTTGGCTTTTTAATTGTGCCTATCATTAACAGGAGCAGCATTTTAGTTCCTGAGAAGTTGACTCATACCATGGTGGTAACTCGCATGAACAGAACTCCAGAGAGGTCATGATCTGCACAATGTTTTAGAAATCTATTCAATTACTCGGATTACTGTATGCGCTATCTCTGACCAATCAGTCATTTGCAGATGAAAAAAAAAATTTTTTTCTCCAAAGCAAAAATAGCTCTAGTTCGAGCTACTAATACGTGGGTGTCAAATTTATTTGTAATAAAAAATCTTCCACGAAAAACTCACAAAAATCTCGCCCCGGTGGTTTTGTGTGTTGACCAATATTTGGCAATTGTGTTATCCCTGTGAAGGGTAATAATATCTTACAACTTAATATACGGAGAAAAAAGCGTTTTTTCTTGTTCTCATTCGTCTAGTAGGTCAAGACACCGCGGGCTCAACGCGAGGACCCTGGTTCGAATCCGAGATGAGGACGGCGTCTCTTTTTCTCCCAAACAAAAATAGCTCTAGTTTGAGCTACTAATACGTGGGTGTCAAATTTATTTGTAATAAAAAATCCCCCATGAAAAACTCACAAAAAACTCGCCCCGGTGGCTTTGTGTGTTGACTATTATTTGGCAATTGTGTTATCCCTGTGAAGGGTAATAATATCTTTCAAGGAACTACAATTTAGAGAATTTTATTAGAGATATATTAGGGATTTTTCCAACGTCAATTGAGTTTTATATTTTGCATGATCTTCCGCAGAGACCTGAAATATGTGTTTTGAAAGAAACAACTTTCTCCACAAGACTCCGAGTTACAGAGCGTAAATATACACTTCAACAACACAAAAAACTTGAGTTAGAGAAAACTTCCAGTTATAGAAATTCGACTTACAGAATAAAAAATATATTTAAACTTTTACATTTTTACAGAAATCGTAACATTTATTCGACTTATAGAAGTTCAACTGCAATATACAGTCTTTTTTTTTTAATTCATTATGTGCATTTGTGTAATAGTGTTCTTGTTTTCCAGGTTTCAATATGAGTCCTGCCAATTCCAAACCTGTGGGAAACCAGGAAATATCCTCAGAGGCATGCCACGTTCCTGGCTTTCAGCATTTACAATGGCTTATGACGCACCACATTGAAATTCCAGAATCATACTTCTGTTTACTGTCGATTCTATTAGGATTTTATCCTGGAGATCTTCCTGACAATCCTAAGGTAATCATTCGTCAATTGTTGTTCAATATTATTAATATTTTGACATTTTCCTGTAGTCTAGGAGTTGGTTATCTTGACCTCAGAAGCTTCACATTCCTTAAGGTATGTATACAGGTTTCCTATGAACCTAAAAAATATGGAATTGTCATGGAATTTGAAATCTTCCCTAAAGGTCTGGAAAAGATTTGACTCTGTGGGCAAACTTGCAAAAAGTAAACGAAAACCTTCATAATTTCTAGTTGTTAAATTTCTCTTAAGAATGATTTTCTGGCACCTGGTGGGACCCGAGCCCACGACTTCCTGATTGCTGGTCAGGTGCTCTACCTACTAAGTTACAGGCGTTAATTATTTCCCCTCTTACCAGCATATATAAGGCTTTAAATGGACAAGTTCGATATTAATGTGACAGTGCTGTGACTACTTTGTAACCAAAGTGACAACTCAAAGAAGTAAGAATGTCTGATATAACAAACTAACATTAATATTATTAAAGCAACACTTTTTCATATTAGCCGATGATGTGGCAACAATAGATGTTAAATTACTCGTAAAGAAAAGAATGATTTTCCGGCAACTAGTGGGGGGGACCAGAACTTCTTGCTTGTTTGACTTTTCGCTTTGGTTACAAAGTAGTCACAGCATTGCTACACTAATAGCGGAGCTTGTCCATAGAAAGCCTTATATATGCTCGTAAGGGAGGAAATGATTGACGCCTGCAGCTTAGTTGGTAGAGCATCTGACTGGCAATCAGGAGATCATAGGTTTGGCTCCCACCAGGTGCCGGAAAAAATCACTCTTTCCTTATGAGTAATTTAACATTGTTGTCACGTTATCAGCTAATATGAAAAAATTATTGATTGAATGACTAAATCTCCCACAAACATGAAGCCATTTTCGTGAACCGAAGTTTAGCCGAAAGCTTTGTGATTGCTTGGGGAATTTTATCGGGAACATCGAAGGGAGAACCTGCAAAAATCAGGAATTTTTGTCTGAGTTGGAGTCCTGTGTATGTTCACTTTCCTTCATTGGTATAGGGGTAATGCATTTATCTATTGTGTCCTTATCCCGCTTTTGATTCCCAATGGTATTGGGAAAGGTATGCTGTTTTCCTGCCCGTAACCCAGCGTTTGATTCCTATATGCATCAGAGGTTTGGTACTTCAGAAAACTGTAGGTCCCGGTGCAATATGGTCCTTGCTGCCTTTGTGCCATAAAATCACAAACACATTTCTGTAGTTGAAAATACACATCTCTATCTTTTTTTTTTTTCCAAAATTTAGTCCCAACTTCAGGGCCCACGAATCACATGGAACTATGTGACCTGCAGTGAATATCGTAAAAAATGTTTAGAATGTAAATCTAAACAGGGCGATGGGTTGAGCCATGTGGTGATGCAGTGATGAAACAGGTTCACCTAGTGTGTTGTTATTCTGTATCTAGTGTTTCATTTAGAAAAGTATTAGGGCAGGCAGCATGGAATGACAGAAGACCATTTTTTTTTTGCATTCTAAGTACATGGATGCTCATGACGAACATCTGCGGTTACATCTGATTTACTGCCACTAAACTCCCTTAAACAACGTTTCAATTGATTTAGTTCCTATTGCTGCTTTCTCAAAATTTTTTAGTTTTTTCATTTGCAAATAAGCATTTTTTTTCCCAAGTTAAATATATGTGAAAGGCGAGGTGGAAGTGCATGTGATTGCGATCTACCGGCAGTGTTGCCAGATGATAAGATTAACCAACTTCAACAAGATTAACTAACAGCAAGCCAACTTCATACAAAATAATAATTAAATTATTATAACTATAATTTAGTTAAACATTATCCTATACTATATGACAAGTAAGAGTAATAAAATAGGGATGTAAAACATGCTTAATTTAGTGCTTAAAGACAAACAAATTGATTTTAACAAAAATTTGACCTGAAAAATACGTGGAACCGCTAACGTTTATCGCAGTAGTCCGTGGTTGAAAGTCTGCAAACCTGGCAACAGTGCTTTGTTTACAAATATTCGTCAGCAATCTCGTTTTGCCAAAACCATCAGTGTTATTACGGAAATGAAATGCTGGACTACAGAATTTTTACAAACCAATAAATTTCGTCACGCGTTTTGGATTCTAACGTGGGAATTTGAATCATCATCGGGGAAGGATGGTGCATTACTTTCCAAGGACTTAGGGGGACATTTAGGCACAAGGGCAGACAAGTTGAAGGGCAGGGCACTTAATAAGTTTGGCAAGGTGTTGTTCCCTTCCATTTCACTTTCGATGAAACACTGTGTCCAATTCAACAGTGTTAAACATAAAAAACGCTTACCAACTAACTGCTCACAGTATTCCGTGGGATGATTTCTAGATGTTTTAAGCGGTTTGCCATTCTCTGGAGACTATGTAGGACCTGATGCATTGTGACCTTTGCCGTCCTTCGGCTGTAAAGTACCAACTAGAATGTGGGGCAAAAATGTTGCATTCATGGTGGACATTACCTTATTTCTCCATTTTGGATTTGGTTTTTAAAGAAGAAGCTGAGAGGTTACTTAATTATTGCCATTTTGAATGATTTGAGTAACCTAAGTACAGCCAGACGATGAGCGAGCTAGAAATATTAGTTTTAGGTGTTTTAATTTTTATTTTATGTGTGTTTCATGCCATTTATTTTATGCAAAAAGTTTGTATGTTTCTCCTATTTTTTTTTTAGCTGACTATGGATGCTTTGTGGTCCTATTTGTTTGGTGCACCTACAGGACAGACAGCTGTCAATCAGTCTGTCCGAGGTGAATTGTGTTACGAAGCTGCTGTCGTTTTGCTGGCGATGGTTCGTTCCATGTTAAATCAGGTAGCACATTTTTTTACATGTTAAAAAGACTCTGTGAGATTTACTATAATCCACTGATGACTTGGATCTGTTGCATAGTGAGCATTTAAACGTACAAAATAGTTTGACCCAGCATAAAATGCGTTAACAAGTTGTAACAACATTGTCAGGTCCAATTTAGACAGACATGGCTATTCTTCGTCAGGAATTCAATTAAATAAGCATAGTGTTGATGTTTCACACAGCTGTTAGTTGTTCGGCAGCAGTGCTACCTGTTGGTAGAAAATATCTTGGAAGCTAAGGAATGAGAGGCAAACTTGAAAAGGTGAAGAAGGGCTTTTAGTGACTGGATTTTAATAGGGACTTGCATGCATTACTGAAGCTTGGATTAGACATGGTGTCATTAACAAGTTTGTTGTGTGAACATTCATTGATCATTAATCAAGCTCTTAGTTGCATTTTTTTTTCTCTTTGTTATCTAGTATTGGGATGATGATGAAATTATTGAGGAATATCCAGTTACGCTTCTGCAATTTCTGATCTCTCTGTATCATAATCGCTCCGATTTTATGATGATTTGCATGACCCAGGATGTGATTGCTGCTCTCGTTGCCACCCTTTTCCCAATCAACTTTACGGAGAATGAAAATCAAATTAACTCTCCAGTCGAGGAATATCAGGTGATTATGATTTTCAGTGTTTACATTTTTATTGTTTCAGATCACGATATAATATCTAGATACATGAATATGAAGTGTTTTTACATATTCGTTCCGTGGTGTTTCTGCATCCAGAATCAAAAGATTATATTGGCAGATATGAATTTAATTTTTTACCATTCACCCAAAAGCTCAAACAAGAGCTTTGTGTATAGGAGAAAAAGAGACAATGCCCAGACTCAGAGTCAAACCCAGGACCCAACATAAAACCCATTGTTCCACTACCTTCTCAGCCATCCGGGCAGAAATAGTGCTCCTTTTCTCCATGTATAAGGTTTTAAATGTAAGATATTATTATTACCCTCTACAACAGTGTTTCTCAAACTTTGGTCACTCACGGACCAAAAATATATTGCCTGAAATTAAGGTTGCCAACTATGGTTAATAATATTAAGCCCTACTTAGCCGCTGTCATACTGATCCCCCCTCCCTCCTCTCCCCAAAAAAATGACATAACCAAAATAACCTTCGATTTATGTGATTTATTGGCAGGCTTATATACGTATATAAGAGCTTCGGGAGGAAAGGTTTGATCATTCCTTGAAATATAATTTGCAGTTAATTTTAACTCCTTTTGTCATAAATTTTAAGCTGTTGTAAGGTGGTGCTGGTGTTTTTTTTTAGCACTAGCTTTTGGCAGAAAATCTCTAAAATCTCCGACCATGTTCTTAAAATATGGGTTGGTTGCCAAACCCACCTGAAACAAAATAATTTTTAGAGTAACACTATTTGATAAGGAGAGTATAAGTTACGATCTTATTTTGTCAAATTTACAATGAAAATTACATTTTTAATTTAATTAAATAATAATAAGCAATGTAGACAGCACGGGTGTATTCAGAGGATTCAAATCTTTCACGAAACGCCGAAAGGTAAGGTTTATAACAAGTAATATTTATGAGAAATTTCTTAAATCTCACCAGAACCTAAATTTTGCTACGCCAGCAATTTCTAGTTTTTTTTTTGTTTTGTTTTTAATCTGCAGACCACTTGATAAGCCGCCATAGTCCACCAGTGGTCTACGGATCACACTTTGAGAAACACTGCTCTACAGGTTAACAGAATTGCTAAATGGTTAACATACAAAGCTAGTGGGGCATATTTTTGTAGTTTTTGTGCGGAATTTTATAGGTGTCAATTGAGTTAACTTTGTGAAGGGTAATAATAATACCTTACATAAAAACATTATATTGGCATTTAACAGATCTTAATTATAGAGTTTTTACAATTACGCTAACATTTAAGCTCCTGATTACTTGGGTGAACAGTTGTCTCAGTGTTCTTTTTGTTAGCTAGTACCTAATTCTTTAATTTATTTTTGTAGACTTTACCCCATCTGTTCAGTTTTTTTAAGATAATACCAAAGATGTTTATTGTAAATAATCTATCATTTAGTACTGCTTATCTTGCTGACTTTGAGCAGTATATTCTAAATATATTTCTGCAGTATATTGACAAGCATGTGCACATCTGCTATCAGAGTGTGGTTCTTTTATAGCGATACCAGGCAAGCGATTCCCGTCCTAGGGACAGAGCTAAATTACATGAATGACTTGCTTAATTTTTGTTATCCTTGCTTAAGTTATTACCATCATGATTTACAAACCACTCAATATCCACTAGAATTTCTTTTATTTAGGGAAAACATAAAAATTTACATTTTATTTATTCAAGGATTGCGGAATCTTTCCTTACACGTTGGACCAGTGATGAAACTTTATTAATTATGCACCATATAGTGGTGTAAAGGTAAAATGCTTGTGTCTATCATGTGGTAAAGTTGAGTCTGAATTCTATTGATATCAGGCTTGCTTTCTACTAATATATATATTCCATTCTGCAGATGGTTCGGCAGATTACAAGTATGGGTTCCCCGAAAAACTGTCGGTCTTTGTGCAGCACTGTTTTATCTATCCTTGCCCTATAGGACACAAATATTTTCAATGCTGGTTGCGATAACTCAATGAATGAAAGTTTTCTTCCTCATGCCAATATTTTTCTTTCTTTTCAAACTGTGAAATATTTTATTTGTGCCATTACAGTCTTATGCAGATGAAGAAGATTCATTCATCTTTCTGAAATCGGGAAATGCAAATAATTTCTACAGAGATGGTTTAACCAATCACAGAGCCCGGAAATTCGTTATGGATTTCCTAAGAGTGGTCGTTGTGGACAGCCTTTCACTTCCTTCTAATCCAAAGCAAGCACCAGTCATTGATCTGATGCTTGAGGTGAGTTAATTTTGCCATTAATTAAATTAATTAACAATTAATTGGATTTGATTAGCTTTTCGCAAGCAATGTCTTAATTACTGGCAGTGGAATTTTAAATGTCATTAATTTCACATATAATGAAATGCATGGTGGTTTTTTAGGGAATGGCATATTCGTTTTGACCAGCAAGCACAGTAGAAGAATAGAGGTAGGGCAAACTTCAAAAAGTGTCGCCAATTTCCGCCATATTTCTGAGCCTGTTTTCGCCGTTTTTCTTGGGAAAATTTTTATAATTAATAGTAATAATTTGGGAAAAATTCACAAAACAAAATTCTATAAAGATTGCAAACATTGAGTACATAAAATGTATGTTGAAATAGTAAAATAATGAGACAAATTTACCTTTGAAAAGGTTTTTTTTTATTATATTCTTTCTTTTGTCATTTGTCCATCTATATGCTGCACAGTTAACCATTTCCTACATTGGAATACCCAAAATAAGAAAAAAGCATCTGAGAAATCAAAATCCTGTATTAGACGAAAACAAAAACACAGTTCATGGAACATCTAAATTCCGCCATATTGCTCAACTTGTCAATATGGCTGAAACTGGCAACAAAAGTTTTGCATGTGGGGCATATGCTAGTCGCCGTCTATTCTTCTTCTGTGCTCCCTGTATAGTGAAGTCTGATTTTGTGGAGGTGATGATTCCAGCATTTTTTCCTCCTCCTTCACTTTTTATATTTATTTCTAAATAGGCCATACCCGTCGACTCAACTCACAATCAGCAGATGGAGTTCCAAATGGATATCCTGTCACTCATCATGGATCATTTGATCAATGCCGATGTCTTGTTGGGGGAGCAAGCTGCTATGCCCATTATTACATCAGGGAGCTATACAAATATTCCGCACAATGTTTTCTACTTTACGAGTAGTCTGGTCGACAGATTATGGCAAGGTATGTGTCATATTACAGGCTGAAAAATAGCTGTTGTTATCAGGAAAAAAATGCTTTTCTGCAACATAGCTTTTTTAAGAAAAAGGCTAATTTTGGGTTAAGTGCTAAAGTTGATATAAAGCTTTCTTAAAAGTTACTAGAAGGGGAAGTAAAAGTGTGAATAAACATGGGCGTTAATGTTTTATAGTTTGTGGAAGCCTTGTGTGGCTAGTTTGTGCAAAGTTCAAAATTCATAAATTTGAATATTTTAAAATTATTATTGCGATTTCTATGTTTATCCTTCAATTTCATCATTGTCTTTGAGTTAGTAATCTGTATTTATTACAGTAGAAATTCCATTTATGTTGTTTTCTGGTGCAAATTCTGTACTTTATAAATATTAATTGAAGTTGGCCTTCATTCTTTTTCAAATATCTGACGAAAATATTTTTTAGGTGTGTTTGCCAAGAATTCCCACAAGGTTTTGGACTTCATCATCAAGATCATCGTGCAGGGCAAAAGAAAAGGTAATACAATAGAAACCCCCCCTCCCCCCACCAATATCAAAGTCGTTAGTTCCATAAAAAACTTCGATGTATAGAAATTAATTTTTTATACTTATGTATTGTGTAGTACATTGGTTGTATAATATTTAGAGTCATGCACATTCCCTAATCAATATACTCTTCTATTTTAAAAAGTTAATACGACTTGTGTTATATACAAGTTACGTTCATATAAATAATTAAAAACAAGAATTAGCAAAGAAAAAAGTGTGCCAAACATGCCTTTGAAAACATATGTATGTAGTATTTATTTTTGTGTAATAAACGATCTAATGTCTTGCTACACAAAAAATTTCAGTACTGATTCATCATAATAATGTTCACACTGAAATATGTCAACACGTCGTTAGAAGCATTATCGACGAATTAGAAACGCATAACTTTTATAAACAAGAGATCCTTGTATGTTATTAAAAAAAATTCATATACATATGTATAGAAAATTTTTCAATATATATGAACATTTTTTCTACGTCATGACGATTGAGATCCACAAAAACTTTTAAGCATTTTTGAGATATGGAAGTTTGAGTATACAGTATAAAATGCTACTGTATTGAAAATTTTGATTAATATCTTAAATTATTATATTCAAACACTGTTTGCCCACTTACCACTTAAATATTATTGCAGTGGACTTTGGATTTATTAACTCAGGAAGACCCCCAAAAAATGTAAAAAAGTTCATAGAATTGAATGTTCTTAAACAGGAATTGACGTTTTTCTTCTTTAAAGTACCTTTCAGGACCAACGTAATAGTTTGTAAACGAGTGTAGTTTGTTAATTTATGCTTCATAAAAATGTGAGTCCACTATATATTCAAAATTCATCTATTATTCCCAACCAGGCCACCCCCACCCTTTTTTCAAATCTCCACCATATGTGTCTGTTCTTAGAAAGTCATATCTGTGTTACTCCAACCAGTTTTCTTACTTCACCCATCTTGTCTGAAATCATTTTTTCACCTTTCAATGCTCTTTTTTAGATCCCATAATAATTCCTTCACTGTCGATCTGTTTTCTTGTGATATACTCAACTTATATTGCCATTTGAGCTTGTTTTTACTTTGGCAAGGATCTTTTTCATTTTCTCTACAATCCAAGTATTTCATTTTCAACCTTTCCTAGTTATTCCAAGCATTCACCTCTCCATGTTCCTTCATATCACTCACATTAGACCCCGTGTCTCTGAAACACAGTCTGCTTTGATTCAGCAGTTAGATGGTATTTGAATTATTCAAAACGGAGAGAACTCTACAAAAAAATCCAAATTATCCAAAATTGGAATATGGATACATTTAATATGTGGCAAACCCCAAAACAGAACGTGCTAAAAAGTGCGATGCATGTTGCAGAACAAACATTGGGGGGGTGTGAATCAATTTTTGTCTTACAATAAATATAAAAAAAAAGAAAGCAGTTCGACAAATGTTTTCTACATTTCTATTAAAAAAGGAATTTACATTTTATAGAATTTAAAAATGTATATGCTACACACACACACACGATGCATCCCCTGCAGAACATTTTTGATCAGCTGAAGGCTTGTTGCAGAACATTGCAAAATATTCTGCTTTGTGGGTGGCAAATTTGAAGAATAAAAAAAGAATGGGTGGCAAATAAATTAATAATTTACTTTACATGATCACATAATAGTAATGCGTTCACCTGTCATGCTTTTAATTCATGTTCAGTTCCAATCATATTGTGGAACACGTCATTTTTCAGCCCACTGTAGTCCAAGATTCAGCTCATTAGGTAACGGACGTTCAGATTCTTCAGAAAAGTATTGACCACAACACAGCATGACCTTATCTGTCCTTCTGCTGTAAAACACAATTTACAATTGTTTGAATTCTATTGTATAACATTTTGTGTACTTCTCCTTTCAGCGACCTATAATTTGAATTTCATTGTTTCATATGCTATTCATATTTATTTTGTCTATAATGCACACATGCCTCTCAGTGGTAACGCATTTAATTACCAAGCAGAAAATGTATAGTCCATTCGCGAAGAATTGGCGGCCAGTTCCCGTTAGCTGAAGTAGCAGACGGGTTGTTCCATTGCCGTAGAGGAATCACTGAAAAAAGCGCCGCAGAAAAAAGGGCCTGGAAAAAAGTGCCGACGGGAAAATGCGCCGCGAAAAAAAGGGCCGATGAAAGATTAGATGCATGTGAAATGATAGTGCGATCGTGATTATAGTACCAGTGTTAGGCCTTATAATGCGAGTGTTAGGCCTAACAAGAAGCAATATGCAAGCGAGCATACATATGTGTGTGTGACATCTAAAAATATAATGTTAGTTAGTGACATACTTTCTCGTTTTCGTCGTAGTGTAAAAATAATGGAATAGACCCCTGGATAAGGGGATGGGGGAGGCAGACATTGTTTCCAGCCCTTTCGTCTTCCAATTGGCACCACCCTAACCCCCATCAATGTTCTGTGCACAACTATGTATATCGGGCCAGAGCTGAGCAAAATACTTAGAAATATGTATTTTCGATAAAAAATACAGAGATCACCTTGATCTAACAAGGATTTAAAAGTAAAAAAACTAAGTTTTATCCCTGGTCATAATAGTAAAAAAATTAATTAATTAGAAAAAATAATCATCGTTGGGGTGGATCAGGAGACCGCCTAGGGCGGCAAAATGGCGTAAAAAATTAATTTTTAATCAAACAAAGAAAAAATTGAGCAAATGGGGAGAAAAAATGAAAAAGAGGAAAAATTAAAACGTACAATATTTATTTTTTCCAGTTGGTCAAGATACTGTGGACTAAACGCGGGGACCCTGGTTCCAATCCAGAATGCCTCTTCTTTTCCAAATATAAAAAAGCTCTAGTTTGAGCTACATAAACGTGGGTGGCAAAAAAAAAATAAATAAATATTGTATAATAAATTCCCCCACGAAGAACTCATAAAAATCTCGCCCCGAAGGATTTTCTGTGTTGACCATTATTTGGCAATTGTGTTATCCCTGAGAAGGGTAATAATATCTTACATTACAGTGTATGTAAAATCACAATTTCAGATTATTGGGGGGTGGGCCCCACGGGCCCATATAACTCTACGCCTATGACTGTTGCACCGCTGGACGTGGGTGGTGATAGTTGAGAGGGAGGGAGATATAGGCAAAAGAGAGTGATTTGGTAGTAAAAGGGTGGGGGCGGTAATTTTTAATTCTCGCCTAGAGCGGCAAAACACCTAGAAACGGCTCTGCGCCCGCTAAAACCACTTAACACTCTTTTCCACCAGTCCAACATTGACCCCCCACCCCCCACCCCACGCATGTACATTGTATTTTAAGAAAATGTTAATGTATTTAAAACAAATTATATGTAAAATGTTTTTGAAGTAAGATGCATTTAATGTCAGTATATTCAAATGTATTTAAAATCTCCTTGTTTTAATTTGTGCAATTTTTCAACAGCAGTATTGAAATCTACATTAAGATCTTTCTCAAACAGTAGCACATGGGCATTCAAATGGCTCACGACATTAAGAATGTTCTAGAGAAAATAACGTAATGAATTGTCAATGAGGGGTTTGAACTCCCTTAGCCTCTCTCTTTACTATTCCATTGGTCTCAATTGATACTGTTGCCAGGTTACTTAGTATTTCTTGACTCATTGCACATCTTCGATAGGTTTTAATTAATTTCAGTTTTGAAAACCAAATGTAATTGTTTTCGAATATGGGCAATTGAAAGGACTATTTGTAATAATCAAAATGCCAATGTATTTATTAAATTTTTTATTACTATAGGTAATTGATAATCCATTAAAATGCACGAAATAAGCAAATAGATCATATTCACTAGGTTTATTTTAATGAGGATATGCTATGAACATCGCTACCCCTTGGATATACATATATGATGTTAACCATACAACGTTTCTCAAAAAATTTAGCTACATGGTTTTTATTTATTTACAATTTTTAATTAGTTAAAAGCAGTTATTGAAAAAACACAACAATTTTTGATCTTTTCAGAATAAAAATGTTCACCGATTAATGACGATAACAATTTACTCTCATTCATGACGAATTTTTAAAAATTAAAAAAAAAAAAAAATCGCATTTGTATAAAAATTAAATTACGAAAATGATGGTACGTATTAGGGTGCTCAATGCAATTTTTAAACTGCTTAAAAATATTTGTAAAAATACATACAGTCAAACCAGAGGAGGACTGAATCTTCTTAAAGGGTGCACACCTTAAATTTTCGGAGGGCGCGAGTCATGTCGCCCATGTGGGTGCACTGGCCCTGTCCGCCCCTGACGACAAATAGAAAAAGCGACTCAAAGGATATCAGCAAAGTAGAGATTATGTCGAGAACTTGTTTGAGAGTTAAATGAAGAGAAAGTTTATTAGAAAATTCTAAATTATTTTATTTTTATTTATTTTATTAAAGGACGTGACTCAAACACATTTTTTATATTGATCCAAAACTTATTCACATTATCTTGCTTTGTTCTGCAGAAGGAGTGTTTTTCACCAATCTCATTCTCACCTAAGACTCAAAGGGGTAACTAGGAGAGAAATTTCGACTTAGAGCTTGAAAAAACTACGCATAAACGAGGCTAATAAGAATTGAGCCATATAAAAGAAATATTTTACTATTAAAATATATAGGAATGAATCGGGGCATAAGCAAAACGACGTATATCTTTTTGGGTCTAACGTTCGCATTATTCTGCTAGGCTTAACCCTCGCATTTTACTGCTTCGTGTAAGGCCTAACTCTCGCTTGCCTATTGCATTTTGTTAGGCCTAACGCTGGCACTATAATCACGATCGCACTATCATTTCACATGCATCCAATCTTTCCGTGGCCCAATTTTCCGCCAGCGCCTTTTTCCAGGCCCTTTTTTCCGCGGCGCATTTTTCTGTTTACCGGGAGTGTGCCATGCGACTCTTTCGCGCCTCATACAGTTCCATGATTTTATTCATTTGCAAGGATTTGCGTTGACTGGGAAACACCCCTGCTTGTTAAGCATTTTTAAGTCTATGTTCGATTTGCTTCCGTTACGACACACACATTAAAAAAAAAGACAACTAATCTGTTCAAAGAACTTAATTAAAAGTTGCAGATTTTAAACCCTTTAAAATTAAATGTACTTCTGTATTTTTTGTTGTTAGGAATACAGGTAATCGTACTATATGATTATTAAATACTGTATATAATTTATAAACTTGAAAATGGGCTTGTGAGTTTGCAGTGCCAGGGCAGCGAGGGTCATGCTGCGCTAAGACCTACAGTTTTCCAAGGAATCCAAATCTTATAAGATCTAGGAAACCAATCTCCAGTGACCACAGTAGACTGTTAGTCACCCCCCCCCCCAGATAGATATCAAACCTGAAATAACAGAATGCTAGGTTAACACTGCAGGGCTCTTTAGAAATAGGAATGAACAATTTAGTAACACAAATAAAATACTATCAAAATTTAGCTGATGAACATGTCACACATTGCATTGTAAAGGAGTCCGCTAAAATGCACAGAATTTCATTGCTGCATTGATGGGCACTGTATCGACACCCCCTCCCCCCACATTTACCAGCTATGTGAGATTAGTCATTTACTCCCAGTATATGAGTACTATTTTTAAAAGCACACCAGTGTTAGTTTTGTGGGTAAATCAGTATGTTTTATTTTTAAAAAGCACACAAGTGCTTATGTGTGGGTACAACACTACGGGTTTAATTTTAAAGCACGATAGTACAGTTATTTTTAAAACATATCAGTACTTGTTTTGTGGTACCTCAGTACCGTTTTTTTTTGTCAGTGTAGTTATTGTTTGCAATATTGATATTTAAAAAAAAAATTGCACAATAAGTATAATTATCTATTATAACACGAATATTTTGATATTGCATATTGGGTAGGCCTATGGACCTTGATTATGATATTGGTATTGAAATTATTACAGTTGCTGTAATACTGCTATTTAAGCATCATTACTGCCAGTGAGGAAATTGGTATAATTTTGAGATATGGCCATAGGCGTAGAGTTATATGGGCCCGTGCACCCCTCCCCCCCAATAATTTGAAATAAATTGCAATTTTACATATACTGTAATGTATAAATGTACATAATATGTGCTTCCTCCCAATAATTTTGAAAACTCCATGCTGATGGATATGGCCTATTTAGGGAAGGTGAAAAAAGAGGACGCGGAGGAGTTAGGATAGGAAATGAGTGCCCAACTTAAGGTGTTAGATTTGAGAGGGTTAATTTTGAATAGCGAGGACTATGAAGAGAAATTTGTAAAAAATCAATTTCAAGTTATAATAACAGAAAGGCAGGAGAGGGAGGAAAAAGGGAGATTGCAAGAAGAACAAAAACAAGCCAGAATAGAAAGGGAACAGCACAAAGAAAGAGAATTTCAATTACAGATCGAATTACAAAGCCGGCCTGTATCTGATAATACGGAATCCACAGTTAAAAACCCCATTTTGACTTACAAAACATGATTCAGAAATATGACGCGAATTAGAGTGACATTAGCCTCTATTTAATTATATGTGAATGACAGGGCAAACCTTAAAGATCTGAATGGGTATCTAAATTAATATTACTTTTGCCTGCAAGCATAGTGCAGCCAATCGCGAGGGAATCCGAGGAAAAAAGGTGATGATTATGCTCAAATTAAACAATTAGTTCTAAAGAAATTTAAACTCAATGCAGAAAAATTTCGTCAAAACTTCATGCAGTATCAGCGAAAAAACGAATCTACGTGGAAAGATTTCCATTTTAGAAATAAAAAAAAAAATTATCTGGAAGATATAAGCAACTAAACGATTTAATGGTTACTGACCAAATGAAACGTCGCGTTTTCCCTGAAGTTCGCAATCATTTTATTGATTGGGCCAAATTTACTTCTGCCACAAAATTGGCATTTGCCTTAGACGAATATGAGAATGTTAGAGGTTTTCAGAAAAAATGCCCAGTAGTTTCCAAGAGCGTAAAAGGGACATCACCGCAAAGAATTTCCAAAACAGGGAAAATAGACTTCAACAAGGAAAACTGCAAAACACAAGTCGACGGGATCCCCCTTCCAGGGCAGACTAATACTTCGAACGTCGTAAATCTCCGCGCTGTTTCGAATGCAATTCCTCCCATCATTTACGCCCTCGATGTCCGAAATCGAAGAAACCCTCGGCGGTAAATAACGTATTTCAAGAATCAGAAGATAGTCTGTTAGCACCCTATATGATTAACGATGCCGAAGTAAATGGCATTAAGTTTCCGATTTTGAGGGATACTGGAGCAACTATTGCCCTCTTTACCAGTAAATACATTAAAATACGTGTGCATACTGGGGAAAAAGTTTGGTTGAAAAGCCCCCTTGAAATTCGACCCGTCTGCCTTCCTATTGCTAAAGTGACGTTAAAGGGGAGTATTGGTGAAATCCAGACCCAAGCCCCAGTAGTGTCGAAAAACTTGGACCAGTCTCATTATTTACTAGGAAATCGGACCACCGAGATGATTAGGGAGAAAGAAAGGGGATTCCCCCCACCACCGGCCGTACAAACCCGAAGTCAGAAACTCGCTGCGTTAAAAGAAGGAAATGGCGACCAAAAGGAATTTGAAACTATTGAACCAGCTGAAAGTGGAGAATCACTAGGAGATCCCTGTATTGTGAACAATGAGGAACCAAGGGATTTAAAGCTGATTGGAAATGAGGAGGGTGCAGAAGGACTTACACTGTTAAAAATCCTTCATGAAAATTTTCTTACCGCTCAAAGAGAAAGCAAGATTTTGAACATCTGTATAATGCCGCCGAAAAGTGGACGGGTACAACTTCAAACTTTAAATATATTATCGAGAATGGATTGTTTATGAGAAGTCAGGAGGATCGTATGGGACACATAAAAGAAAATTGCTAGTAATTCCTGAAAAGTTCAGAAATGAAATTAAGGCACTGTGCCATGAAGGAACTTCCGCTCATGTCTTAGTTACAAAGTCTAAGGATAAGTTAACCAGGCATTTCTTTTGGCCGGGGTGTTATAAAGATATGGAAAAATACGCACGTACGTGTGACCAATGTCAAAGGGCTGGCAAGCCTAATGAAAACACAAAGCGCCCCTAAAAATTGTACCAATAATTTCAGAGGTGTTTAGTAAAATTAATATTGATGCATGCGGACCCTTGCCACTAACGGATAGTGGTAAGCGGTATGTTATTACAGCCATTTGTTTATCATCCAAATACCCGGATGTTATTCCTGTGGAGGATATTGGTTCTGTTTCAGTTACCGATGCTTTGCTTCAAATCTTTAGTAGGATGGGATTTCATAGGGAAATTCAGTGTGATCAGGGCACGTCTTTCACAAGTTTTCTAACTACTGAATTTTTTGAAAGGTTCGGAATTAGAGATACCCATAGTTCCGTGCATCACCCCCAATCAAACCCCCATAGAACGTTTTAATGGAACTATCAAAAGATTACTGCAAACCTTATACTTAGAAGCAGGGTCGGATTGGGAAAAGCATCCTAAGATGCTTTTCCCAATTTATTTTGCATACGAGAAATGTTACTGCTAATATTATAATCCCCCAACAAATTTTTAACTCTGATCAAAGTGGTTTTAATTATTTTCTTCCAAATTAAAGGCAGCTATCGCATAAAGATGAAAAACGGACATTTTCTTTAATAGGGTCTGATTTTGGTAGAACACATTCATATACAATAATATCAACGAGTGGGAAACTGACAGGGAAAATGTTACTTTAAGAGAAGCTGCGGGAAGATTTGGCCTGACTGTCAAAAAGAATTTATTTCAACCTCCAAACTTATATTACATGCTCCAAGTCGGGAAAAATGGACAAAATCAAAATGAGAAAGTGGGTAGAATGTTGTATGAAACCCATCATGTCTCCTCCTTCCTGTGTTTTACTAAGCTAATGGACAGGTAGTACAGACCCAAACACTTATTAAGATTTTCCGGAAAATTGTATATCTTAACACACCCCCAAAACAACATCCCTCATACAACTACTAGATGTTCATTTTCAACAATATATATATATATACATTAGCATCATGAATTCATTTTTTAAGAAGAAACCGCAAAGAAAATGGACATGGAAACACCCAAATGGGGGAACTAGTGAAATTGACTATATCCTGGCAAACAAGAAATCAATTATTGAAGATTGCAGTGTACTGAACAGATTTAATACTGGAAGTGATCATCGAATGGTGAGATGTAAAGTGCACTTAAATACTAAATTAGAACGACAGAAGCTCATTAGGAAACAAGTAAGTAAGAGGGTGGATTTAAAGAAATTAAAAGAAAATACCGAGGCATTCAAGTTGGAATTAAAAAATCGCTTTTCTGCACTGGAAGGACTTATTGATGAAAGTGATATCTCAGAAGCAAATGAAAACATTGTTAAGACAATAGTTGAAACTGCTGGGGAAATTGGTGGTGTAACCTGTAAAAAGCACAATAGCAAATTATCTGAGAAGACGAAACAGCTCATGAAAAGGCGAAGAGATATGAAGGTGGACAATCGAAATACCAGTTCCAGGATTGAGTACATAGAACTTTGTAAAACTCTGCGCAAAAGCATGAAAGAAGACATAAGAAAATTCAACTGTGAGTTAGTAAGGAAGGCCATTGAAAATAACAAGAGCCTTAGGGTTGTTAAAGGAAGTTTATCTGTTGGGAAGAAACACATCATTGCATTAAAAGGAGAGGATGGCACCGTAACAAGAAATAGGGAAGAAATACTTAGAAGAGTTGAAGAAT
>QLNU02003225.1:59572265-59602271 GCA_006491805.2 Dysdera silvatica | reverse complement strand
ACACCTGGAAAAGTTAGGGAAAATCTTCTTAACTTTTACTTTGAATAACTAGCTCTCCCATGTGCGTGAAGCCACTTACCCCACATCTGAAGTCAAGGGCGGATCCAGTATGTTATTACGAATCACTGAAAAAAGCGCCACGGAAAAAAGGGCCTGGAAAAATGCGCCGCGGAAAAAAGGGCCGACGAAAGAGTGGATGCATGTGAAATGATAGTGCGAGCGTGATTATAGTACCAGCGTTAGGCCTTATAATGCGAGTGTTAGGCCTAACAAGAAGCAATGTGCAAGCGAGCATACATATGTGTGTGACATCTAAAAATATAATGTTAGTTAGTGGCATTCTTTCTCGTTTTCAACTCATAGTAACTTACTATAGGTGTAAAAATAATGGAATGGACCCCCCGGATAGGGGGGGAGGGGAGGCAGACATTGTTTCCGGCCCGTTCGTCTTCCAATTGGCACCACCCTACCCCCCCATCAACGTTCTGTGCACGACTATGTATATCGGGCCAGAGCTGAGCAAAATACTTAGAAATATGTATTTTCGATAAAAAATACAGAGAGCACCTTGATCTAACAAGGATTTAAAAGTAAAAAAACTAAGTTTTATCCCTGGTCCTAATAGTAAAAAATTAATTAATTAGAAAAAATAATCATCGTTAGGGTGGAGCAGGAGACCGCCTAGGGCGGCAAAATGGCGTAAAAAATTAATTTTAAATCAAACAAATAAAAAATTGAGCAAATGAGGAGAAAAAATGAAAAATAGGAAAAAATTAAAACGTACAATATTTGTTTTTTCCAATTGGTCAAGATACTGTGGGCTAAACGTGGGGACCCTGGTTCGAATCCAGGATGAGGACGGTGTCTCTTTTTCTCCAAATATAAAAAAAAGCTCTAGTTTGAGCTACATACACGTGGGTGGCAAAAAAAATAAAAAATTTTGTATAATAAATATAATAAATTCCCCCACAAAGAACTCGTAAAAATCTCGCCCCAGAGGCTTTTCTGTGTTGACCATTATTTGGCAATTGTGTTATCCCTGTGAAGGGTAATAATATCTTACATCCTCATATACGGAGAAAAATGCGTTTGTTCTTGTCCTCGTTCGTCTAGTAGGTCAAGACACCGCGTGCTCAATGCGGGGACCCTGGTTCGAATCCAGGATGAGGACGGCGCCTCTTTTTCTCCAAATATAAAAAAAGCTCTAGTTTGAGCTACATAAACGTGGGTGGCAAAAATTATTGTATAATAAATTCCCCCACGAAAAACTCACAAAAATCTCGCCCCGGAGGCTTTTCTGTGTTGACCATTATTTGGCAATTGTGTTATCCCTGTGAAGGGTAATAATATCTTACATTATAGTGTATGTAAAATCACAATTTCAGATTATTGGGGGCTTGGACCCCACCGGCCCATATAACTCTACGCCTATGATTGTTGTACCGCTGGACGTTGGTGGTGATAGTTGAGAGGGAGGGAGATATAGGCAAAAGAGAGTGATTTGGTAGTAAAAGGGTGGGGGCGGTATTTTTTAATTCTCGCCTAGAGCGACAAAACACTTAGAAACGGCTCTGCGCCCGCTAAAACCACTTAACACTCCTTTCCACCAGTCCAATATTGAACCCACCTCCCCCCAAGCATGTATATTTTATTTTAAGAAAATACTGATATACTTAAAAAAATTAAATGTTAAATGGTTTTGAAGTAAGATGCATTTAAGGTCAGTATATTCAAATGTATTTAAAATCGCCTTGTTTTAATTTGTGCAAATTTTTCATTGGCAGTATCAAAATCTACATTAAAATCTTTCTCAAACAGTAGCGTAGCAATTCAAAACATATGGTGGGGGGGAGGGACTCAAGTGTCTTTAATGACGATTATGTGATGCGGCCTTAGAGGAAATAACGTGGTTTGATATCCACAATGCGGGGTTTGAACTCCCTTAGCCCATCCCTTGCCTACTCCATTGGTCTCAATTGATACTATTGCCAAGTTACTTAGTATTTCTTGACTCATTGTACATCTTCGATAGGTTTTAATTAATTTTTCCATCGGCCCTTTTTCCGTCAGCGCATTTTTCCATCGGTGCATTTTTCCACTGCGCATTTTTCTGTTTACCGCCGTAGAGGGAAGGGCGTCTTGCGTAACTGGTTTTTCGTATGTGGAAAACCAGTAGTTTTTGTAATTTATTCTATTTAATGCCATGGAACCTTTTGCCATCCTTACCTTATAGAATTAGCAAACACATAATGAATGTGATTATAACACTTTCCAAATATTCCTAATGTATATCATCATCATATTCAACCATTATCTATCCACTGCTGGATGAAGGTCTCTCCAAATGCTTTCCACACAAATCTATCCTGAGCAATTCGCTTCCACGTCACTCCAACCTGTTTTCTTATTTCATCCACCCATCTAGTTTGAGGACGTTTTCTAGGTCTTCGGTGGTCTCTTGGAATCCAGTTCAGAATTTCTGTTGTCCAACGTTGATCAGTTCTTCTTGCAATATGCCCAGCCCATCGCCATTTCAGCCCTTTTACTTTAACAATGATGTCCTCTACTCTAGTTTGCTCTCTCACCCAAGTGTTCATTTTTCGATTTCTCCTAGTTATTCCAAACATGCACCATATATATGTGTGTGTGTGTGTGTGTGTGTGTGTTGGACATCAATTCTAAAATTAAAAACGTCAAACAGCAATGGGCTGCCTGAGGCTTTTAGGAAACTAATGGCCAACTCGAATTCTCAATTGGATATAAAGACCATAAAATTCTTCAGACAGGAAAATCCTTCTTTTGTGAGATGATGCCATGGAATTGAAACACAATTTATAATACCGAAGACGAACATAAATAAAAAACTAACCTGAATAGATTATTGCTCAACATTGGATGAATAGTGATTAAATATAATGATGTGTATTATAACTTTCTTCACTGTGTGCTATTTTGTTTAAAGGTTCATCGGTATCATTAGTCAGTTTATTTCATTGCTTGAATAGAACAATCCTGTATCAACTTTCCAGGCCCATGGAAAATGTTGTCGGTAAGTCAGTTGCATTACCAGTTTTTTATAAACCCTGATTGAGAATTAAACTTCACTAGTAAATCTTAATTACTAATTGAGATATTAGATACCCTATGTGGATGCAGGAGAAGCATTTTCTATCTTAATACCCTACGAAATCACAAAAACATGTCCCTCTGGCTTTATGTGTTGACCAATAAATTGGGCATATGTATTAACCTTGCAAAGGGTTGTAATATCTTTCGAAATCTCTCTTGTCATGTTTTACTTAATTTGTTTTAATTTTTCTTTTACTTCCTTTTCTTTCCTTGACGCAGAAGACCCTTGCACTATAAAAATATAACCCAACTAACCTTTCTCTTTCTTTCCTTGCTATTTGCATCCTGACCGATGACAGCATTTTACTAGTGTGGTATGTCCTGGTCAGATTATGTAGTGTTTTATCAAAGAAAGGTTAAAAAGAAGTATTTTGTATGGACATTGGAATGAATAAAAATATACAAAATGAATATAATTTAATATTTGATAACATTTGTGAGAACAAGGCAATATTTTGATGAAATATAATTATGCAGTTCTTACAACTAAATGAGTGCTACTTCTTATCGGAAATGAAAAATGAATAAGCTTTCTGTTGGTAGTCCCGTAAGTTAGAGTAAGTCAGGTGCTCATGAGGTGAAAAACTGTTGTCAGGATAAATGGAAGATTGGGGGTACAAACGAGTCATTAACAAAAATCGAATAGATATAATTGAAGTAAGTACCAAGTACTAAGGAGGAAATTTGAAAAAATTAAAGGTTAGGCATTGGTAACTCAGCAAATGAGAAAGTAATAAGCTTTTGGACATGATGGCAGCAGTTCATCAGTCCACATCTGCCAATATTTAACCTTTAGTTTTTTAAAATAAATGTGAGGAGAACTTGGCTTCAGAAAGTTAATTTTGGTTGCTGATAGTGTCGCAAAACTAGTTTTTGTCTAACAATGCCTTAAGACGTTTGAAATTATATTCCATCTTTATTTACATTGGTTATGAGCTACGGTACTTGTATTAAGTTGTTTTTCTGTTGTTGCCACCAGAATTTATAAATAGTATCATATTTTCCCCCATTTATAGATCAAATGGTTGTCTTAGAATGTTTGCAAAAACTGGCAGCAAATAGGAGTATGATGTTTGCATCAGCCAACAATGACCCAGAATTCTTTGGTTGTTTAGGCTACTGTCTTTTGCAATTAACTGAAGACCCAAATGATTTGTGAGTATTTTAGTTTGCTTGCTGTGTTTATATTTAATCATCATTAAATGTTCATCATGTATGGTTCAGAGTTTGTTTCGGCGTGCATTTTCTTCCCAAACGACTCAACCATGCCAACTCATAATTGTAAAAATGCATACAAATTATTTGTATTTTATCTATCTTGTAGACCAAATTTTCATGTTTCTTTTATTAAATTAAAAGATGTGCACATCGATTCTCTGGCTTTTTCCTGCCACATACCATAATTTTTCAAATTAAGCCTCGGGCCCTTTTCAGTGGTTGTGCATACACCTAACACGCAGTTAACCTGATTTTAATTCCCAACGGTGTTAAAATTAGAACACACCATCTGTTCACTATAGCCGGGGGGTGGGGGGGTTATTCAGTAGTCCTGCAGGTTTGTATTCCTCGGAAAGTGGCAAAAGTCCTGGAGCAGTATAACTTCGTACGACAAAACAGACAAATTAGGCCTTAAATAAGTAAAACATTATCAATATGCAGCTAAACTAAAGTACTGATCATTCTAAAAAATTTAAAATAGTACGATATCAAACAATAAATAGTATTCTTAATTCGCTCTTAAGTTTGATTTCTGTAGTGTACAACCCACCTCATATGTTTCACAGTGCCATTTATCTTGAAAAGAGTCTTTATACATCTTCTCCTAACCTATGTATCGGGTACATTTATTACTTAATCTAAAATTGCTCACTCTATGTATCATCTAATATTTTTCATGTTAAATGAAATAGCTATTTGAATAATAATTAATAGTAACAACAATTATACAATAATGTTTGCCACCCACGTATATTTAGCTCAAGCTAGAGCTTTTTTGTTTTTGGAAGAAAAGAGGCGCCGTACTCATCCTGGACTCGAACCAGGGTCCCTGTGAATTGGGTAATAGTATCTTACACAGTAATAACAATGTTTATAAAGCAAGCAAACATGTGAACATGTTATTACTCAGCGATCACGTAAAGCTATTATCTTATTTCTTCATCCATTTAATAGCTTCAGCATGTTAAAGTAAAAGAATCAATCCTTTCTCACGCGAATGGCAACTTGTCACCTAATTTAATATAGGAATTAGATCAATTAAAATATTGTGTCTTATAAAATGTATGCATACATGAAATGTTGACCTGAAAGGATTACAGTAGAACCTCCATATAACGAACTTCTGTATAGCGAAATTCTCTATATAGCGAAGTTTCAGTAAATCCCCATGGTCATTACACGTGAAAGTGTTTCTATGTAACTGAATTTTTAACGACCAACAGAAAATCATGTTCACGTCAGCGACATCAGATTCCCTAATACTGTGGGAACACAATAGGTTTTAAGGTAAGTGGCAAACGAACAGAATGAGGCACATCTAAGGGACTTCAAATTCCCTAATAGTTTCCCTAAGCACACACACACCTGTGTCTGATTGTCCCATGCAGTGCGAAGCTGTTAGAACTAGGAACAAGCTCTAATTGTTCTCGAATACACTGTATTGCTTGAATAGCAGTACATGTCACTCATTTTTGCTCATTTGATTACCAGAAATCCAGGCCTTGTAAATTTTCCGTTAGGGTACTTGATCAATCAACATCACTATTTGTTGTGCAGCAGGATATAATTTTTTTTTTACCAAAGCACGAAATGTGTTTGAAAGAAACATTAAATACGTTTTCATTTTAAGATAAGAATTGTTCAACTATTTTTTTTTTTATACGCATGTATATTTCACTCCTAAAAACATCTATTTTTAAATGGTTGAATGTTATTTATAAGAAACAGTCGTTAACTGGAAAATGGGATTTCAATTGTGGTATCATATTGCCCATCCTGGTTCATCGCCTCCACATAGCGAATTTTCCATATAATGAATTTTTTCATGGAACCGTCCATTTCGTTATATGGAGGTTCTACTGTATTTTCTAAATTATATGGGTAATGTATTTTTTTACTTTAATTTTTATTGGACTTCTATAGCAGTAATGCTATTAACTATAAGTGATTAGCTTTGTTTCGTATAAACTTCTTGTTTATTAAATTATAAAAACAACTATAAATTAAATCTCTGCTTTAATTTTTTTCGAATACAATGAAAAAGCTAATTAGAATGTATAGTTCGTTTATGTGATGTGGTTATGGTTGCTCCATAATATTAATGTTGTTTTATTTTTTATGAAGTATAATACCTTTCTACTTTAATTTTTAGGTGCTTATATAGCATAAGAATAACTTATATAAGCACATGGACTTTACTGCTGCAAAATAATGCTAATCACTGTCATTAACATCTTAGCTATAAAATTAAAACACTATGTTACAGTAGCTATAAAATTTAAACACTATGGTGGTTTTAATATGGAGATAAAGTGAGAAAGTATTGATGTTTTTAAAAATTTTTTAGTGTCGGAACCAATAGGCACACTACTTGGCACGTCCCAATTCGATCCAGGAGTGAAACAGGCCACAAGACTTCTGTTCAAGAGGCGGCGACATTGATATCTAACGCAGCACTTCGAGTTTGGGATGAATTATATGCATCTCGGAGACAGGTATAACAGAAAATTGTGGGCACCAAATAACACCATGGCAATTTGTTGTGCATGTAAATCAGTTATTTAAAATACAAGAATGCATGTCATTGATTTCAGTTGGGAAGTGTGTTTATTTATGCATGTACAGTCAAACTTCTTTATTTCGAAAAAAGATGAAGAGACAATATGCTTCGTTTGAATTATCAGATAATTCGAATTAGAAAAGTTTTATATGAGGGCCATTCAAAAAGTATCAGGCAAATGAAATTTATTTCCGTTAAGGTTTTAAACCATGATCTCCTTCAACGTACTCCCTTTGGCACTGCCCATGCATATTCCACTGTTCTTTCCACTTTTAGAAGCATGTCTAGAAGTCCTCTTGAAGCATAAACTTTAACTTCACTGGCACATTTTGCATTATGTTTTCTCTGGTATCGAAGTGGGTCATCTTTAGTGGCATTTTCAGTTTTGGAAATATCCAAAAATCACAAGGAGTCAAGTCTGAAGAGTAGGGAGCTTGCCGTACCTGGGAAATGCTGCATTTGGTAAAAAAAAATTGAATTAGTTGCCAAGAATGCACAGGTGCATTGTTGTAATGAAGTTACCAAAATAGCACACCCCCTTTTCAAAAACAAATCCTTGGTCAAAATAGAATGTACTGATCCAACATCTTCTGAAAGCTCACGGACAGTGATACGATGGTCTTTCATCACCAAAGATTGCACTTGATCGACTTCGTTGTTACGGCTTGTTCAGGACCTACCAGAAGGAAAATCGCTGTCCACTGAAGTGCTGCCATCTTTGAAACAATCATACCACTTCTTAATTCACGTAACACTCATAACATCGTTTTCCAAAAGCTTGCTAAATCTTACGAACAGTTTCAACTTGACTATTACCAAATTTTTGGCAAAACTTAATGCAATACTGCTGCTCAAAGCATTCCATCATTTCTCGATAAATCAGAATGCAATCAACTTTTACTGAACACACAGACTGACAGGCCATTTGCTAGTGACCGCAGTGGTATTGACCATTCGCACTGGTCTGAGCATGTGCACAAATGTCCACAGCAACTTTCCATTTGAGATCAATGCCCCATCTTTACTTGTTCACTCACGAAAAATTAAGGTTAGTTCTTTTAGAACAGCCCTCATGTAATTAGTTTTAGATTTACTGGGCTAAAGGAAAAAAGTTCGTTGAATTATCAATGAATTTGAATTAAACACGTTTGAATTATCAAGTTTCCCACTATATATATGTGTGTGTATGTGTGTGTGTTTGTGCTTTTGACTTGTACTGTGAGTGGCAATGAGGAACATTAGGTAGCAGAAGAGAGAAAACATTGTTAGGGATGAACAGGTCCTTCAACATTTGCTATGCCAGATGGTGTATGTATTTAACTGGAAGTTTAATCAAAGTTTTTAATCTAATATAATGTTTAATTAATCAGTGGAAATATGCGCAGACAATTAGATTGTAATCAGAAAATATTTCGTGTATTAGAAAAAGTTTAACACATCATGTCGAAATTCAAATAGTCTCTCTTATCAATGTTTTGAAAAAAAAATAAAGCACATATAATTATGTTTAATTTGAATATATATGTTCATGACATTAGCTGTGGTTTATTTGCTATAGTTGTATATTCATTCACTTTGATGCAATTCGACTTTTTACTGCTTTACATCATAAGATGATCATTAATACCCGTTACAAAACAGTCTTTTTTCTGTTCTTAGAATAGAGTTTTCTTCTAATATTTTTTGTTATTTAGTTTTATGAATTTCACAGCATATTGACTGGAATGGAGCATTCCTCCCTCCCTCTCCCCAAACCGTTGGTTGACCTTTGTCCTCTGATTGCCTGGATGGATGATTCTTGATAGGGATTATTTGATTTTAGTCATCCAGACATTTATATTAATATGTTTTAAAGTGATGTTTCTCTTGCATTTTATTCAGGTTTTGGAAGAAATCTGCAAATCTCCATTATCTAATTTTACGAGCTTTCAAAACACGAAGGCACCCCCTCTTGAATCCCTGCGACCTGTACTTCATGAACCACTACACAGGCATTGGCAAAATTTCGTAGATAGCGAGCGAAAACAAGGCTATACCGCCAAGGAGACCTGGCAATTTCAAACTCACATTCAAACAGTACTTTATTTTCTTTACTCTTTATTTCCTTTATCTCTCGCTTTACATAAACATGGCATCATTGTTCATGTCTATGCTGTACTATGAGTCTGAAGGAAATTTTTCAACCAACAACCGTTTTACGTTGCAGAGGCTGCAAAAAGTGACAGGGGGTTTAAGTCGACTGGCTTCCAGGAAGATTAAACGGGAACCGGCTGTCAGAATTCAAGCAAGCAACATCACTGCAAAGGTTTGTTCTTGTGAATTATTGTATGTTGGTTATGTGACATATTATGGTGATGGTAGCCATATTGTGGTGAGATATGTATGTTACATTGAAATTGATTGTATGAAAAACTGCTGATCATTTCTATATGATGAGTGACAGGTGAAGCCTGTCATCTGTTACTTATTGCCTGATTTTGTAGACTGGTTTCATTCAGTTTCATTACCCCTTCAGCTGATTATCCCCAACTTAATTTGGGCAGTGCTGATCAGCCAGTTTATACCATCCCCTTGGCCTTGTACAGCCACAATAAATTTTTTAAAATTCGTGAATATTTACATTAGCCCTATTTTAAATATTAGATGGCGCTACTGGTCCATCTTACATTTGTTGTGGAAAAAACTAAATTCAAAGAGAGAATTGTGGGAAGTACTTATGTTTCCGTTTGCATATTTTAGTTTTGCTTACACTTTTTTTTGTTTCTTTTGGTATTTTAGTAACTTTATTTTGTTTGCTATATTATCTTTAACATTAAATGTACATTTGTATTGTATATTTGTCACATTAGATGTAACAACTAGATAAAATTTGTGTATATTTTTGCGTCAAATTACATACCAAATATGGATTAGAAAATGGCTATTTTTTAACATAATTATCAGAAAAGATAGCCTATTAAAGGGGCTGTTACCTTGAATGACCCAAATTGTTTGGACAAAGCCTAAACTGAACCAGAAAAATTCCTGCCAAAGACATACAAAAAATACCTTTATCGTCATCCTTTTTTTATTACAGGAAATGGAGTACTATACTGCCAACCATGTGTCCATTGTGAAAGATTTTGCCGATTTCCAAATAAAACAGTATTTGCAGGTAAGTTTTATTGGCATCACCAGCAATTAAAAATATAAGCATTTATAAGCCACAAATAATAAAATATAAGCATTTTAATGTATGTGTATGTATGTTTTATATGAAAATAAATTGTATATGTCCGACACATAATTAAAACTCTAAATTCTTATATCACATTCAGAAACTGGAATTTTGTGATGTGCCATCGTTGTGGCACCCTTTACCCGTGCTATGTGGATTTAATACAGTGAAATTTGACTGCAGAGTAGCTATGAATTTCAGCTACAGTAGGAATAAATTTAACCATACAATATCAGACATATTCTTTAGATTAACAGCAATGATAGTAAAACCCTCAATCCTTAGATGCATTAATATAAAGTTTGGATCTTTTACCACATTACTGTTGGACTACGAAAATTGTCTTTTATTGTGATGTTAAATTCAATGTTACTGTGGTTAAAATCTACAGCTCTATGGTGGTTAAAATCTACAGCTCTATGGTGGTTAAACTTAGTTCGACACCAGTGTAAATTCCCATGTTTGAACTCCTCTAAAGTATACATGTGCATGTAATGCACCAATTTGTGGGGGGAGGGGGAGTAAATGTAACATGCGTAAATTGTAAAAATTTTGTAGAAATGTGTGGAGATTTTCTCACACTGTTTGTCAAGGGGAAATTCAGTTTAAGGAAAGAAGTTTTACTCTGAGGTCAACCTGAATTCTACATCAAAATAAATCAAGATTTATTTTAGGAATACTCTGTTTGATTTCAAGAAAAATCAAGTTTCGCTTCAAGATCTATCAAGTTTCGCTTCAAGATCTATCAAGTTTCATGCATGTAGTAATTTTATTTTAAATATATAGTTAAGATCAAAATTTAAAACTGTTTTTTGTGTGAATGCTATTTGTCAAAAAAAAATCTTTATTTAAAAAAAATAGTTTCTCAAAGTAAAAAACTGCATAGGAAAAAGAAAATTTTTGGTATTTTAAAAAAGAGCTATTCATCAATAAGATGTATTAATGTACTGTAAATATGTTTTCGTTATTCTGTGTATTTAGCATTTGTTGGATATAAAATTTGTGCAGTTTGATGATGAAGTAATTGTAATCACTAGACGACTAATGAAATAATAATTGTAATCACTAGACTTCTAATGAAATCATAATTGTGATCACTAGAGTCATCAGTGTCTCCAAAAATATGTGTTTGAAGAATGGTTACAAACAGAAGCTGAGCTTACCAGAGAAAGGGCTTTGTGGGGTCCTCCTATTGGTTCTCACTTAGATAAATGGATTCTGGATATGACGGAAGGTGAAATTCATATTTCCAATATTCTTTTGTACATAATTGTAATCACACATATATGTGATGAGTTAAACGTAATTGCATGTGGTTATGTATAACTGTATATGATTAATTATTCATAGTTACATGTTCTCTTTACTTGGAATACATTTTGAATTTCTTATATTTCTGAAGTTCATTGTTTTTTGGTCATGTGCATTTGAAGTGCATTTAGTATTTGTATTATATTTCGTGTAGATTTAATGTATGTCGCATATATACATTCAATAAATTTATTTCACGTACTGTGAAATTAGAGCTAAATTCAGTTTTTTCTACCACAAACCAATTACAAATATGTAACCGCCTTGCAGAATTCAAGAATATGCCAAGTATATAAAGAGATCACTTCTCTCTACACATACTTTTTTTTTCTTTCCTATAGGCCCATGCAGAATGAGGAAAAAAATGGTTAAAAATGAATTGTTTTATATTCATTATCCTTATAGACCAGAAGTCGAAGGTGGAGATAATGTAAGTACTAGGTATAGACAAAATAACTCTATATTTTTTAAAAGTTATCTCGCTCTTATAGGAATCAATTCTTTTAAATAACTCAGCAACTTCTTCGTAGTCACCCAGCTAGATAAAGAAACCTTTCTCTCTCGTATTTGGCAGAGTGCCGTGCAGGGAGGGAGGAAGAGTAATGGACCCTATATCCCTCACCACTCCATTGTGAACAAATCACTTTAAGTAACTCCATTCACATGTGTAATTTGTATTAAAATCATTAAAAGAAAAAAGGAGCAAAATCCCCATTTGGTATGTTCAGTGGGACTTCAATGAGTCAAATTTCTCTATTAAGTCAGAATCTAATTAATGTTCTGTAACTCAAAGTTTTTTTTTTCCTTTAAATTTGGTTATTAAAGTTCCACCATAGTTAGAAAATGCTGGAATGAAATACTTATACAATTTTACCTTACTAACTTTCCCATTAATATTTTATTAAAATGTTACATTAAAAGTATGTTGAGTGCAAGTTAAACTATATAAGAAAGAAATCCTGAGTCTATAACTAGTAAAATTTGACACTGGTCGGAATATACGAAATACAAATGAAGAAGGTAAAAGATATTTACCATCTGCAAAAATATTCGCAACGTTTCGAGAACTACTGTTCCCTTCATCAAGCGAAAGATGATTTATTTTATATTTATATATTCATATTTTTGCAGATGGTAAATGTCTTTTACCTTCTTCATTTGTATTTCGTATATTCCGACCAGTGTCAAATTTTACTAGTTATGGTAAGCCCTGGTCAATCTTTGTACGTTGTTGTCAAATCCTGTGTCGTAATGATTTAGTATTCTTTTCAATGATAATGGAACTGAAAGACCCTTTGACATTAAAAACCTTCATAAATGTTAAAACGTGCTTAAGATAATTTAGATTTGAATCTTATGATTAAACAAAACACATTTTAATTCAAATTAAATCATGGTTGAAATGACACGTTAATTTTATCGGTCACTTCAGTCGTGCTTGTTTGAAAAGGCTGTGAAAAGCTCAAGTGCATCTCTGCCATCCCCCCCGCACATGCACACTTTTTTCATGGGACAACAATGATCTGAAAATAAACTATTAAAAAACTACATACTTCTGCATAGTATGATCTCTGTTGGCTTTGCCTTATTTGGTGCAGAATGGACCCCATTGTTGCGCCATAAAAATTCAACCAGCTTCCTTTGTTGTCCCTTACGCCATAAAAATACAAATAAAACTTATTGACATTTTAAAATAAGTTTAGACATTCCTTGTGGGAGGGAGAGATCTGTGTGCAGCTCATGAAGATTAACCAACGTCTGATAAATTTTTAATTTTACAGCGAGCACTGAAATACAAAGTTGCCACAAGTTTTGACAGCAAAGAGTACTACAAGCGGTGGCGACCTGAAAACATGGTGGAGCATGACATGATTACCGTGGATACTTCCATTGATGCTGATGAGATTTTGCAAGATGGTGAATCAACGGAAGAACGAGAAATAGGTACTTTTAAATATAAATTATTTACACCATTCCCATAAAAAATGTATTTTGTACCCTTTTTATTTTTTGATAAATGATATTCAGTGTCTGGGTCATTATCTGGATTAAGAGATCGTTTTGTACTGCAAATGGATTGTTTCTATTATTACTTTATGGATTATTACATTGGATGAAAACATTCGCCTGCTTTTCTAGACGGGGGTTGAGCTCTAAATAGAGTGAAAATGTTGAGATGAAACTTAATAGTTTATCAAAAAAAATTATCTTTCGAGTGAACAAAAACAACAAGTTCTTCACCGGACGACGCGTCTCATTTTTATTACTATTTTTATATTAATGTGTTTAAATTCAATGATACTGTCTAGATTTATTTTTATCCCCCAGAAAAAGTCCAAGAAGCGATACTTTTTAAAACTGGAATATCTAATCCATTTCAAGTACAACTGTACCTAAACAAGTATAATAAAAAAATTTTTTTTTAAAGTCAATTCCTTCAATGCGCTGCTCAAATAAAAGGGAAGAAAGGGAAAAATTGCGAAAAGCAATTTTGGCGACATTTGGCGCTGTAATTGGCGGCAAGCATTAATCGCCAAATACACCAAAGGAAAGCAAAAAAAATTCATTTAAATTTAATTAATGAATTAATATTTGAAAAAACTGTATTAACATCAAGTGTCATCCACTACAAGTTTAAAAAAATTTATTTGAACTTGATTGGATGGATAGAAAGTATTTTATTAACGATTGAAAATTTGAACAAGATATATAAATATATATATATAGGGAGAGTGTGAGCTAATAGAAGGAATTGAAAACAGTGTCAACAACTTGCAAGTTATTTTATTCATGGACATTAGGCATACATTTCTTTTGGACATTGATATTTTTTATATATGAGTGAAGATTGTACTATTTGGGAAATTACGAAGATTGTTGATTATTTTTGATTTGTTATAATGAATTTTTGATAATTATGTTACTAATTAACACATATAATTTTGTACCGAATAACATTTGTTATAATTTTGAAATGTATTGTAGCATTAATATTGTTTTAAGTTACTTGGATATGTTATAATTTTCAATTTAATTAACTTCATATAATCTTATAAACTTTAATTAATTTCTACCCTTCTTTTGGCATTATCAGTTTACTATCTTTATTCTGGAATCTTTTCTTCCACTTCAAACTAAAAACACCCTCATGGCAATGTGGATCCTATATCTGAAACTTATCTATCTATACCCTTTGCCATCAAAATATCTTCAAACTCATTCTCGTCTCGCCTTCCACGTATTTTGCCATACAGTCACCGAAAAAAACGCCATAATAATGCCAGTACAATTTCAGTATAGCATAATAGTACCCTATAGGGAAATATAACTGTCATCAGTTAGTCATTATAGCCTAAGTTTTACGAGTACGAATTCAAAACCAGACGAAAGTGCATGCACATGCAAAAAATTGGCGGATGAAATGTGTGAGTTATCTGCCAAATAGAGCCAAAGAATCGGTAATAAACCAGGGGCTAGAAACCTTTTCTGGTTAGAAGTTAGTTTTGGTTGAAAAAGGCCGCATTCAAGAAATTTCACTTACAGGGATGTAGCAATTTAAAAATTAGGGGGGGGCTCAAGTAGTTTTTCAACAGATCATGTGATTTGGTGTGAAACTGAACAATGTATTTTGCTACCAAATAAGGGGGGGAGGGGTTGAACATACACTGACTAGATGTAAAGCAGAATCCCCATTATTCAGACTCCGTTTAGCCAAAATGTACAACGATACTTATTATTATTTTAGTAGATACTCGTTCAATACTTTCGGTAAAAACGTTCATGTTCACTTTCTAATGTACTCTGACCTTAAGAGGGAGACCGATACAAATGGTAGATATTGAATATGTAAAAATAACCCTTTTGGTTTCTAATGCTTTAATTGTAACTCTCAGTTTGGGAGAATTATTTCGTTGATACTTCTTTTATCTTTTGTATTTTACATACGTTCATTTCAGATAATAATAAAGTAAATAAATAAAAAATAAGATGAACAAAATCACATTAATAAAAATAAAAGGATTTGGTTTGCAAAATTTAGATTCATACAAAAGGCCACACTTCAGGGCTCCAAAGGCTGTAATTTCTCCACTCGTGGTATAAACTGTTACAGAGATATATACAAGTGAACTTACGTATATAAAAAAATTTAGTTTTGAATATGGATCACTGAGCAAACGATGAAGAATTTAATGCTTGGTGAGAGTGTATAACAATCCCAGTGATTGAAATGATAGTATTGTCAATGTATCGGGCTATTGCAATTCCGTGTAATGGTTTGTTTTTTTAGGTTTCCAAGGCTTGCGTACAGCTTGTTTATTGTCAAAGTCACCTGTGAATCGATCCAGTGATTGGGATGATGATCAAGATGTTACCGATCCGGTCAGTGACAGTATCGGTGAAAGTGACATCAAGGCCTATGACAGCACTCCTGAAAATCAAAACGTGTTACGACTATTAGAAGAAGGCGAAAAGGTCTTGGTTGAAAACATTTATATTGTTGCGAAAATTACGTAATGATATTCATGTTCATACTAATTCGTTTATTATATTCCATAACTGTAGATCAGCCATATGTTCCGATGTGCGCGGATTCAGGGTTTAGACACGTGTGAAGGTCTTCTGCTATTTGGAAAAGAACACTTCTACGTCGTTGATGGTTTCACCCTTTTAAAGACTAGAGAAATCCGAGATATTGATTCCTTACCCGTAAAGTATGTGTGAATGTTTGAAATTTACACTATTTAAATATCAATCTTATTGAGAAGATTGATTGATCAATCAAATGACAATTTTTTTTAACTGTCAGAACTATATGTAATAAAAAAAAATACCTTGACTAAAAGACTTTCTTTTTATTTCTTTTGTAGCATGCATGATCCAATTATACCCAATTCTGCTCCTCGAAACAAGCATCAGAAAAGAATGCAAGTATTTCTTTTGAATTATAGTAGGTTTGATCTAGAAATCTAAAGTTTGTAATGCCTTTAATTAATAAGATTTTTCTATTAATTTGTGGAAATTAATATTGAAAGAATAATTACAAAATAAAATACAGTCGGTCTCGGTTATGGCAAGTTCGATCCATAGGAACAATTTAGCTATTATGTCAAAAATCTGAAATCCCTTTACAGACCATATATAGATTATATCTATGTATATTACAAGGTGTCTCAGCACCAGGGTTATAAACATCTAGGAGGGGTAGGGTACACTTAGACGAACAATATTTGTCATAGAACCTAGGGTCGCAAACCACTCACAGCGCTAGTTCTAAAACCGTCCAGCATGCACAAATATTTACAACCAGTGCGTGAAAAGCGCCAGATAAAACTCAGGTCAGCTGCTCAAGTGCATAGATGATTAGGACATCGCATTTTGCGCTTCTCATGCACTGGTTGTCACTATTTGTGCATGCTGGACGGTTTTAGAACTGGCGCTGTGAGTGGTTTGCGACCCTAGGTTCTATGACAAATATTGTTCGTCTAGGTATACCCTACCCCTCCTAGATGTTTGCAACCCTGGTGCTGAGACACCCTGTATATATTATATATCATATATAGATTATGTGTCAATAGCATCATTTGAGTATAGCTTAAAAATTTGATGGCCCCTTAAATATTATGACTAAGTTTAACTACATATATAAAACGAAAAATAAAAATGCTCCTCATGTAATTCAATATACATTTAAATAGCTAAAAATTGTGTTTTTAATATATTTGCAGGTGCAGCAAGTTCTCTTATGATGAAATTAGAGATGTGCATAAAAGGAGGTACTTACTGCAGGTAAAACATTTAAATTTATTTTACATGTTTAACATGGTTTCTTTACAAGTTGTCCCCATATTAATTTTTTATATTCTTTTCCTTATTCTGTTATATGCCTTTCATTATTTTGTTATAATGTTTCCATTATTTCATTTATTTTTTTTATTTTTAGCCGATTGCATTAGAGGTGTTTTCAGCTGACGGTCGAACTTACCTGCTAGCCTTCCCTAGAAAAATACGAAATAAAGTATACACAAGGTATAGTTATTTTATATGTATGTGTGTGTGTATATATATATATATATACCCCACCACCATCTGAATGAAAGCAAAGTAATCCTATGAAACTTCCATGAACCAAAATGACAGAACAAAGAAAAAATTGCCATAGATTTATATGGAAAATATTTTAATCAATACCAAACCTCAAAATTAATATGCCAAGTTATACTAAATAGCCAATATAATCTAAAATAACCACTAAAATATGACGATATGCGTGCTTGCTTATCTATGTACATTTTCGTTCATACAGTTCTTTGTATCTCAAAACACACCTTGGAAACCTGCTTTGAACCTACGTGGTCTTTGCAGAATTTTTTTTTTCAATCATTGCACCACTCTCAATCAAAGAAAAAACCTTATGCAAACACTTTACATTCGGTTCAAATCAAATACTAAATGTTCTTTTTACTTTTTGCATTTTTTCCCACAAATTAAAATCCTCTTCCTATTTCTTTCAGTTAATGTAAACAGATACTAATGATTAATAACTTTAATAAAGTTTCATAAACATTTGAAAAGTGGAGAATGCCTGTGTAGCGCGTATGTACACAGGCACTTGTGCTGCACATGGAAGGATAATCTACAAAGTAATGCAATCATAAATCAAAATGTTCAGAAGAGAATGTAGTTGAATTTTGGTAATATATAAAGATACCCACTTATTTATAATATAGGACTTGTAGAACCAATTTATAACTTGGAAAAAAAAACAAAAAAACTTCAGAATTATTTAACAATCCCATAAACAGCATTAGGAATCACTTTAGGAGATATTTAACCTGGCAAAGGTGTTCATGCACACAACGCATGGGTGTGCACACAATGCAAAGATGTGCATGAAACACAATTTTGTGTTCTTCCCGCTACTGTGTGTACAGTTCAGTTTAGTCTTTTACTGCGTTGTATGTACTTCCAACAACATATATCATTAATATAATATCTAACATAGCATGATTTACATAACATGACAACATATCTAATGTAACATGAACATAATATCTGATATCTAATGTAACATGAACATAATATCTGATATCTAATGTAACGTGAACATAATATCTGATATCACAGTTAACCGCTATAACTTGCAATATTATGTTGGTGACTTTTTAGGACTATCATTTATTATGCTTGCCTTTTCAAATTATTTTTTAATTTTGAATACAAGACATATAATCACCAATTAAATATATTTTTGCCAACGATCTTTCACCATATTCATCAAGAACATTTCTGATTTAGTAGTAATATATGGTGTTAGTTATTCATCTAGCACACTTCTGTCTTTGGTGGTAATGCTGTATTGTAATATTACTTAATGGTTATTCCTTGAACAATTATAAATATGTTCGTAATGGGAATTAGTGAACACCCAAGCTTTCGGAGGCGTCAACAGCAGTCCTTCATCAGGAGTAATGAAGGACTGCTGCTGATGCGTCCGAAAGCTTGAGTGATCTTTTTCATTGCTATTTTACCAGTGTTTAACCTTCTGTATGTAAATGTTTTCCCTGGTACCTTGTATCTTATTTCTATAGAAATTAGTGAAATACTATTCAAAGCTAATGTTTTTGAGTATGTAGCTATTTTATTTTTATGGTTTCAATTGTAGTGCTTTCTTAGCATTTTAGCAAATTTGTTTTTTAAGCAAAATTGTTGTTTTGTGTAGGTTCTTAGCCACCGCGACAGCAATTACAGATAGTGCACAAGAATCACTTTCGGGGCAGAAACGAGGGGCTAATGTTGAATCAAGGTAATCTTTCATTATTATCAGTTAAAACTAATAAAAATTCAATTTTTTTTTAATTAAATTTTTTTAAAATTCATTGTTTTTATGCTCAGGCTAAAGTTTTTTGACCCATCATATGGAAGAGAAATATTTTTATCCCATTTTAATCCAGCAATCTTCTAGTCTAATGTAGCCTTAAGGGCTTTGTCAAGGGTCGTGAAGTCAAGGTAAGTCTGAGATGTGGCCTCTTATGTTTTTTCCCTCCCTCTTTTGGGGTCAAAGTGCTTCGGCGTGAACTGAAAAAAAAAAGGGAGTGTCTGGATTTCAATACCTTATTTCCCATACAAATCACCTTTTTAATGGGTTAAAAGTGATTAGTTTAATTTAACTCTAGTTGGAATACGAAACGGAAAAAGAAACACGAAACTCTAAATGAAATGGAATAAAATCCAAGGACAGTGGGAAGGAATTTTTGGTTTTTTTTGTGTTACTAATGGAAAAGGAGGATGAAGATAGGTACCGGTGTACCAAATCATTCAGTAGCTGCATCACTGAACAAGTGTGTTTATTTATGACAAATGTGAAAAATCATCCATCGATTCGTTCAATGAGCAATTTGTCACAGCTGTAGCTTGGGCTGAAAAAGATAAAGTACGGAAACAAAATTCAATTGGAGGAAGGAAAAAAAAGTTTAATATGAAAGATAATTTAGTCTGCAATTTAAGCTTCCCATCCTAAAATATGTATCTGTCGTATTGTTTTATACGAGTGACAGACCAAGACAATGAAAATGAACTTCGGGAAGAAAATTGAAACTTTCGTAATATAAACCTTATACAATGTTTATAAGTAAAGACAACGTTCAACGCGTAAGTAAGGTTGTTAAAACGGTTTTTATTTCAACGTACGTTTCTGACGGACTTGGCCGTCTTTCGTCAGAAATACAAAATGAGAAAATAAATATTAGAAAACTGGAGATGGTGTTATTGCGCGACTATTGTGTTGCCAGTTGTGGATGAATAATTAATGTGAAAATTTTTATTGTATATTTCCAAGCTTGAATAAATAAGGAAGTAGATTTTGGTTCACTAAGCAACTAGCTATCAAATTTTTAATTCATTAAAATTTTTTTCAATGCCTTCAACACTTTTTCATGAGCCCTATGTCTTTAAGTCAGTTGCCATTGATAGAGGCTCTATGACCTTAATATTATTGATCTTGCTGTCCAAAAGTTTACAAAACCTGTTCCAAGCACCACACTTTCTTACCAGGGATCACACGCCTGCGCCAAATCGCAAATGCTGCTACAAAAGCATAAATTTGTACGTTTTTGCACCAAAACGAAAATGTTACTACAAACTGATAACAAAAGTGCAAATTTTTCCATTTTTGCGCCAAAATCACTTATTTATTTCACAAAGTGGGCCATTTTTCTAGCTTACATCATTATTGGTTATACTGTGTAGTATTTTTTTTCTTCTCACAAGTCGTTCTGGGATTACAGCGCCGCCTCCGGCGGCCACCCTTCCCAATGAAACCCTTGCACAATCCTCCTCCTCCTCTCACAAGTAGTTGGCGCTAAATCTCGCCAATAGCACCCACCTCACACGACGAATTATGAACTGGTTATTTGCTACTAGAGACAGGACCAGTTCTGCCTTCTGCGCATGTGCATGGCCTGCGAAAAATTCCTACCACTGTTTCCATTCCATAATATTTACTTGGTTAGAAAACACTAGCCTCAGGCGACAGGAGAAAATAGCTTTTCCTGTCGCATTTCTGCGTTTCCGCGTCCAGAGATGCCAACTTTTACGGATTTTCCGTAGTTTGTACGGATTTTAACTCCACCTTACAGTTGTACGGTCGGCACCAAGAAAACTAAGGAAAACCTCATTCAAGGCCCTCACGTACAATTTTCTATTAGCCTCACAAAAATCCACATTTTTTATGGTTTTTTGGTAAAAACAACAACGCACTTTCTAGATGGCTCGCGCCTTTACGTTTGGACGCGACGTTTCCGGCTCGTATACTTGTTTCTCTTATTTTTTACGTCCAGCTTTGTATGTGAAACTTGCTTCAAATTTGGATTAAAACAACGAAATGAAATGCAGCCATGATTGTGGAACAGCTGTAGAAAAAAAAAAAAAAAAAATTCGGCAGACAAAATTTACCTGCAAGTGTATCGCGATATTTGTAGTATGGATTTGGCCATTTTTTACAAACCGTCAAAAGTTTTTAAATTTTTATGTGAACTCGCAGTTTTACCATATTTTGAATAACTTTTTACTCGCAGCATTTTATTAAAAGTTCAGAAAAATTTCCTCATCATACTTTAAAAAATAGCGTGCGATTTGTGCCGAGATTTTGCGGCATATATTTCGGGATATTTCCCCCGTCTGCTTTCGTTATCTACACATGCAGAGGCTTGTAGATTAATTTAAAAGTAAATTTACCTATTAAATAAATTTAATTAATTTACGTAATTTATAATTCTATTCCGTAAAAAAAAAGCGAAATTAACGATTTCACTTAAAAGACGATTTTGATTAACTAACGAGTGATTTTTTTCTGATGTGCGATTTGTCTTTGATTCGCTACCTACCGGCAAAATTGTAAACTTTTGTAAATGTGCTGTAATTAATGACTGTTGGTCATTTTTTAGTATTTTTCCATCAAAATAGAGGAATTTCTCCCTGATACGCCACCTACCTTGGAGCACGAAATATTATACATAACATATTTTTTAACATATAAATTTACATACAAAGAAAAAATACATCTGTAGTCGAAAGTGGACAAATTTCGTTGACCAAAGCTAATTTGCGTATTTCAACAATTTTAGCTTCTCAAGAGGAAATCAGGGAAGAGGTTTCAAAATTATAAAAAACGAAACAAAGAACTTGATGTGCATGAAGTTCTACTTTTTCAATGAAATATTTTACTTTTCATTTTTATCATGCACATTCATTTGATTAAAGTATTTTTTGCTTGCTACGAAACTGATGTGCGAACCAATTTTTTTGTACAAAATAATAAACTTCTGGTGTTCACCTGCTACAAAACTGGTGCAAAGGCTTTTTCCTCTACAAAACTGATGCAAAAACTTTTTTTTTTTGCTTCGAATTAGATACTGAATGCCATTTTTCCTTCTAGGAAACTGATACGAATGGCATTAGTGCCAGTGTGATCCCCGTCTTACGCATTCGATTCTAAATTCTCCTAAACCATTGTTCTTTTTCTTCGAAAAAACAGCTTCCTCCTCCAAAATTCTTAAAAAATGCAAACTTCAAAGTAAATTTTTCCCCATACGACAAATTTCGTATCTCCTCAGCTTAAGGACGACATCCCAATTTTAAAATGCCGGGGGGAGGGGGTGTTTGCCAAATCTACTGCAAATGTAACTTGTGCCACATCGGCCACGACATAGACTAAAGGAAAACTCTATATACGTAGAGAAGGCAGAATTCCACAAGTCTGCCATTGCGGTTCATTGCTGGTCACATAACCACAAATTCAACCAACCCACAATTATCTGTCATCAAAGATCAATACATGAATTAGATATTTTAGAAGCATTCCATATCAATAAGAATTCTTCTATCATAGTCAGTGAACCAAAATCTACTCCCACTTTCAGGCAAGCTTTGAAATGTTTCATAATTGTTTTACTTTAATTATTCATTCACAACAGTCATGCAATAACAACCTCTTCAATTTTCTATTTATTTTCTCATTTTGTATTCCTGACGAAAGACGGCCAAGTCCGTCAGAAACGTACGTTGAAATAAAACGTTTTAACAACCTTATTTATGCTTATGACGTTGTCTTTACTTTTAAATCTTACGTCTTATGTGTGTAATGCTACGTCAAATTACCTTACATACTTATACAAAATAATGGCAATGACGTTGGATCGAGATCTGTGAAAAGTTCTCAATAAATCCATCTCAAAAAGTAATGATATCAATATGGATACTCAGAAGGAAGCATATTATAGATGCATAGTGGAGGGGCAGTGCTGGCCCATGCTAACTTGGAACCCTAGGGAAACAACCTGTACTCCATTTCTTAAGAAAAAGAAAGAAAGAATACACCTACCGACACATTTTAAATAGAAAATAGTCATATGCTTGCATACGTAAAAAATGCTTAAACAAATAATTAAATATATATATATGCTTAAGGATTAATCTCGATTATGTTCTAGAATTAAGCACCTTAAAAAAGTCTGTTGTGATGCCGCCGCACCAATTTGATTTCCTGTTTCGCCTTACGTTTGTGCCGGGCCTGTGGAGGGGAGAAAAAATACAAGACGCACATCTCAATAGAAGAAGTAGGGATGAAACATATAGAAATGAAAGGAGGATGAACAGATGATTTTATGACTTGAACAAGTACTGAAAAACATCCATGCAGGGATAGGAAATTTTGGTTCATACTGACCCCAGCAGTGTTTATGCATATTATTTACACATTATTACACACATTAGTGATATACATGAAGTCAAATTAAAACGATATATTTTATGTTAAGGTATTATTACCCTCCGCAGGGATAACACAATTGCCAAATATGGTCAACACAAGAAAGCCTCCGGGGCGAGAATTTTGTGAGTTTTCGTGGGGGAATTTATTATACTATAATTTTTGCCACCCACGTATTAATTACAGCTCAAACTAGAGCTTATGTAATTTTGGAGAAAAAGAGACGCTTTCCCCATCCTGGATTCGAACCAGGGTCCCTCCGTTTATTAATAATATTAATAATACCTTAACATCTTTACATACGGAGAAAGAGAGCGTTGTTTCCTGTCCTCATTCGTCTAGCGGTCCAAGACACTCCGGGCTAAACGGAGGGACCCTGGTTCGAATCCAGGATGGGGAAAGCGTCTCTTTTTCTCCAAAATTACATAAGCTCTAGTTTGAGCTAATTAATACGTGGGTGGCAAAAATTATTGTATAATATATTTTATACATAATAAATTTCACCACTTCCTATGATGTACTTACATATTACAATTCATTGGCGTTATTGACACAGTTGGACAACGGAAGTGGCCTGTCGTCTTGTTCTACTTTTATTTTGTAGGTTAGTTCCTTCTTAATCCACCAGCTGTAAGTATTATCGAAGAGTATCTCATAAATGCCCGTTGTTTTTCTGCATTCGTATCTTCCAGATTCAGCAAACTTATGACTATTAACTCTCTGCATCGGAATCAGTACTTTAAATTCTTCTTCCTCATTACGTTTGAATCGTAATTCAAAGCCAATGTCATTAATTTCCGTCTCAAAATCCCAGAAAAGTATTGAACTAGGATCTTTAATTTCTATCGTAATAGCAAAAGTTGACTGTTGCAAAACAACTGTCTTTCGAGCTTCTGGGTCTGTATCAAGACCAATTTTGTTGAACTGTAAGTAGCACTCCTCTGGAACTGGTGTACCAGGTGGAACGGCAAATAAATGTGGACATTCTGGATCGTTGTCTGGACTCACTAACTTTCCACCCAAGGACGCTGGCAATATGGATTCATCTATCGTATCAGTTAAAATTTTAGCTTGAGTATCACTTTTCATAATAATAACTCTTGTGAAAATATCGCTCGGCAAAACATTCTTCGCAAAATCGAGGATTATTCCAAAAAAAAATGGTGCATTTAAAATATATGCTACTTTTAGACATTCTGGGAAATTTGCTTCATATGCTCGCAGTATATGTAGAAAATGAGCAATTAATTGCCTCATAAATATGCAACTCCCAAGTCCCTTCACGTCTATGATATAAGACATTTTACAATCTTTTCCGTCCCCATGAGTTCTTCTTCTGTCTTTTTGAGCCTGCATGTCCATTGATATATAATATATAAAAAGTTTAATAGTTTCTTGAACTGTGTGGGATCGAACCATACCTTTCAAATCTGTTTCTCCTACCCTAAGCCACCGCACTATCGATCCTTCCTTATCAAATCCTAACAAGGCTGTGGGGAAATAGTAGTTTTTTTTATCCATTGTAAAATTGCCTAGTATTTCGTGGTGGTTGTTTTTTTTCCAGTACGTCAAATGGTTCTTCAACATCTGCACGCTCGCTTCAACGTTGAACTCCCGTGTTACGATAAATCGCAAAAGATATTCGTCATCACATTCAGGCAAAAGCAAATCTCCCAAAGATTCACGAACCTTACTCAAAACTTGCGTCTGTTCCGCAGTCATGTCATCATCCATGCCCAGTGCGTTCTACAGGTATAAACGACAAGAAGTTATGGAAAACTTTGCCTGAAGTCTTGTCAATAAACAAGGAAACCTTGCAAATAATTCTGATTCATAATAATCCTTGCAGTTTAAAATACATTCGACGGACATGACTTGGTTATTCATTCAGTTTGTAAGTACTGGTAAAATGTATCTTTCTCCATCCGCCTAAAATCAGTCACCTGTGACTAAATGGCGTATCCCTGAAGCTTAATTGCGTCACTGTCAACAGGAGAAACGGTATGGCGTGCTCCAAAACGACAGAAACCACTACCACATGTGATAGTGACGTATAGTGTTGCCATCGCCCCGTTGCCGTGGTTATTATATATGTAGTTTTTAGTTTTGTTCCTTTGATTTTTGTGTTTTTAGTTACAGATTTAATTTTAGTTAGGGTAAGATTTGAACATAGCTTAGGGGTTGTCGTTTAAATGATAAATTTTTTTTTAGGTTTTTGATCTGGTTAATAAATACGTTCACGAAAACTTTCACGGCTGTCGTCTGTTAACACATATCCGTCCGGCATTATTTGCACCGTCATTGACCAAATCCCAACATCTTTTAACACTATTTGTAAAAGCGATATGCTCTATATAAAAACAACCTAACTTTTAAAAAATCATATATTTTTTAGTGAAATTTTGGGAAATGAAATAAAATGAATTTGTATTTATATATACACACCTTTATTTTTAATTTTTTTCTTTCTGAAGTTAAATAAAAATTCCAATATTAATTAAAATTAATTAAATAAAAATCCACAAAAGGTTGAAATGCAAACATAAAGTTTATAGTCTCATTATTTTATTAGACACAGCAAATTATTTTAGAAACTTTAATTTTATCAATAATTAATAGTTCTTCAACGAATGGTACTGTTCGAAACATGTTCCAGTATCAAGGGGAATGTTGCAAAAGTCACATACGTAGTTAATTTTACTTTTTATTATTTTTTTAATTTTAGTTGAATACGTTTTTAATTTTTTTTTTTTTTTCACCATTATACGACGTAATTGAAGATGAAATCAGTTTTTTCATAGAATTAGCTCTGTTTGGTAAAAATTTCGTTTTAATTTATTCGGATTTAAAAAAAACCAAGAATCAATTATTTAGTGCAATATACAAATGACGAATTTTCGTCATTTGGCTATTGGTGATTGACAGTGTAATGACGAATTTTCGTCGTGCGGACGGATATGTGTTAATATATATCATAGGGCTTTCTGGGACATTCCGCCGCGTCTGTTTATTAAAAACACTTAACGTTTCTCTCCGTGCTATGCTAAGCATCCTCAGAAGTAATTGCCGGCCAAGTTTCCCTCTGCAAAATGCAAGACTTTCGCTTGGTTGCTTGGCAGAAAATGAGTGAGTAAAAAATATGAGACGTATTTGTAGTACTATTTCCCCTTGCTATCCCCTGATTGGCTGGTTCATTGGTTGTTGGGTGAAGATCGTCGCTCATTGGCCCAGAGGGTGGAATAAATATTTCATATCAGAACCGGGATGATCTTAGCCTGGAGGGAGACTAATTTTAATCAAGATAAGCGGACCCCGCAAAAGCGACCACCGCAAAAACGACGGCTTCGCCCATATGGGGGGGAAGGGGATCGAGGCCCCCCCCCCTCCTAGCCGTCCAAAAATTTGATTTCCCCGATTCTTCTGCGTATTTACTTTAAAAAAATTTACAGTCACGTTTTAAAATAAGGTACTTTTTAGCTCATTACTAATTGTCAAGCAGTATCAATTATTTTTGTAGCGTTTTGGTATCTTGTACATTCACTAAAATTTTTGACAGCTTTGAGAAGGAGGTAATAATATTTCTCAGCCCCCCCCTAAAAGTACTCATATGGGCGCCCATATTGTTATATGCCTTTTGCGAACAATAGCAACATTACTTGATGAGCACTGCCTATGGGAATATGCATAGAGAACTCCCCCTAGAAACTTGCTTGAGCATTTCTTCAGAACTAGAATAACCTCACCTCCCTCCAAAACCTAGATTGAAAGCACGAAGTGCCATAGGGGCAACTGCCGGCGATGGTTTGACTTCCCACACCGCACTGTCTTACGAAATATACAGTGCGCCCCACTCCGCACTGTATATTTCGCAATTAGATATTTACGTTATGAGAAGTTTTACTCTGTACTGTGTGTGTGTATACAGTGTTCCTCCCAACCGTTTTTAGAAGGGCAAATCGCCCTACTCGGTCTTCAAAATTAAGCTAGCCACCCAAAACAACATTTCGTGACGAAAATTGCGAAAGAGGAGCGAGGGAGTACATTCATGATTACCTGATATGCATTATTATAAAATAAGGATGTTTCCTGAATGATTTAAATGTTTCAATTTGTTGTATTTTCTTCTGTTTGTTAAAAAAAATGTGCAACCCCTTAAAATTTTTTGAACTTCTTGAGAATGTTTTTACTGAAGCTAACCTGCAAAAATCGCCAAATATCATTTTTGTGACAACTTTTGCCTCAAGCGGTTTTCCGTCACACAATTGTGCAATATTTGCGTCATGAAATTATGTGAGCTTTTTACTAATGGGCAAGATCCGGCGTTCGTACGAGGCATGGGGAACCAGGAAAAGCCTTGAACTTTAAAAAAAAAATTCTTTCAAGGCCTTGAATATGCGTGAAAAATACCAGGTTTTACATAATAGATGGAAAAATCCTTGAATTATTATTTTCCTTCCTTTTACTTTTCCTTCGAGTAGGCTATTGTTATGCACTTACTATACTAGTGATTACTTATACTAGTTGAGATCGATGGATTTGCATTATCGAATCGCGTTCATCTGTAGTTAGTGGCGTAACACCGGTTAAAAATAAATAGCAACAGTTTTTCCTTGCTGTTAACAATGTTTTTTTTTGTTTTTTTCACAGTTAACAACAACCAGCTGAATAAACAAATTATGCTACTTCTTCCTCGTTTTCTTTACCAGCGGATAGCGGCCGGACGCGAGATTGGAATTTCCATAGCAATTTTCGCATTAGGACCGATTTATGCAATGTGATTGGTTGAGAAGGTGATCTCGGTTGGGTTCCAAGATCGAAATAATTCCAGAAAAAAAAGAATTGGCATTTTTTGACGAAATCAGGGTTGTATGTTATCCAAAAGCACCATTAATAATTACAAAAGAACGTGATGTGACATCATGTTCACGACATTACTGATGTCGTTGTTAAAACGTACCACTTTCTGCAGGTGCTCCAATATAAGAAATGTAATTGAGCAAACGTTTTTAAAAGTAATGTATTTTCTAACTATTCAAATCATTTAATGAGTTATTAAATAATGGATTCATATAGACTTAACTTGGATGCAGGGCAAACAGGGTTGGCAAATACCCGGGTTTTTACATGAAAAAAATCAACATAGTTGGATTTTTTTCCATGGTTTTTGTAATAAAGATAACATTAATATTTATTATACCAATTAAGAATTTGAAGCATGCGAAAAAGAAACATGAATTTTTAGATACGGATGACGTTGAACAATTTTTGTATGTCAAAAGAAAAAAAAATGAGATAATATGAAGACGTATTAAAAACGAGAAAATTGCAAAAACCATTGTGAAAATTGCCGAATATGCATTTTCCATAAATACAAAACAACTCGGAAATAATTTTTATTATATACAGAAAACCTCTCTTAAACGACCACCTCTGTTCCGAGACCACCTCCCTTAACGACTACCTTTTTTGGAAATGGATTTCCTTCCCCCCTCCATAGACCCAATTCTAAATTTAGCTCCATTCGGAGACCACCTCTCTGAGCGACCTCTTTTTCACGGAACCGACAATGGTCGCCTGAGGGAGATTTTACTGTATTTCAAAAATACTAATTTTCAATTTCAATCAAGGAAGATCCAAAAATCTTTTTTTATATACGAGATTACTACTTGACACACTCGATAAGATTTTTTTTTAAATTCAGTAGCCATCTTTTCAAAAATTGAGGCAAAAGATGTTTTTTTTATAAAAATATAAGCTACCAGCACAATATTTCAAAAATATTGTTCTGTTTTAAAGATTTCTAACCATTTATTACATTTTAAATTTAAATCAAAGAAAAAAATCAACTCATGGTAATATTAAAAATAAATTGGATGTATTATTGAAGAGTGTCGTTCTAAAATTCCCCCGCGATTAAAATCTCATTTACGAAAACAATGAGTGTGATCTTCAAACTGGTGTAGATGTTGATCTTTTGGTGCCTGTTACATTGGCGGCCAAAATTGCGTAGCAAACCTATAAGTGATGGCATCGTTAGCCAATCAGATTGTTTAAATCGGTCCTAATGCTAAAAGTGTTATGGAAATTCAAATCTCGCCGACCGGACTGCGGTACAACTTAAAGGTCCCTCTGCGCATGTGTGTGTGGATTTCATAAATGCAAGCACCTCGCCGTTACGTATTAGTAATGCCGAAACACGCTACAAATTAGCTAGATCTACTAATATCTAGCGGAAGGAGGAGCAGGTTCTTCTGTCCCGTTTCTGCGCATGCGCATGGACTTCAGCGAAAACGTAGTAATGGAGGC
>QLNU02003225.1:59558928-59572165 GCA_006491805.2 Dysdera silvatica | reverse complement strand
TTCCTGTTTTAGCAATTGACATTAAACCAGTGGCATAGGAAAAGGGAGGCTCTAGCCCCCCCCAATTGGGTATCAAAATACATTATTTTCTCTTAAAACCACATTACCTAATTTTTTTTAAAGCCACTTGAACGCCCCTCCCCATGAGTTTTTAATTGCTACGCTACTGCTAGTGGCACACCCAGGATTTCTCCTTGGTGGGACTGACCATGTAAAAATTTTGTCTTTAGCAAAATATTAGTTATTTTTATACATTTTACATTCCTCACCCTACCCACCCACCCCTTCGAATATTATTTAATGCACATTCAGTGTTATTTGACAATTTAGTCTGTAGAATTGCGTTGTTTAAGATTTATTTTGAATCATTATTTTGTAAGCTGTTGTTATTTATAAAAGTAAAATTTTAAAAATATTACGAATATCAAAATTGCTGCTTGCCCAAAGAAGCATTGCAAATTATATTGTAAATTTGAAATGTATATAGTCATGTACAGCTCGTCCTTTATATATATTTTTTTCTTTTTGAAATGTACGAACCCTGAAGATCTGTTAGTTAGAAAATAAATTTATGCCAATTTACTTAGTTGGGTCTTTTTTTTTTTCCTGAATTTTGCATCCCTATAAGGTTTCCAATATTTATTTATTTACAATTTAATTGAATATATATATAATTTTTTCAATGTAACTTTCTTTTAAAAAAAAAATTCACTTTTCATAGAAGCTGTGATATGTGCAAATCCTTTATACTTGTTTCTACTTTGAATCTTTTAACAAGTACGCTACGCAAAAGAAAAAACCAAATATGTATATATATTGCAGTATTACACTGCACTAAAGAAATATGCTATTTATGTGTATATATATTACATCTGTATTACTATCCCCCTTTGTGCTTTTTTTTCTTCAGCATTATTCATAAAAAGAATTTCATTATCATGCATACAGTAAAATCCTCGTAGACACACGCCAGACAGCAAAGTTTGTCTGTGCTAGTAAGGGCATGGGCGGACTGGGCCATTGTGCCGCCCTGTAATCCGAGGTATGTTCCCTTTGAGAGGAACCCAGTCCACCCCTGAGTAAGGGTATTATCGTGAAGGAGTTTCTTGTACAAGAGAATTTTCTCGTACCATAAAAATGGGGTGACATCTGATGGGTGCTCGTTAAAAGTGGTTTTACTGTATATACTAAGCATGCTACTTTCAGGCAATCCAAAGATTGTACAAAGATTCTATTTTTATTTGATGGCTGTTAAAATTTGTAAATTAATTTTAACATGTTTTATATATTTATTATATTCTCTTTTTTATAGTGCGAATTTGTTGAGTAATCTTATTGGGGACACATCTGTAACACAACGCTGGGTGGTGAGTATTTAATTTGCTTTTTTGCTTTTATTCAAGATTATATAGGGTCTCACCCTTATATAATGTTGGTATAGACTCATATCTGTACAAACCTCCAGTTTACAAATTATATGTTTTTAACCCTCTAACTGCTTATCCCGCGATTTCCACGGGCAACATGAAAGTAACAAAATTTTCTTTTCAAGCGATTTTCGCGGGTATGAAATTTTTCCATCTTTCATCTCTCATCATCTTTGGTTACAAAAATGTGCTACATATTTTAACTCTCAATTACATGTAGATTTGAAATATTGAATAAAAAGAAATATGCAGTTTTTGGACGAATGTGATAAAAAGAAAAAAAATTAAGAAGTCGGAGGGTTAAGAATGATTGCATTGGTCTTAAAAAATATTCCATAGAAATAACAATTTTCACTCTAATTTACAAACTAAAATTACATTCTCGCTTTTTTTTTTCTTGTAAACTTTATTTCCTTGTATTCTTTTTATTATTTCCTTTGGATGCCAACAATTTGGACAGAGGAAGTATGAAATTTCCCTAAATTGGTTATACTGCAGATCTCCAAAGTTGTAAAGCGTTTATTTTTTATTTAAAACATCGTTTTTCAAAGGTGATGCATATAGTGGTAGAAAAAGAGATAAACGAAAATTATAATGTTGTTTTCAGCCACCATGTTAGATTCAGAGAATCTTCCACTATTAAACATTTAAAAATACAAAAAGCTAATTTAACTTCGTTTGATACATTAAAAACTTTTTTTAATCAATAAAATTTTTGAAAAACTTAATAGAATTAACTCTATGGAATCATATATTTATTGATGTTATGAATAAAAATCAGATCTTTGTAACAAATAAGGATGAGTACATTTGTTTCTTTAATGTCTTTCCCCTCTGTGGGCATTTGATTTTACAAACTGTTTTTGTGCTCTCTATAGGATAGCAAGTATACTGTAATTTAGTGTTGGAACATGATTTTACAAAGCTATGTTTCAGCTATTAGTTGCTGCTATTCTTTCAGAGAATAGTATTATTCAAAACAAGCTTCAAGTGCAGTTTTAATATGCTTAATAGCATTAGAATATACCTGCGAATTTAAAAAGCAACGTAACCATTCTGAAAAAAATATCACCGTTGTTTAAATTCTTTGCATGTCAGGAATTTTTTTAATATGAGTGAGTAGTAACCATACCTGAACCAAAATAGTACTGGTATAATATAAACGGTTACAGTACAGCATAGCATTCATCTAGCGCTTTTTATTATACCATGTAGTTACTTCCTTCACTGCTGGCTTGAACTCTCGGGCACCAATAAGTGCAGAAGAAATTTGCCATGATTGCAGAGGTATGGAAAATTGTGCTGTACACTGGCTGCCGTCCTCCAGGTCAGAGAAGACACTAAAAGAAAAATAATTCATTACAGCAAAATCCTGATTTTACATTTCCGAGTGATGCATTTTGCCCACTTCACATTTTTTCCAAAGTCCTAAATAGGAATCGATTTTTAATCAGATAGAACAACACACTCATTTTTTGTTTTCCCCATATGATGCTTTTTTTTTTCACAGTCCCCAGAAAAATGTAAAATTAGGGTTTCTCTGTATATGGTCTTTAAAATTGGCAGCATCATAGTATTGAAATATGATTTGTGACATTAGATGTCACTCATAAAATAGGGAATAAAAAAAAACGATCAAGTTAAAACTACACGAGTGTTCGAAATAATACTTTATTGTGTACATGTTCTTTTTTACATTCTGTGTAGAAACTAAAAAAACTCTGAAGAAATACTAAAATAATGTGTAGATACTAAACTGAATTTGGTATAATATGTACAGCGCTCGACATATCTAGCAACCATTAGCTACTAGATTTTCACAGTTTGAAAGTAGAAAATTTCCTATTAAATTCTTAGTTGTTGTTCTTGAGGCAAGCGAGTATGGTTTGCCATGATTTGTCAACCCTTTATATATATAAATTGGCTAATTATTGCATTTTGCATAAAAGGACATTAAAATCTGTAGGCAATGTTGTTTCAATTGCAGTGGACTATCTTCTTCAAAATGGTTCAATTTTAGCTTGTGACCTAACAATACCAATCCCAAGGGGGGGGGAATTTATCTCTATTTCTATAGTGTCGTGAATGTTTTAAAACAGTGTCAATTTGTGACATTTTTTATATCTCTTATGGCTACATAGTATGTTGCTTTCAGATATGGCTTTTGTATAATATGTGTTATAAATTACCTTACAGCGAGGGGAGATCAGTAATTTCCAGTATTTGATGTTTTTGAACACACTGGCTGGACGTTCATATAATGACCTCATGCAGTATCCTGTGTTCCCATGGATTTTGGCCGACTATGATTCAGAAGTATGGTCCACCTTTTCAATCCTCATTAATATGCATGCTAAATTTTATGTAGGAACTATTGATCATGATTACTTATGTGTGGTTTTCGATATCGTTGATGTGCAATAACTGGCCATTGATATTAAGTCCTGTCTTAGCCTTGAAAATAAGTGCTACTTTGTCATTGATATTAGATGTGCCATTGATATTATATCAATTTTTCATCGATATGAGGAGGCCCTGTAATGGTGACATGTTTACCTAGCATTTCGTTAATTCAGGTTTGGCATCCAGCGGTGCTAAAAAGGAAACACTTACTGACCAACTGCTCACTATGTTCTTAGGCTGGGTTCCAGCATAACGTTTGCTAACCTTACGTCGTAAAACGCAAACACTGGAAACTTTGACGTTAGTTGTACAGTAGACTCTTGCCAGCCGTGAAGGGAACGGATGGATGTAAGGTATCAGCTTGTTACCGATATTTTGTCAGCTTATCGTTGATATTATATGACTTCATCATCTTAAAACCTCTACCAGAACCTTACAGGATTTTTGCAAAACCTCGAATTAGGTGTAGCCATCAGGTGTGGTATGGTCTCCCAGCTGAGACTACCACACACCAGATGATGTCAGACAAGGATTCCCAACATGCGGGTATATAAACTTAGGACTTTCACGAACTCTTCATTCTGCCTTCACTTGACAAAGGGAGCAGTTAGCTCTCAAAAGGTTTTGCTTTTAAACGTCAGGCCAGTGTCAAAATAATAGTTATGGAATCTCCTGATGAAACTTTATATTCTTTTATTAATAATTTGTCATTTATTTTGCCATAAATTGACAATGGCAATTGCAGATTTTCACTATTTGATTAGGTGGTATTAAACTTGTAAGTTACGTGGTAATGAGTTACTCTTTTCTAATCATTAATGGTGAACGGGACTTAATAATTTTGATACCCATGTTTGAGCTCAACTAGAGCTTTTTCAGTATAGGAAAAAAGGGACATTGTCCCCAACCTAGGTTCAAACTAGGGTCTGTCGATTGAGCCTAGAGCACCTTAATTGCTAAACCATCGAGGACAAGAACGAAGGTACTCTTCTCCTTTAGGATTGTAAGATATTATTACCCTTCTCAGGGATAACACAATTGCCAAATAATGGTCAACACAAAGCCACCGGAGCAAGTTTTCGGTGGTCTTTTTGTAGGGGTTTTATTAAACTTAATGGTTTTGGCACCCACATTTGTGGTTAATATCAAGTGGTATGATTCTTATCCATTACGATGAAATATGTATTTCATATGTAAAGTAATATTCCAATATATAAATTGTGAATTAATGTATTGAAAATACATTTAAGATAATTAATGTAATTAATTCTTAAATTTTTTTTGGCAAATGTGGCTCTATGTAGTCGTTATTTTGTTTAGTTTTCTGCTTAAGGAGCTAATTTGGTTTTGTTTTTTATAAAGGAAATGGACCTTAACGACCCAACCACGTTTAGGGACTTTTCCAGACCGATGGGTGCCCAAACACCTGACAGGCTGAACCAGTTCCAAAAACGTTTCAAAGAATGGGATGATCCTCATGGTGAGTATTTTTATAATTGTTCTAAAATGGAATGGGAGGTGGGGTCCTCAAGAAACAGGGTGAGTGGTTCTCAAAATTTTTAACTTGATATCCAATTTGAAGCTCGCATGACAGTCGCCAAACAGAAGCAAAGAATTTTTTAATGAAGCTGAATTTTTATCCGGTGCGACTAGTGGCAAGACATCCAAATCTGAACCACTGTTTTGCTGAACTGAGAATTATTTTCATATTTGTTTCGCTGCAAATCACAAATGCTCTCAACGGCATGTGGCAAAAATTTCAAAAATACTTTAACAACCAGTTTGTCCACTGTTTTTTACTGGGCATATCTAACTTTTGTCCATGTGTTGATTTTAGTAAGACGCAAGCTATTGGAAGTATCAGTGTCGACAAACATCTTCCATGGTATATAATGGGATGATGTGTTTTGAAATACAAGAAGTAAAACTTCAGAAAAGGAATGATCATATGTATAAGTTATATTCAATAGTTAGCAAGATCCTGTAGGTGTGAACTTTGTTTTTTTTTGGCTCTTTCATTACGTACTGAAGAAATTTAGATCGTTAGTTTTGCCACTTTTCCTATAGCTCAAACTGGAACCTGCTTTCCAGTTTTACCGTAATAACCATGGGAAAATGAATTTGCCACACGTAGGTTTAGCTTGAACCAACAACCTCTCAGTTACCATTAATGTTGAACTCTCACAGATTGTGTGAGTTATTATCTTTGCAAGGGTCTTTTTTTGTGAAATTGTGCATTGGCATTTTAATTTCACAGGATGTTTGATTAAATGGTCACAGTAAAATTATGAACAACGAGCCCTATAAAGTAGCAGTCATTCTTGTTTTTGTTTTTTTAACGTACACGTTTTACGGTAACTGTTTAAGACAAAACAGTTACCGTAAAAAGAACGGCTAGTGATAAACCGCTTTTGTTTTCATGACGAGTTTCATTTGCCGAAGCTGTTTGAGTGCCAACTGTTCACAAACCTGTTTTGCAAAATGTTTAGAAAGTGTTGTTTCTTCAAACAGTTCTTTTTGAGTCCGTAGCAGCTAGCAATTCAGAAACCATTTTGGCCCATTAAAAAAAAAAAAAAGAAAATTTGGTTGTTTGAAAACTGTTTGTTCAACCAATTTGTCGTTTTTGCTCCTATCACTAGTTCTAAATAGCTAAATTTTATGCGAACGTGAAGCCGGCTTCACCAAATCTGAAGTTAAATTCAAAGTTTTGTTTGCAGTTTGTCAGAATTGTTTAGAAAAGTAAGGGATTTTTTTTTCCAATATGAGTTGGAACCTGTTGTAATGTGAATTTAAATAGTTCTTGAGAAAGGAGGGGGGTATTTTTTTTACAGTAGATGATACTCAAGGCTAATGGTCTGCGGTACGCCATACTGAAGGTTCAGCCATTCCTTGTTCAATATTTAATATATGACAAGTATTAAGAAAGTGATACGTGGTTGTAGCTTTCAGCATGATGTTGTTATATTGTTATACTTTTTAAGTATTGTTCAGTTATTTATAGTTTAGTTTTGTGTTATCTGAACTTTTTATTTTGCTATTTTAGGAGAGACACCACCATATCATTATGGTACCTTCTACTCTTCAGCTATGATTGTGGCATCGTACCTAGTCCGCATGGAACCATTTACGCAACATTTCCTTCACCTTCAGGTAATTTCTCTTATATCCTTTATTTAGATAATGCAAGGGGACAGCAATATCGTGATGAGCACTGCTTGAAATTAATTTCTCTAGATATTGTCTCTCTCCACAACCTCACTTTTTTAATTCTGCAATGTTCTATTGCAGGGGGGACATTTTGACCTGGCCGACCGCATGTTCCATAGTATCAAGGATGCGTGGTTCTCTGCTGCCAAGCACAATATGGCTGATGTGAAAGAATTGATTCCAGAATTCTTTTATCTACCAGAATTCTTAGCCAATTCGAATCATTACGATCTTGGTAAGTATGGTTGAAGTATTTTTATGCTTTTCAAATAGTGATCATTTAAAATGAAGTTGGTGTTTCTGTTGAAAGGATTTTGTATAAGACATTGACAATTAATGGTACGGTAACGATTAGAGAGTGTGTGCATATAAAAACAATTTGTGGTGTGTTAACATGGGTTTACATTTTAAATTGGCTGAATTGCTTAAATGTGATTGCTATTCATGGGCCTCATTTCTAATTTGGTTAAATGCTCTTTTGCACGATTTGATTTACATTTGCATTACATTGAATGCTGGATAATTTTTACAGGATGCAAGCAAAATGGAATTCTCCTTAACGATGTCCTCCTTCCTCCATGGGCCAAAAATGACCCCCGTGAATTTATCCGTGTTCACAGGCAGGTAAGAAAATTGCAATTTATTCCATATCTGTGAGATCAATCGTAAATGCAAAATTGTTTGAATGAATTTTTCGTTTCGTGAATGTGAAACCTTACATTTAATTGTTTAGCTTATTCATCTGAACCTTGTAGCATATTACTGTATATACAAAAAGCTTAGTATAATATAGTTTAGTTTCAAACTTAAGTAACCGTGACATTCTTAGAATATTAATCCCCTTTTCTGCAAGGACTAATACACCGATCAACCTTGAGATGTAATAACTAGGCATCTTCAAGCCTTACTTGATGTTATGGATGTGATCTTCAGAAATGGAACTCTTTGCATAATCGGTGCAACATTAACTTTGTAAAATCAAAGCGGCTCAGATTGAACCCTTATTGTATTTTTAAAATGTATGAAGTATAATTTTAAAATGAAGTTTTATTCTTTTTTCAAATTTAAATTAAAAATTGTTTACAAGTCATATCATAATCGGTCGAGGCTATGTGAGGAAATATTGTGTAAGGCCTGAGTATGTATTGGTATTTTCTTTTGCAGAGTTGAATATATTCGTTATTGTCGATCATTGATGAGAATGGGAAAGATTGCATGGTGTTATAATGGTAAAATGCTTGCCTACAGTTCCAAACGTTTGGGCTTTAGTCCCACTGGTATCAAGCATGTCATTTTGTTGCACCAGTCTGTAGTCTAGGGTTTGATTCCAAAGGCTGCAGGGTTTCAGATGTCTGGGGGAACTACGTCCTGACACAGAGTCCCTGTGGTGGTGCAGCGGTAATGTGTTTGCCTGTGGTGCCATTAACCTGTGTTTGACTCCCAATGATTACAAAGATGCTTATTGACTGCTGACTGTAGTCTGGAGGTTGATTCCTTAGCCCTTAAGTGCTTTGGATTCCTTGTGGTGAAATATAGGTTCACTGCCCTATTGTAACATAATGGTGACTCATTTGCCTATCATGTATTAACCTATGTTTGACTTCCAATGGTATCGGAGGAATGCTTGCCATTTTCCTGCATATATGGTATTGAAAACAACAGTGGTGTAAGTCACAAAAATGAAATTTTTGAGTTAAGTCCATCCTCTGGGGTTGCCTTGTTGCCTGCAACACTGGTCGTTGGTCCATAGTGTAATAGCACTGGTAGTGCTAGTGTATAGTAGCACTGGTCCATTGTGTAATTAATTGCTACAGGGTGGCACCACGTTACTGTTAGCTAAAACGAAACTGGCGGGTCATTGGACGCAAATCCTTTCTTATCTCATTTTAAGCAAAAATGGACTTTGACTTCTTCGGAAAACTATAAGGCCTGATGCAACATGACCTGTGCTGCCAGTGTGCCATAAAAGGATTAAAAAATAAAAAAACAGAATATATAAAACAAATGAAAAAATTATCCACAGAAAAAGAGAAATGCAAAATGAATTAAAGGAAAGAAAAATAGAATAGAGGAAGGTGAATGTACAAAGGGTGTCAAAGACATTAAAAGTAAGCGAGGAAAATAATGAATAGAGCGAAGAACAATACTGTTTATATATGATTATAATAGTTCTCATGATGTTCCAAGAAATACTGCTTGTACTCACAGGTAATCATCAGCGCCTTTTTGCGGGCTTTAGAATGTCGATTATGTTAGTGCTCATTTACATGAGTGGATCGATTTGATATTCGGATTTAAACAACAAGGTCCTCCTGCCATCGAAGCTGTGAACGTTTTTCACCATCTTTTCTATGAAGGCAACGTTGACATCTACAGTATTGATGATCCATTGAAAAAGAATGCGACCATTGGTTTCATCAATAACTTTGGACAGATACCCAAACAAGTAATTGCTTTTTAATTACTTCTGTTGACGGTAGGTAATTTACCTGCATTTGCCAAAATCTGCTTTTTTTAAACTACCCTACATTTAAATAGTGATTCGCAAAATTACTTTGCCCCACTATGAAAGTAATTTAATTCGAATTAAAGAAATATTAAATTATATAAAAATCTTGGTTTTATGTGTCTTATTAATAAATATAATTAATATTTTTAGTGTAGTATGCATGATTAATTATTGCTTAGTAGTACTTTGTCATTATTTTTAATTATTAAAGTTATTATTAATTATCCGCTAATTACAGTTGCGTGTAACTTTTCTTTAGCTTTTCAAGAAGCCACACCCTTCAAAGAAAATTACCAACCGCACTAGCGTTGTTGATCCTGGTCCAATCATGCCTGGGTTAAGTTATAGCCTTGACAAATTGTTTTTCCATAACTTGGATAACCTGCGACCTTCCCTGCATCCTGTCAAAGGTTTTTACCAATCTTATGACACTATATATGTTTGTCTGTTCGTTGAATTTTTCATCATTTGAGTTGTTATTGCATTGTTAAGGGACATTTTGGCATTGTTCTCTTTTCTTCTTTATTGGAAATGGGTTCTTAAATAACTAGTCTCTTGCAACTCTGAAATTGCAGATCTCTTAATATGTACATGAAGTGTAATGACAACTTTATATATTTATGTTATAGTTAATTTGTACTTTTTTCTAACAGGCATTTACCTTTTATATATATTAATATTTCGTCTTCCTGAGAGTATGAAAATGTAAAAAATGTAGTAACAAAATTAATCTTTTTGCAAGTTAAAAAAATGTAAACTTTGTATATGAATTTATCACCTAAAATCTTAAAATATATTTTGGCATTAGATCAATATTTCAATAGGTTATATATATATTCTGCTGCTAAAAAGTTTAGCAACAAGAAGAATAATTAACGTATGCGGTGAAAGAAACAATGTACAACTACCATATTTACGTACATTTCAAGCAAATGCAAATGGCAACTCCCATTCCAATTTTTAGGATGACCACATGTTAGGTATATAGACAGCCTCCTTTTTTAGTAGATCTGGTATTTCCTTGTGGATTATGAAGGGAAACGTAAATAGCCAAACCTTGAAAGATAAGTATATGACATCAGTAGAGTGATAACATTCAGTGTGTAGCAATAAGATGTCTCAAGGCACAGGAGCTGCAATCACTGGTAGCTGCAGCCCTAAATGTCAACCGTTTCGTCGTCAGCCAGCTTTTCATGTTCACTTATTTCTTGAGGCTATGGGTCCTGATGCCATTTTTGTGGCTAGTGGTTTGCAAGTGCACCAAGCTCACCCTGTCGACCAGAATACATAGTCTGAAACACCGCTTCGCATGAAATGACCATTGAGCTCTCTGTATTTTAACCCTATGAAGCATATATGGAAAATGCTTGAGTGATGTTTAACTACTCTCTATGACCCTCCCCAAAACCTGCAAACATGGCCATTTTATGAATGGGCACTGACACAGCTAACCTCCATTGATCATCTTATTGTTGACATGAATCGAAGTCGTCTAACCCATGTTTCCGGCAGAGGTAATCGTATATCGTAATAACTAACCTCCATCATTGATTGCATTATTTTAGGCCCAATATTTTCACACTCTTTTTTTTTTTAAATCTATTATTTAATTATATATTGTTCACTTTCTATGTTTCCACATTCCGGTGTCTTCTGTTATATTCAACAATCTGTTTCAATGAATTTTATTTAAAACTTACGCACATTTTCCCTCTTGGTTGCTTAACTCTTGATCAGCACTGTACCTTTCACTTAAAATAATCTGCACTGATCATTTTAACACCATCTAATGCAAATCATTCCACTTAGAAATAAGCTCTGACTTTCTGCAGATGATCACGAATAAATTTACTATAATGACTGTGTTTTATCTCAGTGTTTGTTAAATTAAAACTTAATTTTGTATATTTAATAATGAAAAGACAGAAGACCTGTTTTGTCTTCTCTAATATTGAATGCAGAAGCTGTCGAAAAACAGTTATTGACAAATTTTTGTAAAAAAAAAAATTAGTTTTAAAATAATTATCAGTGGTTTTAATTTTGTGAGTATGATTTTGCTTCCTTGATACAGCCTTCACAAAGTACTTGTGATATCATGTATGGCATTTTTTTTTTTTCATTATAGATTTGAAAGGACCTGTTGGCCACATTGTCCATCATGATAAAAACCTTTATGCTGTAGAGCAGCACAAGGTACTTGTACCACCACAGTACTCTCGTTATGTGGCTTGGGGTTTTGCCGATCATAGCATACGAACTGGGCCATATGAAACGGAAAAGGCATCCTTCGTCTGGGAAGACACTCCTGCAGGAGAAATCCTATGTTGTGCTTGCCCAAATGACAAGATTATTATTACCGCTGGCACTAATTCTGTAAGCATTGATCGATATTGATTACTACATAAGAAATTATAGTTGTTGCTAAGATTTACTTACTTGAATAATTATTTATATACTTATGATAATTTACTTAAGATTAATAAAAAAATAATATACTGGGGCATTCACAGTTCCATTCAGGAGTATCACCTACCTTTCTACGTTTTCATAACCGTGGGCATTGATTTTTTTTTTCTTAGGCGGCGTTGTTAGCCTCATATCAAGAGAACCTACAGTTTAATGAAAAATCTAAACCTCTGCCAGCGTATTGTCCAACCGCAGGAGTCAAACCTGTGACTGTAAAAATATAGTTGCCTTACAGTACATCTGAAATTAAGCTCCTAATTTTCTGCATGCTGAAAGAAGGCTGTATTTTTCCTCCACCACAGCGGGTGCAGTTATCAGTCTCCATAAAGTCGTCCCCCTGGTTTTTGGTTGATACCTAAGTCTGTAAACTTTTTTTTTTTTTACCATTGGAATTCAAAATTATATTAATGCGTGCTGGGCAAACACGTTACGATTTGCAGAGCCTAACCTTCTGTTCGGAAAAAAGCATGATAGCATTGTCGCACTGAAAAGGTTATGATGATGGATTTTATTTTTAATCTCAGGTTTATAGTTATTGTATAATATTTAGGTCATGGTACAATATTACTGGAGTGGGGGGGTATGTGGAAGAACCTGTAACCCTTATCGAGCAAATTGCCAGTTTGTGGTGGATCCAAAGAAGTCTACTAATTTTGGAAACTAGAAAGGAAACATCCTATATACACTAATAGGCGACACTTTGAAAGTATTATATACTTCCTTCATTTTATCTTTTGCAGTTTATGTCTGTACTGACCTGGCATCTACGAGGACTTTGCATGTCAAAAGGACTGACCAAATAGTGACACACCTAACTGGATTAGTGAAATAAATGTTGTCCTACCATAGGGAAAAACGCTGTATTAATGTATTACCTTTTATCCAGGAAAGTTTTCTTCAATATAATGTTAGCACCATGGTATAATGGCAGGGGGGAAATCATTTTTGAGAAATTTAAATAAAATTTAGTATTACAATAGACCATTAAAACAAAATTTTCCCATGTTTCTATTGGTACATTTATAACTTTTTATTTCTTTTGTTAATAGGATTTATTTTTTTAATTTATTTATTTGTTTTTGGTTTGTTTTGGGTTTTTTTGTTAGAAAGCACACTTTTCTCCGTTTTGTGTGTTTGAAAGGTAGAAATTTTTTGATGCAGCTGTAAAATACAAACAAGTGGGAAATCACCAATAATGGAATGTTTACCCATTATCTCATTGAAG
>QLNU02003225.1:59542358-59558828 GCA_006491805.2 Dysdera silvatica | reverse complement strand
GGACTCAAGATGAACCTACAAAAAACTAAGATCATGTTCAATAATTTTGTAGAGGAAACAAAAATACAAGTTGACAACATTGAGCTAGAAATTGCTGATTCATATATTTACCTTGGCCAGCTGATTTCAATGGATGGCAACATTATGAAAGAACTCAACAGACGTATTAAACTTGGCTGGAGTGCATTTGGAAGAAACAGTTTTATCCTGAAGGGGAAATTGCCTTTGTGTCTAAAAAGAAAGGTCTTCAACCAGTGTGTATTGCCAGTCCTCTCTTATGGATCAGAGACATGGAGTCTAACAGTTGGAGCAATACGAAAGTTACAGACAACGCAAAGGAGCATGGAGAGGTGCATGCTTGGAATAACTAGGAGAGATCGAAAAAGAAACACTTGGGTGAGAGAGCAAACTAGAGTAGAGGACATCATTGTTAAAGTAAAAGGGCTGAAATGGCGATGGGCTGGGCATATTGCAAGAAGAACTGATCAACGATGGACAACAGAAATTCTGAACTGGATTCCAAGAGACCACCGAAGACCTAGAAAACGTCCTCAAACTAGATGGGTGGATGAAATAAGAAAACAGGTTGGGGTGACGTGGAAACGAATGGCCCAGGATAGACTTGTGTGGAAAGCATTTGGAGAGACCTTCATCCAGCAGTGGATAGATAATGGTTGAATATGATGATGATGATATATATATATATAGTAATTTACGATATACGAAAGCTAGATATGTGGAAATTCTACTGTATGCATTATCAGTAGTATGTGTGGTTTATTAACGTTCTTATTTTGTAAAATGTTCTATTTTAAATATTCAATTTTTTTTCTTTTTAATTTTAATGTTCTGCTTCAAGATTCTGGTTGTGTCCTAATGAGAAATGTTTAATGTTTTATAATGTGTGTCAAAGGTTTTTATTGATATAGTGGTCCAGAATTTCAATCTGCAGATGACTGAGGTTGATTTCTCAAGGAAACTGATCTATGACACCAATTGACGAATAAATTTTCTCAATTTTATCTTTAGTAATAAAATATATTAATTAGATGTGTATAATTAATGGTACTATGTCTTCTCCTATGCACTTAGCATGGAACATCTGATATATTTTTTCAGTGTTTAAGCAGAAATAGCATTGAAACCGGATACCAATCTGAATTAGCTACAAGATAAGTGTAACATATTTTTTGTGATTTAATACGAAATTTCAGATTCGAAGGATGGACAGTGTTGCTACTAATTTTCTTACTTTTCAAATACTGGAATTGAAGAATTCGATTTTGTTTAAAGCTGGGCTTTGTTTCTTTAGATGTGGTCTACAGATTATGTTCAAATTCCCGAAGAACATTTCATTGAAACAAAGGAAGGGGATGCAAAGGGAAATACTATCTCTGATGTGGAACAAAAGCTGGCACCCCAAGTATCTGTTCCGGAAGAAAAACCCAAAGAAAGTAAAGCAGAAGAGATTGTTCGTAAAATGAGTTTGGCTGGATCCAGTGACTTGGAAGGTATTTTTGGAGAACTCATGCAGCGGAACACGCTCTGTGCAGAACATAAAACAAGATTTTCCAAAAGTGCTTCAGGTAGTTCATTATCTGAGGAGGAGAAAGAAGATGAGGAGAGTATGTATGCTTTAATTTCCGTACAGATTGGAATAAAAAAAAATATTGTATTATTCATTATCATGTTTTATAACATTATATTCTTTGTAGATGGCAACATTGAAGAAACCGGTAACAAAACACCAGTAGAGACACCGACAAAGCAAAATACATTAAGCCTCGATGAAGCCTCCAAGGAGAGTTCACTCACCATCCAAATCCAACATTCCAAAACCGTTGTTGGTTTTCATAGCGACGAAAATTCTAGTCATGCTTCCGATGTGGACGACAAGGTAAAGTCCATGGATGCTCACCCGAACACTCATACAAACTTTCAGCGATGTAGTACAGTCGGAGCTGGTCCAGCTGTGGAAGCACCACCCGAAGACATTGAAGTAAATGGCTGTGGTAAAATGCGACTCAGCAAATCGGAAACATCACTCACGGACAGTTTTGTGAATATCTCCGAGAATGATGTTCTGGAAGCCGAAAAGACTTTGGAAAATTCCTTGATTAATCGAAGCAAGAAAAAGAAGAAACTTTTAAAAGATGGTACGTTTTGAAATTTTATTGAATATAAATTCATTTTCTAGCAGCCAGACATTCAGCATGTATCACACCCTTGAAACCACTTATGCAACTCAAGGTTATAAATTTTGCGGGAAAAGGCAAAAGAAAATTGCTTGCTATAATAACCTATAATAAACATAATATATGACAGTATCTAAAGCTACATGTATTTAGCACAGAATGACCCTTGCTATCTTTACACCGTAAAAATGCTAGTAAGCAAACAAATAGTTTAGCATTGATTGGCATATATGACAGTATCTAAAACTACATGTATTTAGCACAGAATGACCCTTGTTATCTTTACACTGTAAAAATGCTAGTAAGCAAACAAATAGTTTAGCGTTTATTGGCATATATGACAGTATCTAAAACTACATGTATGGCCTCACCTTATTTAGCACAGAATCACCCTTGCTATCCTTACACCGCAAAATTGCTAGTAAGCAAACAAATAGTTCAGCTTTGATTGGCACTGATACCACCCCCCACCCCTTTTTTTTTCAAGAGTTGGCAACATATGGTACCTGGGCCAATTTCCAATGGCACACAGAATGATCTAAAAGCAAAAACAAAAATCAGAGAACAATTGTTAAAATTTGAAGGAAAGAAATTTCAAATAAAATGCATTCCTATTTTCACATTTCTTAAAAAAAAATTTTGCTAGATTAGGGTAGGAAAAGCGTATGAAACAGTAACTCTGCAATGAGACTGAATGACTTCTAATTCTGTTTCCACTAGAATTTTCCTTTTCTCTCCACATCTCAGCTTCTACTCGAACAATCTCGCATTGCCCTGCAGTGGTTCCACGTTCGCCTAGTGTGCCGTGAACCCGGGTTCGACTCCCGATGCTGCAAAGAACACTTACTCAGAGGTCTCATGCAGATCACACCTCTCACTGTTGTCCAAGATTTGGTTCCCTAGGCCTTAAGCAGCTTGGATTTCTCAGAAAACAGTAGGTCCTGGCGCAGCATGACCATTGTAGTCCTTGAGCCGTAAAACCACAAACAAACAGTTGCATCTGCCTGCCATAACAACAGAAGACAAGGCATTATGGCAGTGTTGTTATAGATGGTTGGTGTTGTAATTAATACTGTGAAAACCTCTACTACAAAAGAAAGTAAACATTTAATATTCGTTCTTTTCAAAACACTTAAGCCAGTGAACATGGATTCTTGCAGTAAAGTATCACCCTTCTTCAGCTTTGCATCATTAAACTGTTACAAGTCATACAGAAAACATACAAAAACATTTTCAAGAAAAGAAATTCTTTTAACATATCAAAGAAATGATGGAAGATTAAGTAGATTTGTACTAATAGTTTGATGAGGTAAAATAAACATAATTTGGTGGGTATAGGCTGACCCGCAAAATGGGACTGCTGTATTGCGTTAGCACCCATTGAAAGGTTGTCAACCCTTATGGAATTCAAGAATTAAAAATCGTAGCGTCATGTCACTTTAGTTGAAAGGATATCATATATACTCGTTTTCATTAAATATATTCCGTATTAAGAAGAAAAAAAACTATGTGAATAAAATTTAGGGCATATGAAATTTGACTGATAATATTACCAATTTTATTTTGTTTTTCTTTATGGACTACACAAAATTCCCATTATTAACTTGTATTTGTGCAATTATAATTGCGGAGTAAGTGTCCAAAATATCGCAATAACAAGATTGAACTGCTTTTTCTTTTTTTTTTTTAACAGAAAGGAAGTGTTTCAAAATAAAGTAATATGACATTCCTCAATGACCACCAATTTGAATCAAAATGGCCCTGCAATGGTAGAATGGGTACAGATCCATTTCTTGTATTGTGGAATTGAATCCTTGCTTCGATTCCAAGTGTACTATAGAATGAATGCCATTTTTCTACTCAATGTAGTGAGGAGTTTGAATGCTTCTGAAACAAAGGTTCTGATCCCTCGGGAAACTGTAGATGCATGTGCTTCACGACTTTATTTGTCCTTGTGCAATAAAACGAATCAAAACTTGCGATTATAAATTATGAAACATAGGTATTTTTGGAGCTAATAAAAACTGGTTTCATTTTAAAAAACTATGTATTTTTAGCATAGTATTTTTTTTTTAACCAAATTACTTTTACTGTAAAAAGATGTCCCTATTTTAAAGAATTTTCAATGAATTACTTATTTCAGGGGCACACACATTTTTATCAAGTTTTATCTTCTTGGTGAAACTATTTAAACTGGGCATTTTTTTTTCCTCTTCAGGTTTTAAATGGCACTGTCAATTAGTATTTAGAAGCAAATTGACAATGCATACAGCATTTGATCGCAAAGATAACACCGAACCAGCTGCTATAACTGCTCTTGCTGTTTCGAGGTAAGTATTCATACTGTGTTCTATCTTTGATTGTCCTGCAGTGGTTTGATAATTGACCTGTTTGTCTGCCATATTATGGGAAATGTAGCTTTGACTGCAGTGCTATCCAGCACTTTGTACTGTTATACAATTGTGGGGCTTGATGTGACAGATTTAGATCTCTTGGGGCAGGTACACTTCCTAGAGCAGTACTTAACTGTCTTCGTGCCAAAGGACACATTGTTTTTCGCATTCATTAAATTGTGGTATGGGTTAAATGTAATTTTTTTTTCTTATTTACTGGGAATTATTCTTGAAAAAATAACAAGGTTTTATGATTATAAATGATGAATTCTATGATTATCATTCTTAATGAAAGTATAAAAAAAAATGGATTATTCATACACATAAATGTGATCAACCTGGATTTTCCAAAATTCTCAGGTAGTGCTTTTAAATTTAAAATTTCAGTAAGAATAAAGAAGTGGGGAGTCAACGAATTTTAATAGTTTATGCTTTAACAAATGCAGAATGCTTCATTTGTCAACATGGGTATAAAATACTTCTCTCTCCCTCTCGAAGCGGCATCTGTGTTGCCTTGTAGCGAGCACGTGTTCTCGCCAAAACTTAAAAATCTGAATAAGTTTTCCACTCTAAGGTGTTCTAAATAGCTGGCATTTGAATAGTTAGACTTTTACTGTAGTTGTAAACTCTCTATTTTTCTGTTTAAAGTTTTATTCGGGTTTTATTTTTGTAGTATGCAGATTAACTTATTTTCTTGTTTATTATAAATTTGTTTTCACTTTCAGGGATCACAAAACGGTATATGTTGGCGACTCTCGCGGCCGTGTGTTCAGCTGGAGTGTGACGGACAATCCTGGTCGAGCCATTGCTGATCACTGGGTTCGAGACGAGGGAGGGGATAGTTGTGTTGCATGTGGCGTACGATTCTCATTCGCTGAAAGAAGGCATCACTGTAGAAACTGCGGGCAGCTGTTTTGTTCAAAGTAAGAAAATGTGTGGTTTTTCTTGTCTGACTTTAATAACTAAATTTTTCATCCCATCTCATCCCGTTGGCAGTTTAGAGATAAAGAGTTCATTTAACCTCTGTGTGTGTAATAACCTTCTGCACTGTGGACATGTCTCCCTGGCCTCACCTAGTCGAGTGCAAAAATTTGATTAATTCAAATAGTATATCGCTTTAAAATTCAAAATCCATGAATTATCGTTATAAAAAATTATGCATATTCAAATTGCTGGGAAATTCACTTTTATTTTTGCTTTGAAACTTTATTGAGCTGCGAATTTCCTCGTAGCAATAAAATCTTAGAGCATGAAAGGTTAAGTGTTTTATTTTAATGCCCAATTTCCCACTCACGCTTCTTTTTTTTTTTTAGCTTATATAGTTGTACGTATGTAGGCACACCTGTGAAAAATAGGGGAACTTTTTCTTGATGTTCTGTGTTTCATGAAAGATTACTGCTTAATTAGTTTCTTCTAGTTCTTGTCCCTGTGGTGACGTAATGTGGTAACGTGTTTTCCTGGTGTGCCGTTAACTCGGGTTTGACTCCCAATGGGGAAAAGGGTGCGTACTCAGAGATCTCATAAAGATTGCAGTACTCACCAAAATCAGGGGTTTGGTTCCCTAGGCCTTAAGAGGTTCGGATTCCTCGGAAAATTGTAGGTCCAGAGGTTTGGATTCCTCGAAAAACAGTAGATCCTAGTGCAGCATGAGCATTCTAGTCCTTGAGTATTAAAACCAAAAACAAACTTCCAGTTCTCTTGTATCCACTCCCAGTCACAGTTGTCGTCTTTTGTATATTCCCCAGTCATAATAATCCAAATTAAACTCTAGCTTCTAAGTTGAAAACAGAAGAAAATTTTCTTTCGTGCAAACACTCAATCCGTAGTAGTTGCGTTTTATGGTGCGTCTAGGCTGAAAGCGAAACTGTTGAGTTGCGTGTGGTGACAGCTTGTTAATGAAAATAATATGTCGTGAAACTAGAGCAAGTCACAGTACTTTCCTAATTGCGTTACTTCTGTGTGTGTGTGCATAGTCATTAGAATACGCAGAAAGTTCATAAGGTAAGAGGGGGTTTATGATCCCCAAAAACCTCCCTGCACGTACTGGTAATCAAAATATTGACTTGAGTTCTTGTGTTCCATACAATTTCAAAATACCTTGAAGAGCCATACAGTATTCCTCATTGTTCCCTCGGTATGTCCATAACTTTAGAATTATTATTAGACGCATGCAACCATTCCCAACCTGAATTTAAACCAGCAACCTTTGAGTTGCCATATTGGTGGTGAAATGAATCAATACTTGTTTAAACCTCCTACTTTAATGTAAGGCCACCCTCTGTGACTAAATTAATAAAGCTTTCTTTTAAATCTTGCGTAACTTTTCATTTTCAGATGCAGTCGGTTTGAGTCGGAAATCAGCAGGCTTAGGATACTAAAACCAGTTCGAGTGTGTCAAGGCTGTTATCAAGCATTGAAAAGCCAACACGATGGTTCTTAGTGCAAACAATTGTGATAGGCGGACGTGGATAGGTGACTTATTTTTTCAGTGGTTGTTGACAAACTAAACGGTTTTCCTAGGAACATCTAGAACCTGAACAAAATTAGGATTTACGCCTAATTCATGATGTAATTATATATATAATATATGTATGTTTGTGAGTTTGGCCGATGTTATGAATACAAAAACAAATGTGTAGTTTTTAAATGCCTTCTGATTGGAATGTATGTGTGTATGCGCCAAAATATTTTTAATTCGTATCGTCAGGCAATTTTTTATTGAGTCGTTTATATTGGTTTGTAGTCAACAGTACACCACATCATGTTAAAGATGACGTCTCGTGCATTCGTAGCATATGGAATCACATTTTAAAAACATTTCTTTCAAACGGAATTATATATATATATATATTGATTATAAGATATAGCTTTAGCAAACACGTGAGAATCTAGATCTGTTGTGTGAGACCAGGAGTTGATTCAACTAGTCTCGTAATTGTAACCTCCACCATATCAATTGTAAGTATGGCTTGAACTTTGTATTGCACTGTCAGTATGACATCATGCTGCAGCAATGTTTGGGAACAGCGAAAATGCTTGCTGCTGGCAGCAAGACACAGCAAATCAGATATATATGCTATTCCATGTTTTATACGTAATATGTATTTATTTGATCATAGCAAAGCGGTCACAGTTAACTGTAAATTAACCGAAGATAATAACTATCTCCCAAAACTGCTATATATCCACTTTTTTTCTTTTGCTGTAGCAACAACAGATCCTAGCACTATAATAGTCTATAGAGCTGAGGCATAGAATCATCTATTTTTAGATGGTCCGCATTTGTAGGTGTAGTCAGCGTTGATTGTTAATCAGTGGTTTTCTGTGTGTGTGTGTGTGTTTGTCAATGTATATATGAAATGTAGAAAAAAAAATCACCCATTAAAAAGAAAAATACATTTTGTGATAGTAAAAATTACGTTGTGGTTTGTCTCTTTTCCTTTGTAGTTGTCTTTTTATGAATGGTTTGTAACCAATATGCATTCATAAATACACGTTACTGAAAATTTTTAATTTGTTTAAATAAATTTTTGGAAATACATAGACAGTACAAAAAGTCTTTAGATGCTCATTAAAACTACCATCAAACTCTTATCTTTTTGTGTCATAGTGTAGCTTTTACCTTTAAATAACAATACTAGATAGCAGCATGTCACAAAACGACCCGGTCAAATTCTATATTGGGGTCAGAAGGTGAACGTCACACATTTTCTTGCTTTTACATGGAGTTGAATAGACATGCTTTTCACTTTAGCAATTTTTCAAGCTTTCAATCATGAATGCATCATGAAATCATGTGCCATCATCATCGGAACCATACATCAGGTATTAACAACATATTAAAACTTAAGTTGTAAGCAAATAGTATGTAATAAATGAGAGGTGGATTTGATAAAATACGTTTATTAAAAACAATACAATCATCATATGTTTTAAAATCGTTAAGAGGCCCTACACCCACGTGGGAAAAAAAAAAGGCTTGAGAGGTACTGATTTAAATATTTAACTATGATTACATGTATTTTATATTTTTTACTCGCAATACTTATGTCATACATCTAAGTGTTGCAGATCTAATCAGGACGGTTGTCACTTTATGGCTATGTTCTAATTTTATTATTTTCTGTGTCGTACATGAGCATGGTTTAGACACCTCCCCCACCACGTTTTCAGAAATAATAAGCAAATCTCAAACCCCTCCCCCAAAGATGATTACTTAAAGTTACTATGGTGGCATTCAAGTATTCAGATTTATACCAAATTATAATTCAATATATAATATTTGTAATTAACTTTTCCCCTTCATGGACGGAGTCGAACGTCGCAGACAGTACAATCACAGCTGTTGAATTTGTGGAGGAAAGAATTTGTACAAAAGTTTGACGAAATTCCGTAAATGAGTGCTTTGAACTTCTTTTACGAGTAGTAGTCGGTAGTTCGTTGTTTTTCTTTCTGCTCGCGAACCTCCGCGCTCCATCATATATTATTTTGCGCCTATTAATTTTGTTCCACCGTTTTTTATTTAATTATGCAGTAATTAGAGGAAAGTTTACTGAAACATAGTTGTAAAACTAAATCTTTACTCTGGGATCCTAAATCTAAGAACCAGGGACGCCGCATACAGATGTGCAAGTTGTGCTCCACATGAAGGCGCCTAATCAAGGAGGGCGACATTTCTAACAAGGAAACCTACCCCCGGAGCTCACACGCCGAATCTAACGAATTTAATTCAACTTAATGTAGACACATTAAAATCCTTAATGTATGAAAATTAGCAGCTATGCCCTCCCACTAGAAATCGAGAAATTAAATATTAAAATGTAGTTAAAATGGGGCCAATACGTGACGAGGTATCTAGTTAATCGAAAGAGTAAAAAGCAAGCGTGTAAACTATTTTAAAAGTTTAGAATACGTCCAGTAATAGACTACAATGATTGCGTTATTTTTGTTTGTTTTACGGCTCAAAGACTACAGTGGTCATGCTGCGCCGGGACCTACTGTTTTCCGAGGAATCCGAACCTCTTAAGGCCTAGGGAACCAAACCCCGGACTACAGTGAGCAGTGCGATCTTTATGAGATCTCTGAGTAAGCGTTCTTTTTGCACTGCTGGGAGTCGAACCCGGATTAGCCGCGCAATAGGAGAACGCGTTACCACACTGCGCCACCGCAGGGCGTTATTTTTGTTAAATTTAAACATATTTGATTTTGAAGTAGCTGTAAAGTTATTTTTTTCTCTATTTGTTAAATTAAAATTCTATATTATTTTTATTTTATTTCTGAAAGTCACATCAGAAAACAATTTACTTTAATTTTTATAATCACATTGCAAGTTGCAATTCGGTTTGTGCATAAAAGAATCATTTATTTTTATTTTAAAAATTCTGTCACAAAGTATCGCTTGTATTCTATTTACTCGTGTGAGGATGAAACGGTACTTCCTTATTATAGCAGCCCCCGAAATTGTCGCCAAGATACTGTTCGAAACTCGCCAAAATCCGGAGTCTGTTGTTTACATGGTGTGAAGTTTGTGCTGCTGTTCTCGTATTCGCGTTATTTCTTTTTGAATAATCCGTGTTTTTATTTTTATTTTATTTTTTGAATATGTGAACAGCAATCTTTAATTTACCGAATAAAGAGGTGGATGCCATATAATTTTTTCAAGAAAGAGGGATTTTACCTAAGAAACAAGTACACGAAAATGGCCGTAACATACTGATTCAGGAAGCGCACATCGAATGTGATCTGAACGGTCGCGAAGCGACAAGCGAGGGGGTCTCCCTCCAGTTCGGTTCCTATGATTCAGGTAAGTGTACTAATTGCATGAAAAATACTAATTGCAATATAACATAGATTCAGTCTTATACTGATTCGCATACACCTTGGCGATACCATAGGCGTATCTTGGCGCCCTAGGTGATTTTGATGTAATCTTAAAGTCACCAAATTATTTCGGGGGGTCACTATAATAAGGAAGTACCCACGAAACAGAATATACGTAAATATATTTAATGTTGTTTGGATACTTTTTGAGGAATTTATGGAAGAAATTAAAAGGCGCCAAATGGAGATAAAGTCTCTCTTCTGTCAAACCAAAATCATTTTTTATTAATTATTTTTAGCGTTAATCTGAGAAGATAGCCAGCTAATTTTCACATATTAGGTTTCTTATGTTGTGTACTTATTGACTGAATTAAATTCGTTAGATTCGACGTATGAACTCCGGGGAGGTTTCTTTGTAAGTAACAAATAGTAATTTTTTTATACAATACATTAAGTAGATAAACGGATTAAGTAAATTATTAGATTAATATTAATAACATTAATAACATGTAGTTTAACTATATCCATCTTCCATACCTGCCAACATGTCAATTTTAAAAACCTAACAATCTTTGAGAGCCTATGTGTGCGCTATCATAAGCCAGCATACGAAATATATGCAGTGTTACATGTCCAGACTGGAAAAAGGTACTATATTTTTTCATTATTATACACAGATTACTAATAAATGTAGACTATATTAAACATAAAGTAAAATCCAAGGTAATTTCACAAAATTAAAATACATTATTTAGTTAAATGGTTGCAACAGCAACTTATACTTCACGCTACGAAAAACTACAGCAACACCAAGATGGACATAAACCAAAAGCACTGATTTATTATGATTATTCTACTTTATTGTACATTAAGTGTTAATAAGTGGGTTATTTGGCCACTGCCAAAAATACGTTATCAAATTTTTGCTGGTAGCAATGTCCTTTTTGCATATTTTTGTTTATCAAAATGTCTTCGAAGTTTTCATTAGATAAAGAGCTCCGAGATTCTATTCTGGTTTTTCATACACTGCTAAATATTTTTTCACATTCTGCATTGCTGTGAGGTATTGTTAAAATGCATAACATTACACTAAAAATTCTGCGATATTTTAATACGCCATCAGCTGATGTCAATTGACGAAAAATAACCCATTTTCGATCCATCCTTTCTTCTTTAATTACTTCATCAGACAAACTACAAGTGTCAATTCTTTCTTTTTGATACTCATTGACATTTCAGTTATTTCAAATTCACACAGTTCTAACCATAGCTGATCAATTCCTACATTAAAATCATTTCCTTTTAAGAATACAAAATACTGATGAAGCGTGCAACTTAATTGCGTACCTAACGTCATTCCGAAATGGAAATTTGTGGATATTGTTTCTGACATTTTAAAACTGCGTCATCTATAGAGCTTTAAAAGAGCCAATTGGGGAATAAAGGCCGGCGTCACCCAGATCGCACGACCTAAGTAGGTAAGGACGTTTTAATCGCGTTAATCACACGGGATTGCGCCAACTAGTGGGTAAGAACGTTTTAATCGCACCAAGAACACGAGCTGCGTCACCCTGTGTAACAGCAGCAATTAAAATGTTCTCAACCGATAGGTCCGTTGAACTGGATTGCGTCTCCCAGGCGGCCGCTGCCTGACGCCGGGTGAAAATTTGGGGATTTATTTTTAACAAAAAACCAAACGGGAGGAAAAATACATAAAAATGGAAAATCCGAAGATGTCGCCAAAAAATGGGAATCTCCCGTAAAATATAGAAAAGTTGGCAGGCATACCCTTTCCTCCTGGCGTAAAAATGCGTGCATCTTGAATTTGTGTAGTTCTTTTTTATTGTTCTTTAAAAAAAATTACGCGCAATCGTACACTCTTACCGATCTTCCGTACAATCTTACAATTCACCCAAAACCCGTGCATTGTACGACCAAACCTTACAAGTTGGCAGTAAGGATGAATGTCCCATCGTTCGCAAAAGGTACCTTATAACCCGCATGATGCGAATTCCAGGTTTGTTCTTTATGTTGATTCGTACTGTGAGAAAAATGGTAGTAATAAAGACAAATTAAAACGTACTGCAAAGACAGGTTAAGGAATAGGTGAACAAAATTAAGGACTTTTGCTGGTTTTGGGCGATCTGAGCTCATCTCAGATGGTAGAGCCTCCGCCCGGCAAGTGGAAGGTCGTGGGTTCAGGTCCCACCGAAGGCAGAAATATTTATTTTCTTTCGAACGTTTCACCATCTAATCACGCCATACCATCGGCGTTGGTATCACTACGCCAATAAACGTTGATTGATATTATTGTTTAATAAATACATATGTTAAGGTACAGCTAATCTTAATTTTTTCTAATTTGTATAAACTTTAGGTCAATTAATCTACCCCTAAATATTAAAATTTATTGCTTGAATTTTTTATGTAGTGTTTTTATATCGAAAAGAACAAATCAAGAAGATGAGACTTGTAAAAATTCATAGCTTTTAAGCTCCATCCTACTATAGAGGTTGTGGAAATGTGGTCAGATACTGAGGCAGTGGTTGGTTAAGCTCTGACCTCTGTAGAACGTAGTGAGACGTTGGTTGCTAGCGCCCCAATACACTTGCCTATCCAAGCTATCTACTCCAGTGCAGGCACTTAGCTTTCGTGTTTGCGAACTGCTAGGTTGTTTAATACAAGTTGCTAAATTATAATGCCGTACATCAAACTTGCTGACCGCTCTTTTAACAGAGTTCGGCGATGCCGCATCACAGTTCCGCTCAAACGCAACGTCATGCCCCTTGGCTTAGTGCGTATTAAGTAAGCGCGCCACAGTACTCCCCTCCAGCATCTATGCCAGTGGTTCCCAATCTTTTTCAAGCCGCGACCCACCCGCGCGTAACCAAAAGATCCGCGCCATCACTTACAATTATTTATAACCTCAAACACATACTAAATACAAAATTATGTATACAAGGTGGTTAGTAAAGTCCTTATACACGCAGATAACTGTCTAACGGAGAGAGCTATATGTACGAACGTGATGTATTATGACGCGTCGAACCCTGTTGCGCAACCGTTTGAGCACTTCACAGTAAAACTCCTTGTTGACTGTTTGTCCTTGTGGCACGAATTCACTGTGAACTACACCTTTTCTGTCAAAAAACACAATGAGCATTGCCTTGATTCGCGATTTGCTCATCCTTGCTTTTTTCGGGCGAGGAGACTCCTTGGTGTGCCACTCGCTGCTCTGGCGCTTTGATTCGGGATCGTACTGAAAAATCCACGTCTCGTCCCCTGTGATCACTCTGTCCAAAAATTCTGGGTCCGTTTCGTAGCGTTCATGCAATTCCTGGCACTTCAACAAACGCTGCTCCTTCATCTCACTCGTCAGGACTTTTGGCACCATTTTCGAGCAGACTTTCCTCATTTGAAGATCCTCCGTTAAAATGCGATGAACGATTGTTTTGGGTATTCCACACTCCTCTGCAATCACCCGAACACTTAATCGTCGGTCATTGTCCAAAACTTGACGCACTTTTTGCACCGAGTCGTCCGTTTGTGATGTCGACGGGCGTCCAGAGCGGTCGTCGTCGTTGACGGACTCCCGACCTTCCCGGAACCGCTTGTGCCACATGAAAGTTTGGCTTTTTTTCATCGCCCCGTCACCGTAGGCTTTCCGAAGCATTTCGAGTGTCTCCGCCCCGTTTTTACCCAGTTTCACACAAAATTTGATTGCATAACGCTGCTCCAAAAACTGGTCCATTTTTTGATCGACGAGGGTGCAGTAGATACCTCTGCGCGGAGCGTGACCCTGCCTCAACAACTGCCCGCAGGCGACTGATACCGGTCTCGTTTCCAAGCTCAGATCCCCCACCAACTTCTCCGCCCCGTCAGCCAGCGTTGCCAACTACAAAAAGTCATCCCGGGAACTTCTGGGACAAACTCTGTATAAGCAATAAACTACACTCTATCTTCATATTTTGCTGAATTGTATTTCCAACATTTTATTATTCCGATCACTAAACCTATTTCTAATAAATTTACATTATACAATTAATAATATTATTTTCAAAATAATACTTAATATCTCCTCATTGTAAATTTAAAATAACGTTTGTTTCAAATACAAATTATTAGTTCCCCCTGATGTCACCAAAAGAGCGCAACGGTTTACGATGTGGGAACCATAGAAAAATGTTAGTGTTTTCCCGTGTTTTGAAAGTTTCCCGCCTTTTTAGTCTCCCCCCCCCCAAAAAATTCTGGAGAGAAAAGGAGATGGAAAAATTCGGATAAGGAAGGGTGTAGTGGAATAAAAGTTTGGATGATTCCATTTCAAACGTTGGCTGGTCCCGGGTGTAGGGATCATGTTTACAAAAAGCCATCAGAAAGCAGAGGGTTAATTCGCCTTTGGGTGGAAGGGGGAGCTATACAATTTATATACTTTCATTAGGTGCTATTATACTTCCGAGAGGATGAAGGCGAATTGGGCAGGGGTTAAAGTAAGTAAGTAATACTTTATTCCTTATTATTATGTACATCAGGAGACCATACAAACGATTTGCTTGGGAAATGGAAAGAGAGCAGTAGCGATGCTAGTAACGGGGCTCTCTTTCCGGGGGACAGAGCACGGGATTTCTCGTATTCGACAGGAAACAATAACGATATAGATTCGCGCGTACAGATCCTCAAAGTTATAACAGGATTTACATTCGCAGGTGTATCACATTTACATAGTTTATGAGCAGAGTCTTGACTCGAAGATGTTACAAATGAAGGTTGAAGTCCAAAGATGAAATCTATGTAGACTTCAGAGTAAGAATGTTTTTCCTTGTAGCCTGTACCGAGAGAAGAAGTAGGAGAAACAAAAATAGTAGAAAAATGTAAATGAATTTTGAGTTGACCGTTGCGGGTGCAGTTTTAAAGGACTTTTAAAGGGAAAGGCAGACAAAAGAAAAATGGAAAAGGAAGAGCAGGGAGAGCAGAGGAGGGGGAAGAACTGAAAACTAAAAGGAAAGAGTGGGAAGGCAGAAGTAGCAGGCAGAGCATACTTGATTTAAGTACCAATCAAAGATTTTGGCTTTAAGGGTGAGAAAAGAGAGAGCTTTTAAATCTTGGGGAACCGAATTCCAGATTTTAGAACCCGTAACGGAGACACTGTGTGTTTTATAGTTTGTGCGAGTCCGCGGTAGCCTGATATCGTCCTGGTGACGTGTATTGTAATCATGTGTCGTCTGTGAGATGGAGAAAGGTAAAACTAGGTCACCTTTTGTGACTTTGTACATAAGGAGTGCAAGTTTATATTTTACTAAGAGAGTGAAAGGAAGAATGCGCCATAATTTAAAAAGTTGGCCAGCGTGTTCATGGAAGCCTGCAAAGTTAACTATTCGCATAAGCTTTTTTTTTTGCGTTCCTATCAATTGCCTAAGGGAAGTAAAATATGTGATTCCCCAGACCTCAAGACAGTAGGTAAGTTTTGAATAAAATAAAGAATAGTAAAGAATCATTAGGATATATTGAGGAACGACATGTCTGAGTTTCGAAAAAATTCCCAGGAGACTGCTAAGAGAATTGGTGAGATCGTTAATGTGTTCTTTCCAGGTTAAATTTGAATCGAAAATTACTCCAAGAAGTTTGGCTGATTTCGTTTCCTGAAGGATGGAGTTGCGGAAAGTAATAGGAGAACTGTTAGGTAATATTTTTTGCCGGGAATGGAAGATAACGTAGTTAGATTTTGCAATGTTTAGCTCTAGTTTGTTAACGTAAAGCCAACGTGAAATGTTATCTAAATCTTGGTTGACTTTTTGCACTGTTTCTTCGATATTTTTTCCCGATACCAGAAGTGTCGCGTCGTCAGCATAAAGAAACAGCTGACTATTCAGGACAGCTTGGGGCAAATCGTTGATGTAAAGAAGGAAGAATAGCGGAGCTAAACAGCTTCCTTGTGGTACAACCAACAGAAATAGTTTTGCGAGTTCAGGGAGTTTTACATATAAAAACTTATTGTTGCCTATTGAAAAGGTAGCATTTCAGTAATTTTAGAGGTGTACCCCGAATACCATACCGTTCTAATTTCG
>QLNU02003225.1:59530332-59542258 GCA_006491805.2 Dysdera silvatica | reverse complement strand
AGTGAGACGTTGGTTGCTAGCGCCCCAATACACTTGCCTATCCAAGCTATCTACTCCAGTGCAGGCACTTAGCTTTCGTGTTTGCGAACTGCTAGGTTGTTTAATACAAGTTGCTAAATTATAATGCCGTACATCAAACTTGCTGACCGCTCTTTTAACAGAGTTCGGCGATGCCGCATCACAGTTCCGCTCAAACGCAACGTCATGCCCCTTGGCTTAGTGCGTATTAAGTAAGCGCGCCACAGTACTCCCCTCCAGCATCTATGCCAGTGGTTCCCAATCTTTTTCAAGCCGCGACCCACCCGCGCGTAACCAAAAGATCCGCGCCATCACTTACAATTATTTATAACCTCAAACACATACTAAATACAAAATTATGTATACAGGGTGGTTAGTAAAGTCCTTATACACGCAGATAACTGTTGAACAGAGAGCTATATGTATGAACGTGATGTATTATGACGCGTCGAACCCTGTTGCGCAACCGTTTGAGAACTTCACAATAAAACTCCTTATTGACTGTTTGTCCTTGTGGCACGAATTCACTGTGAACCACACCTTTTCTGTCAAAAAACACAATGAGCTTTGCATTGATTCGCGATTTGCTCATCCTTGCTTTTTTCGGGCGAGGAGACTCCTTGGTGTGTCACTCGCTGCTTTGGCGCTTTGATTCGGGATCGTACTGAAAAATCCACGTTTCGTCCACTGTGATCACTCTGTCCAAAAATTCTGGGCCCGTTTCGTAGCGTTCATGCAATTCCTGGCACTTTAACGAATGCTGCTCCTTCATCTCACTCGCCAGGACTTTTGGCACCATTTTCGTGCAGACTTTCCTCATTTGAAGATCCTCCGTTAAAATGCGATGAACGATTGTTTTGGATATTCCACCCTCCTCTGCAATCACCCGAACACTTAATAGTCTGTCATTGTCCAAAACTTGACGCACTTTTTGCACCGAGTCGTCCGCTTGTGATGTCGACGGGCGTCCAGAGCGGTCGTCGTCGTTGACTGACTCCCGACCTTCCCGGAACCGCGTGTGCCACATGAAAGTTAGGCTTTTTTTCATCGCCCCATCACCGTAGGCTTTCCGAAGCATTTCGAGCATCTCCGCCCCGTTTTTTCCCAGTTTCGAACAAAATTTGATTGCATAACGCTGCTCCAAAAACTGGTCTATTTTTTGATCGACGAGGGTGCAGTAGATACCTCTGCGCGGAACGTGACCCTGCCTCAACAACTGCACGCAGGCGACTGATACCGGTCTGGTTTCCAAGCTTAGATCCCCCACCAACTTCTCCGCCCCGTCAGCCAGCGTTGCCAACTACAAAAAATCATTCCGGGAACTTCTGGGACAAACCCGGTATAAGCAATAAACTACACTCTATGCTCATATTTTGCTGAATTTTATTTCACAAACTTTTTATTATTCCGATCACAAACTATTTAATAAATTTACATTATACAATTAATATTATTTTCAAAATAATACTTAATATCTCCTCATTGTTTATTTAAAATAACGTTCGTTTCAAATACCAATTATTAGTTCCCTGATGTCGTCAAAAGAGCGCAACGGTTTACGATGTGGGAACCATAGAAAAATGTTAGCGTTTTCCGGTGTTTTGAATGTTTCCCACCTTTTTCAGTCTCCCCCCCCCCAAAAAATTCTGGAGAGAAAAGGAGATGGAAAAATTCGGATAAGGAAGGGTGTAGTGGAATAAAAGTTTGGATGATTTCAGTTCAAACATTGGCCGGTCCCGGGTGTAGGGATCACACTGACAAAAAGCCACCAGAAAGCAGAGGGTTAATTCGCCTTTGGGTGGAAGGGGGAGCTATACAATTTATATACTTTCATTAGGTGCTATTATACTTCCGAGAGGATGAAGGCGAATTGGGCAGGGGGGTTGGGTAGGGTTGCCGAAGGCGTCGGAGTGGAAATATAGTGGGAGGGAAGATTATCATCACTGAACTCCTCCAATGTCCTTTTCACCCTCGTCGCACTCGTTATGTCCAACAACGAAAATTGTGGCTTATTCTGTTTTCGGAATATAGTTTAAGACACTTGTTTCAAGCTGTAATTTCGTTTAAATACCCACGATTTATTTTATGATCATTGCTCTAAGAATTTTTTTTTCTTAACAGAATTGTGTTTGTAAAATGTGTCATTTTCTAAAACTTAGCCCTACCGCCGCTAGGCCTCGACTACACCACTGCTTGAGCTACTTATACGTGGGTGCCGAAAATTATTGTATAAACGAGGGTTGTGAGTAACATTTACGTTACCATCCAAACGAATGATTCACATTATATTACACTTTAGCACTGATCTACACCTAACAAGCAACTGCAAATGAATATTAATGAACACACACACTAGGTACAGACGTGACATCAAGTATGAAGGAACATGGACTAGCAACGTCAAACATGATTCGGTGCTCGCTGGTTCTTTAAAAGAAGAATATTTGTTTATGTTTGACAAGTATGCATGAAATGGAAAATGGGAATATTGATTTTGCTTGATTAATGACTACGACTTGATTTCCATTCGATCACTTCAGTTTGTTCATATTCGTCCATATAGTGCTTGTCGGTCGAGTATTGATCAGCAGTTACATCATCTCTGAAGCCACACTCTGAATTACCACAGAAGCATGTTGTGAATTTTTAAATATCAAATTACAATATTTTCCACGCAAAAAAAAAAGAAAAAAGCTCTTTATTCAGATGCGATTATAACATACAATTACAGTCAATAATAGGCGCAAAACAATTTAATTTTCTTATAAGTAGAACCGATACGATATTTCAATTTGCATTAAGTGTGTTGTCGTTCGTAGCTCAGTAGGCAGAGCCTCCGCCCGGCAAGTGGAAGGTCGTGGATTCAGGTCCCACAGAACGCAGAAACATTTCTTTTCTTTCGGACGTTCACAACCATCTAGCTACGTCATAACATCGGCGCTGGTATCACTACGCCAATAAACGTTGATTTATATTGTTGTTTGATATAGTTATTTGTAACTAAAAGTTATACTGCAAAGGAAACAACAGAGAAGAAAGAAACTAATAGTTTTCGAAAGTTGAAACCATTATACAGAGTATTTTGCATAATACAAATGACAGTGGTTTACTGTTAACTTAGAGCTGCCATTTGCTCGACTTTGAAATCTAAAGACTCTTCTTTTTCAGGGACGGTTGTACTTTGTGATACGAGGCCGGAAATGACACTGCTGTAGTAAACAGTCATTTTTTGTAAACAATTACAAGAATTTGCTTAATGGTGAGAACTGTTGTTTTAACCCTTTTAAAATAATTGCGAAGAACTGTTTGTGGTTTTAATTTTGATTTTGTTCTCTCAAAACAGTTTCATGAAAGCATTCAAGGGTGAAAGCACAGGTTCCTCCTTTTAAACCAGTTTCAAGCATTTGTTCAAAGACGAAGACAATGGTTATATACATTTTAAGGATAGTATATAAGTACATATGGGTGTTCATGGATGAAAATTAAAGTTTCACTCCTTTGAACCAGTTTCAAGCATTTGTTTAAGGACAAAAAATATGGTTTCTCTCCTTTGAACCAATTTCAAGCATTTGCTTAAAGACAAAAATTATGGCATCATCGTGAACCAGTTTTAAGCATTTCTTTAAGGATGAGTATTGTGGCCCTATACTTTTAACACTAGAACCATGGCTGCAGTCAAATTGACCACTTGTGAAGTTTAAACTCAAATATCTTTTAAACCTTTCGTGTTTGAAAGCTAGAAATTCTTGACTTTTCCTAAAATATGTTCCTAATAGCATATATAAAGTTTTAAAAAAATACATTACAGAGAACCGTAGTTATAAGCATATGGACCTAGAACCGCGGAAGCGATCAATTTCATCGCGTTGTCGTTTTTTGTGTAAATAATTATTATAATAATCAATTAACAAGAATAATATGATGTATAAAGTAATAATAATAAATATGATATATATATATATTAAAACATTAAACTAATTAATAATGTATAAGAATTATGCGAACATCGTGGAATTATTCAGATTTTTTTGGCTGATTGAATTTCAATATGTGAAACGAGATAATTTGGCTTGATTATCACTCAATCAGTTTATTTACATGCATGAATGAATTAGATACATTAGAAAAGTTATTAATCAATTATTAATGTTAATTATTACCGTTATTTATCAAATATTAACGTTAATTATTACCATTATTTATCAAATATTAACGTTAATTATTACCATTATTAATCAAATATTAATGTTATTCTATCAATTCGTGAAATCGAGAGGAACGTAAAATAAAACAAATGGTTCTTGCCTTTCACACGACCAAATATAAATAACGTACGAAATAATTGCAATGGATGAAAAAGTATTAGTCGTAAACGATGACAAATAACGACCATGAAAAATTGCACATCGCTCTTGTTTGCTTATCATTTAGGCATTCATTTTAATTTCTGTCCCAGTTTATTTAACTTAAAATTGATAATAGCTGAAATTTTACTTATGCATCTTTTTATTTCTGTTCTAATTTTATGATCATAAATTTAAAAGTCCTTTCATTTTTCATGATACAATCCCGGCTCAAGGAGGAGGCGATCGCCCCACCACCAGCCCTTGTATCGGCAACTAACATTGTTTTTAGTTGACGTTATGATATTAAAGATTTTTTTTTCCGTAAATAATAGTTTTCCAGAAAGAAAACATGTGCTAAAATTTTTATTTAATTGTAAAAATTAACCTAATTATTGAAAATATATACAGATTTAAAATAAATATTCCTGAGATTTAACCTAAATATGTTAGTATTGTTGAAACAAAACTGTATTTATTTATAGTTTTTTAAAGAATATTCCAGGGCGATCAAAATGACCACAGCTGCGTTTCTAGGTGTAATGAAAGTGCTGTGGTTCCAGTGTTAAAGAAATTGGATGTAGGCGTTTTGAAGATATGGATAAAAGATTTCATGGGTGTAAACCATGGTCTCTCCTTCTTGAACCGATTTTAAGCATTTGTTTGAAAATGGAAATTATGCTCTTAAAGAAATTTGAAGCACTTGTTTGAGGATAAAAATTAGGGCTTCATCCTTTTAAAGAAATTGGGTGCGTGTGTTTCGAAGAGACAAAAACGTTCATGAATAAAAATAATGGTATCATCCTTCTTGTAGCAATTTCAAGCAATTGTTCAATGCTAAAACGATGACAATCACTTTTCGAAGAAATTGGATGCAAGTATCAACTGGAGAAGATTGTAACTTCATCCCTTTGAAGCAGTTTGAAGCATCTGTTCAATAGTGACAATACAATTAGGTTCCATTTCTTCTCGAACAAGGTGAAAAGCTTCTTCGGCAAGCTGCTTTTGTGAAGATGTTCCATTTAAAATGAGCTCACCATAAAGGTAAATCCCCATGGCCTTAAAGAAAAACAAGGGCCAGTTAAAACATTTCAATGTAAATATGGAATACAAATGTTTGAGTAAAACATTCTGATAAAATATCCTGGTAAGATTTTTCTAATGGCATTTTTTTTTTTTTAATAAAATAGTTTGAAGCCATAATTTTAATAGAATAGTTTGATATTCAATAAATTTTGAAAGAATAAATATCACATTTAAAATATAATCCACCCACAAATGACACAAAAAAGTACATAGATTAGTTAAATGATTATGCTTTTGTTAATTACATATTTGTCAGTTTTTGTTAGCTGCATATTTGTTAAATCAAACAACAATATAAACTAACATTTATTGGCGTAGGGATACCAGCGCTGGTATCCCTAACGCCAATAAACGTTGATTTATATTGTTGTTTGATTTAATCTGCGTAGTGTTCGATTTATATAAATACATTTTTGTTAGTTATATATCTGTTAATTTTTGTTAGTTACATATTCGCTAGTTTTTGTTAGTTACATATTCGCTAGTTTTTGTTAGTTACATATTTGTTAAGTTTTGTTGATTGCATATAGTTAGTTGTTGGTTACATATTTGTTAGTTACATTTTTGATAGTTTCGTTTTTGTTAGTTGGGAAAATGACAATATACATTGTATTCTTTTCATTTGTATGTCAAATTCCTTGCCATTAAAAAAAAAACCATTTTTGTTAGTTACATTTTCGTTAGTTTCCTATTTTCATGCAAAAGACATTTGTGTCTTATGACACAAGGACAGTTAACATCATACTGCATGAGACCCTGCAATTTTTTTCCAATCCACGATTTGAGTCTTTGTCATTCAACGAACTATGCTCCAGACGATAGATTAGTAGGAAAACGGCAAGTGTTCGATATCAACTACATTAATTTTTTGCACACTACCTTTATGCCATTCGGTTGAGTAGGAGAGGGGGCTCATGCCTCCCCCATTGAACAACAAAGTACAGTGCCATTTTTAATGCCAAGTCACTTGGTATTTTTTTTAAGCTGCTTGAGCACCCCACAATTTTTGAATTGCTACACCACTGATACCACTATACGATATAAATGAAAAAATCAGGACTTTCACTACTAAGTTGGGTTATTTTTACGAGTGCAATAATTCTATTCAAAAATGAAAGTGGTGATTTTAATGTACTTAAAATTTAACGATAATTCAATTTATAAAAAAACCAAAACCACAATTATTATCCAAGATGGTAAGTTAGCCCTTTTCTTTATTAGAGTTTGTGTTTTTTTGCCCTTATCATGACAAGCCATCAAGCTACTAATAATAAATGACGAAGAAATGACAGCCATGCAGCAACAACAGGAGAAGCTATAGTAGGTAACTGGCATCACATGACGGCCAACTGCAAATACATAGTATTACTAGAGAGTTCCTCTCCTCACTGACTACTGATTATCAATACATAGTAAAATATACAGGGTGTCCCAAAAACATTGACCGCAGCTCTAATTCCTTAAATATCGATTCTAGACATATGTATTAAATTGGAAAGCGGCGTAAAAAAAAGGTGCAGAATTTTATGAAATTTATTAAAGTTGCAGAGGATTATTTTTTGAAGAAATACAAAATTTAAATTTTTATACGGTCCCTGTACACAAAAATGTCCAAGGAGTAAAATGTGCCTCATATCTCAATATACAAAATTTTAGCATTTTCGTGGAAAAAGAACGACAGATATGAAGACCCAAAATAATGCGACTTAGAAGAATGAATTTCCCTTCTTCCCAGCATGTATCTGTTGCTCCCTTCAAAAAGTGTTGTAAGTCAGTTATTTTGGGTCTTCATATCTCTGGTTCTTTTATCCACTAGAATGCTGAAATTTTGTATATTGACCTATTGGAGTATGGGGCACATTTTACTTATTGGAAATTTTTGTGTACAGGGACTGTATAAAAATTTAAATTTTGTATTTCTTCAAAAAATAATTCTCTGCAATTTTAATCGATTTCATAAAATTCAACCCCTTTTCTTATGCCACTTTGCAATTTAACACATATGTCTAGGATCAATATTTAAGGAAGTAAAGGGGTACTCAAGGTTTGTGGAACACCCTGTATACATTTAGTAAACAAACTGTGCGTGTGTAAACTTTAACACATTACTAAAGGCAATTTTCTAAACAAAGGGTATTGTTATAATAATATACACATAAAAACTTTCAATTTATGTTAAATTATATGCATGATGGCTTAACAATAAAACATACATAATACTGAGTGTCTCGGAAAGTCATTAACGTTTTTTTGGAATAGGGAAAAAATATTTAGTTTAAAATTTTGTTAATAAAGGGCACTACACCAGTGGCATAGCTATAGCATTTGCACACCAATGCAATCGCTGGTAAAAGGGGCCCCCACCCCATTCCAGGAGCCCACAATCATGCTATCTAAGGAGCCCTGACTTTCAAAGGTCCCTCTAAGGACAAGGGCCCCAATGCAACTGCATTGGTTACATTGGCATCGCTGTGCCACTGCACTACGCACCTTTAAATCACAGAATTCGGTAAAAAAAACTATATTTGTATTCAGGCGAAAGTTTAGAAGCATACCAGAGTACTAGTTGGTCTATGTATCCTCCAGCACAAGAAATTACACTTTGTAAGCGAATGAGAACACACCATTAACTGAAGCATGTAGCATATCCAGGTGAATGCAGATTTTGTGGCGAATGACATCCTTGATCTTCACTAAAGACGATGAGCTACTATGGTGCACTCGGGACTTCACTCAACCCCATAGCCATGATATATTTCTAAACATTTGCCTGAATGCAAATGAACATAATTTCCATGGAATTCTGTGATTTAAATGTGTGAAGCACCCTCCATCGACAAAAATTCAAATTCGATATTTTTTTTTCTACCAGAAAAAGACCCTACCTTCATGAGAATAATTTTACCACAGACCACATTCCCTCAATTTAATATTGATGCCAATATTAATACCAATTCCTTTAATTTTTATTAATTTTTGGAATGTTTATGAACTTATGGGGCACCCGGTGTTACTATGAAAGCAGGAATGATTTGTTGTTAAGCATGCATGTATGCTTAACAACGAAGTACAATAATCTCTCCTACTTATGAATCACAAGGAACAGAGAAAAAAGATAGTTAAGCAAAAAAAAAGTCAGAATGTGTTCCGTTTATATAAATTATTTTACTTATTCACAAAATACCGTAGCTGAACACAAATAGTCGTCAATTAGAATGACATTATTGCATAAGTTTACTATATATAAATTTATACAAACAAAACACCCAAGCTTAACAACAAAGAATATGTGATTAACAACAAAAACTATACAAGCTTAATAACAAAAAGAATACAAGGCTGACAACAAAAAGAATACAAGGCTGACAACAAAAAGAATACAAGCTTGACAACAAAAAGAATACAAGGCTGACAACAAAAAGAATACAAGCTTGACAATAAAAAGAATACAAGCTTGACAATAAAAAGAATACAAGGCTGACAACAAAAAGAATACAAGCTTGAAAACAAAAAGAATACAAGCTTGAAAACAAAATATTCATACTTAATGGCAATGAATAGAAATCATTATTCTAAGGAGGTGGTAACGATGAGAGTAGTTTGTAAGCTTATTGAATGCCTAATGAAGAAAGAATACAAAATTCTGAAGACAAGCATGCTAACCACATACCAAGTCATTAATAAGGAAATTCTTCAAACATATATAACCAGGACGATATCGATGCTTCGTAACCAATTCACACCATTTATGTCTGATCTGTAATCATCAAAATCATTAAAATTTAAAATACCAATTTTCAGTTTCCTCAAAGAATTGCTTAATACACATAAAATTGTTTAATAATTTTTTTTAACAAGACATATACCTTAAAATATAAATTTTATGAGCAAAACTATGCTCTTCGATTAAATGGTTATCTGATTTTTTCTTCTTCTTTTTCCAGAGCAAGCAAGATATCATGAAGTAGATCAGATGATGTTATGCGATTTCCGAGCGATAAGTTTATGCACAATCAGCTTAGTGGGAATCAGATCCAATCAATGACTTTAGTGGTTGTATGGTATTAACCATGCTTCTCAAAGTTATACTTTCTCAGATAATAATTATCTGAATATTGTTATGAGATTCAACCCCAGAATACAATGGATCCAAAAAAACAAACAAAAAAAAGCAAGTACTCGATACCAATAGATCTGAATCCCACACATGCATAGTATACAAGCGTATTACCTCTACACTATGATATAGCTTAAAACATTACAACATAATGAGTTTTTTCTTAGGTGGTGAATTCCTTTCTTAAATGATCATTTGTAATTTGACATCACAAAACCCTGATGGGTCATCAATGACAACAGTACAGGGTGTTTACCAAAATCTAGGAATCCAATTTGGGGACCCATGATCAAATTTTGGGGACTTCATAAATTTGTATTATTCACTTTATTTTTATGCATTACTGGTTATATGTGTAACGCTTACATATGATTAACTATTTAAAATATTCAATTTTTCAAAGACGATTTCGTATAAGTTTTTTTTTCTGTAACTTAAAGAATTTCCTTTACTAAGGGAAAAAAAAGATATTTGGTTGAAAATAACACTTATAGCATACACTTAATATTGTGTAATAAACCATATTGTAAGCATTTGGTTTACTGACTGCCAATCATGTCACAGATAAAATATTATGCTGCATAAAAATAAGTAACTTATTTTTTATTTACTTACTAATACATGCAAAAAATTATGAAAAATACGCTTTGATGATTTCAAATAATTTAAGATCAAATTACTTTGAAAAAAATAAATATACCAGAAGAAAATCCTCATTGCTTGAACTTATCTTGTATGAATTTTTTTCAAGATTGCGATTTTTTTTTTTCCCAGTCAGAAATAAAAGCAAAATTTAGCGACAAAAAATTTAATTCATCAATGTTTGGGGACCTCTTTTCTAATTCGAGGACTTTGGGGTTTCGGGGACCGGTAGACAACCTGCAGAACCTCCAGCTTAAATTAACCCACAGTAAATGACAGGCTGCCATATGGCTAAACTTATGGAAAATCAAATCCAGCCAAGTGAGCTCAAAGGTCAAAGTGAAGCCAAAACTTCAAAGTGTAACCTTCCATATATGTACTTGTCTTGCAATTTATAAACCATCACATTAATGTATAAAATTGACTAAAAATGTCAAATTTTGTACCAAAATCAAGGAACTGGGAGTTTTTTATTTTATCAAATCTATCACATTCGGTTGTCTGGTTTCGCCCACTAATTTTTTATTTTTATCAATTCTATCACATTCAGTTGTCTGGTTTCCCCACTTATTTGCTATCCAAAAAAATGCTTGTTCTTTGAACGGAATCAACCCCCCCTCCCCCCTTTGATATTACACGGTATGTTGAGTAGACAAAATTATTCAAAATTTAACTTTTTAAACAAATGAATTAAAAATATTAAATTCATTAAAATAACCCCACAATCAGGCCATGAACCTTAATTTAAACACATAAGTTGTAGAACAGCAGAGATGATTCCTCACCAGTGGCAGGGATGCTGCCACTGGTGAGGAATCATCACCAGTGGCAGCATCCCTGCTAATATGAATTTCAACTGCAGGAGGGCTAGTGGAAGCTACTGCTGCCCCTCTTCAGCTACTTGCAAGGTCAGGGTGTCTATTAAAAATAAGACACCCGATTCCCTGACAATTTTTGTACATCCCTTGACCTTAAAAAAAGTTTCTCAACCTGATTTTTTACAACTGATGAAATATTATTTATAAAATATAGCTGAAAATTCCTAAATGTTGTCAAATTATGATGGAAAATAACTAAACCAGTAAAAAAATAGTTAAAGTATCGTACTAAAATTACAATTCAACACACGAGTAAAATTGAAAAAAAAAAAGGGGCGGGGAGCATAACCGTGATCAATAACATCGATTTTGTGATCTTTTCTTGACTGGTGACTTCTTAACCTTTCCTTGACTTCCATGACCTGAAGGTGGCAACCTTAGCAAGCTTACAAAATCAACTCAGAGCCAAGATGTGGACACTCACTCTCTTCTTCAACATCACCACAAGCGCACAAAAAATTAAGTAAAATTGAACTTTTCTTGATAAAGGGGGGGGGGGTTAAGGCTTCCCAACGGAGCATATGACTGAAGACATTTAACAATAAAAATGTGTTAATTTTAAATACCCTTCTTCTGTTTAATCAATAAATTCCATCACCCAGCGTTGTTCGTTTTTTTCCGAATAAGTTTTTTTTTTTAAGTATGAAATTCTTCAATTTAGTTGTTAATCTCAAGATGAGTTTATTTTATTTCTTACGGTTACGTGGCATATTATTTTCCCATTAATGCATATTTTAAAAAGCAATTTTTTTAAAAATAACTTCCCCTTATTAGGAAAATAATGAATTTAGTTGGGAATTTTATATTTAGTATACTTAGGTAGGAAATTTGAACTTCAGCAA
>QLNU02003225.1:59475676-59502933 GCA_006491805.2 Dysdera silvatica | reverse complement strand
ACAGATGTTGAATGTGTGCCTGAGGAAGAGCATTCCAGATTGCTTGTATGCAACCCCAAAGTTCATCTGTAGTAGCTATGGGACGAGGATCACGAGCGAGACGCCGACCAACGAAATCCCACACATGTTCAATCGGCGACATATCCGGCGAATAGGCAGGCCAAGGAAGAAGCTGTATCTGTTGTGATGAAAAGAAGTCTTGAACATTCCTGGCAATATGTGGGCGGGCATTGTCCTGTTGAAATACAGCTCCGGGAATGCCTTGAAGGAAGGGAACAACTTCGGGCTCCAGAACTTCATTGATGTACCGGTTGCTGTTAAGATTACCCACAATTCGTAGCAGCTGAGATCGTCCATGATACGCAATCGCACCCCAGACCATAACGCTGGGGGTTCGTCCACTATGACGTTGGATAACGCACTCCGGAAGGTGGCGTTCACCGGTATAGCGTCTAACACGGATGCGGCCATCACTGTACCCCAAATTAAAGCGGGATTCATCAGAAAACACCACTTGTTGCCAATCAGCACGCCAGTCTCTATGTCCATGAGCCCATTGTAGCCGCAGGCGCCGATGGTTTTGCGTCAGGAGGATCCTGTATAAAGGAACTCTTGCACGCAGTCCACGGTGCAGTAGACGCCGACGAATTGATGAAGCACACAATGATACACCTGTAGCAGTGCACCAACGTTCTGCCAACTGTCCAGATGAAGCAAAACGGTCCGTCACCGCCATGCGGACCAGGTGTCTATCATCCCGTGCTGACGTCACCTTTTCAGCTTCCACTCCCGGATTTCTGAGTTGTCTAGTAATCTAGAATCCACTGCCTCCACCATTGGCGTACGCAGGGGGTATTGATGGGGTTGTAACCCCCCCATTGCAAGGAAATTTTGTATACTTAACTTGGGAGTATGCGAACTGAAGCTCTGTAACCCCCATGAGTCTATAGCCTCCTTACGAACTTTCTGCGTACGCCTATGGCTTCCACACTCGCATCACTGTGCTGCTGTTACGCCCCATACGAGCTGCTATTGCACGATAAGAAAACCCTCCTTCACGAAGGCCGATCATTCGTCCCCGTTCAAACTCCGTAACTTGCTGAAATGTCGCCCTCTTTCGTCGTAGAGGCATAGTGACGTCTCATGTAACGTTTACCACTAGCAGATAGCCATACACGCCCCGCTACAGCCCTCTATTTATACGGATCCATCAGCAGTTCAGAGGGCGCTGCTCAGCCCACGCATGCGTGATGACTCTGAAATTCTAATCATTTGAATAGCATACCCTAATTTGCATTTCCTGAAAGTTTCAGCTCAATCAAGTGATTCCTTCATGGTGTTGCAATTTTTACAAACAAGAATATATGTGCAGTTGGTTAGCGTTGGCATTGCGCTGATTAGAAACTCAGGTTGATGAGAGATTCGGTGTGTTGGTTGGTGGTAGCCCTGTAGTCACGTTGGGGCCAGAAGAGGCATGGCCCCAGTTGACTCGTACTTGTGTCCCAGTTGTCCCATCGAGCTATTTATATATATAGAGTAATCCCCAGGTGCCTTGTGCCCCATGTGCCCTTTGCCTTGTGCCCCATGTGCTCTTTACCTTGTGCCCCATGTGCCCTTTCATCCTGGCTATAGGCCTGGTTGGTGGTGTGTTGTCTCTAGTCATAAAGTTTCCCCAGATGGGAAATTCTATTAAGGCATTTTGTATTTTCTCCAAAACTAATCTCCAGAACCAATCAACAGCCAATTATTAAATAATTTAATATCGCCATGACGTTAATTCTTTTTTATATTAGATATAATTATAGTTTGCAAGTCAACTAACTGCTCGTGGCTTCCTTAACAGCTCCCATAGCTATTTCGCCATGGCCCACAATGGGGCCATATGGCTCTAAGAACCACTGGTTTAACACATTAATTAGCGTGTAATTGTCATGTGAAAAGAATGAAATGTCAGCACGGGAAATGCCTTTTATATAATGCTAAACACAATTAAGAATTTGACATTGGCTAACTCGAGCGTATTATAATGGATTTTGCAGATAAACTAAGTCGCTCATGACTGAGATCCATTTCATTAATTCATGAGAAATTTTAGTAAGGAGCTAAGTACAAAAAAGTTCAGAAATTCATGAAAAAACATTCAAACATTTATAACAACTGTGCTTACAAAAACAAACTCACTCAAAACAAGTCAAAATTCTAACAAATTTTAAACAACTAAAAAAAATGAATAATAACTGTTACAATAATTAAAAAAAGGAAATATATTTACAATAAAATGTAGTGAAAGTTGATTTCTCATTTTAGATACAAATTTCTCATCATTCGAGCGTGTTGCGTGAATTACATTTGATTTACAATGCTCGCATTAAAACACATTATAAAACACTGTGTCACCACGACACGTTCTGCGACACTTGGACCATCTCCATTTACTCTACAAACTTAACAACAGCAGCTTTATACGTGCATGATTATATATATATAGTATATATATATATAAAAACACAGCAATAAAGAAATAAAACCACTTTTTCAATGACAAAGGCAAGGTATATTTTATAGAAGAAGATTGGTCAAAGCTCAATGAATTAAATTTAAATAAAAATTTGACACATGAAGCAGATGTGTGTTTAGAAACACATATGTATTTCAAAAGACTCACGTATGCTAATGTTCCAGATTTACGTAATAAGTATTCCAGCTTCATTCAGAAGGCTTGAATTTTTGATATAGAGCTAAACCACGTTAATGTGAAGTACTTTTAAAAAGAACAGTTTCTGGAATTGTCGTTAAATTGCATATAATCTGATTCCATCTTTTCGGATATCACGAACAATTTTCAACATGAACACATTTTTTGTGACTGAAAATGTTCACATCAATGAGGTTCAACTGTATGTAATGGTTAAATTATCAGCATTTTGATCGTCTGTCTGGAAGCTCGCTCACCTTTGTGCTGGCAACGGGACCACTTACTTGCTATTTGTAATAATGTCAAATCCCTTTATTCGGCCTATCATATTCCAGAGAATCAAGCTTCTGCTGCATAAATGAAATTCTACTGCTTTCAAGTTTCTAGATTATTCTATTTCAGAATTACTCGGGCAAATATTACTTTACATGGCAGCGCATCTGCAGAGTTGGAAAAAAAGGCAACGTCTGGCGATATCTAAGCTTACATTATTATTAATATGCAACTATATTCAGCTGCAAGTATATTAGGAGATATCTATTGCAGTAGACCCCTTTTTAACTGGTCCCACTTTTATCGGCCGCCCCTTCAAGCAGTATCACCATCCACTCGGCTGAAAAACTCAAAAAGCCAGTTAAAAATTTTTTTTAAAGAATTGTTAAAAACAAACAAAAACTTATTTTTGTTTTAAAAAACAAGCCTTCCATTATATACTCAGTTAATGTCTAGCAACGCATTTTTAAAATTTGATTGGCGTGTGATCTTTTCCTTGATTCAATCTTATTTCCAATCTCCTTTATAGTTTTTAATGTTACAAAATTTTCTTGCTGTATGTCTTTGCTTCTTTATATAATAATTATATATCTTTTAAGGTAAATTAATTTGAAGTTTTCGTTATGATGCCCGAATTTTAACAGTCTTTTTTTATGAACGGCTCAATTTTTGGATGAACCGGTCGAGATCCCGATGCCATAACCGGATAAGAGAGAATCACATTGCACATTTTAAAATAACAAAGTACTGTTCACAAAATTATTAGATTCTGGTAAATATAGGTTATTATTCCTTAAATCAAGCCGACAGTTTCAGTTGTTTTTATACTTTGACTATGGAGAAATTTCTCATACATTCTATTTTTTCTTTACCTGCTTGCGAATTCGAGATTTTTATTAAATTGCCTAACTTAATTAGGTAATAAATGTACTGTGGGTGTATATATTTATTAAATAATTTCAACAACTCTTTCAGGGTTAGAACTCTTTGTAGTTAATTATGACCGAACTTGGTTTTTGAGAACAACATTCGCTGTTGAACGTCAGTGGCCTCCCTATTTTTAGATCTTTCTAATCGTACGCAAGGTAATTTGACGTAGCATTATGCAGACTAGGTTTATATGTCAATGTTATAACTTAATTTAAAATGTTGCTTAACTTTACTTTAGCCTTATAATGTTGGCTTCAGCTCGCAAATATTTTCAATTGTTCCAAACTCGTGCTTTACGAATTAGTTATTGTATCATGTTTTACCTGGGTGACTCTTGTTACGAAAATTTTATCATTTTTGGACTAATCCTATTAAGCGCGAAACTTTTTTGACCAGTATTTCTTCTATAAAATAAACTATTCAAAATTCTTAGTACAATACCACCGGGTTTACATTCAGGTGCGTGTAAAGCAGTTCTAACACAGTACTCAGTGATTGATGACTGAACAAGCACACTTCGTTATTTGATAGAAACGGCGAAGCATCATGACTGTATTTAATTAACAAAAACAATGTTGACATATTTACTGAAATATATTAAGAAAAATATTCACCCTTTCTCCAAATCAACTTTGTCAATTTGAAGAAACTTATTTTTATCGCTGTTTTCATAAATTTGTCGGATATCAAATCTATTTCAATTAAACACCATCTACTTTCTAGCTTTAACCTCTAGTGAATGTTGTCTCTAATCCTCCGTCGTTTCTATTTCAAGCTTTACAAAAACATAACAAAAATATGTTACCCACAGTGAGAACTGTCTTTTACAAGGTCGCATATCATCACAGGTCATTATCACACATGTATTCACCGTTTAGTATTTCTAATACTGGCATACCCTTCTTAAAACATCTCATTTCTACATAGACCTAAATAGAAAGCGCAAATGCACTGCGAAAAATACGTCCATTACAAAAGATTCCACATATTCATTAAAGGGAGTTTATACCTATCACTGACTTTCGTGGAATGAGTTTATCGTTAAGTTAAATGTCTTATTCTTTTGCCAATAGATATGGCATCATTCATACCTTTCATTTTTACTATTTTGGGTCTACTTTCCTCTTTTTTTTTTCTACCCCTCCCCTTTTATCTTAATTTTCCTCTTTTACGCTTCCCACACTCTTCTTATTTTTTACCTTTCCCGCTCCCTCTTCCCCCTGCATTCTTCTTTTACTCTTATCTTTTTACCTTTCCTATTTTTCGTCTTGTATTCTTCCTGTTTTTTCCATTAACTCTTCCTTTCTTTCCTACCCGTCCCCTTTTACCTTACTTTTCTTCTTTCACCCTTCCTACACTCTTCCCATTTTTTACCTTTCCTGATCCCTCTTCCCCTTGTATTCTTCTTTTACTCTTACCTTTTCACCTCTGCAGTTCTTCGCCTTGTACTCTTCCTGCTCTTACCCTTCTATCTTTTCGATTCTCCCCATTGTATTTTTCCTATGCTTACCTATCCTATTTTCTTCTCCTTGTACTCTTTCCATTGTTTTACCTTTTTACCTTCTTTATTCTTCCCATTTATGTATGCTGTGTGTGTGACCTTTTCTACTCTTTCTCGCTTTACCCAGTTTCTTCTTTTATTTTCCCTATTATTGCCCTTTTTTCTGTTCACGTTTTACTTTTTATACGCTTCCATTTTTATTAGGTAGTGTGGTGTGTTTTATGTTTTACGTGTCTTTCCAATTTAGACAATGACCACTCTGATGACAATGATTGTTTTAATCCCATGATGGCTTTGTTGGCTGGCGAACTCCATTCTGTAATTAGCGATACACTGGTATATAAAAATTTACCACAGCTTTCTATTTCTTCCTTATAGCTCTTCCAGTCACACACAAACATGTGCAGTTTGCTAAGGCCAAATCTGTGTATATTACTTACTCAGTTATAAATACAAATTAAAACGATATTTTGAATTTTGACTTAAGTAAAAATAAAAACAAATTCCATTTTTTGTTTATAACAGGGACGTGCCAACGTTTTGGAGAGTTGGGGGGGGCAGAGATTTTTTTTACGGCCATAAACTTGTGGTGCCATCCACTGCCACAAATTCTCAACAGTTATTATAAATCTTAATTAGATAAATTAATTGTTAATTAGATGTTAATTAGTTAATTAAATAATTAAAATAAAAATAATCACAAAACAACAACCATTTCAATGATTTACAATTTTACTGATTTCGCAGAGCACTAGGCTTTAAGATCGATATTTTCACAAAGGCAGACGGAAAGAAAATGTACAGGTAAAGAGACACTAATTGTTTTTAAACAATACATACGCCAGGGAGCACTCTCAAAGCAGTATTATTGACGGTATGGTGCTGACATCTATTGACAGGAAACGAAATTAGAATCTAAAGTTGTTTCAGCTTTGCTACATTAGTGGCAATGTTTAATGATATTTTTGAAGTTAAAATTTTAATACTATCATTCCATAATGGAAAAGGGGGTCGAAATATACCTTTCGCCCCTCCACTTTCGAGACTTGGTGGACGAAACCCCCCCTGCCCCCATTGGCACGTGCCTGACCTATAAATTGCAATTTTAGGATAATTAAAATCGTGAATTTAAAAGACCTTATGGCAATAAAAAATCGATTTTCACCCCTCCCCACAAAAAGACTAAAAATCCCGAGATGTTGCCTAAATTGTATTTTTCTTTTAATTTTTAATTTTATTCACTTTTTTTTTTTGGTCATTCAGCATTTTTTTACAAAGACGTTTATAAACAATGCACTAGAGAATATTTTAAGCATTTTAGAAAAAATTTTACTTATCAAAACAGATTTCATATTTGCATCAAAAAAATTTTTATAAAAAAAGGCACGCAAATATAGGCAATCAAGTGGGCTCTACACCTCGAATATAAAACATTAATTTGTGTGTTCTCAAGAGATATAGAGGGCGCTGGACTACAGGAAAAAATTTATCCTTCAATATAGAGAAAAATATTTAAAAGAACTTACATCAAATTGTAAAAAAACATCCCAATGTCCCGCACATATTATTCATTTATAATTTGTTTTAGAGGGCGATAAATATTTTCTAGAAAGTCATAAGCCACCCCCCCACCAGTGACGCCAATGTTGTCTACTTTTTCTAAACGGAATATTTAAAAGCTATTGAACTAATTTTCAATTTTAACGCTTAAAGTTGGCTTTGAGAAAGCTATAATTATTGCAGAAACTATAATTCTTATAGAAACTGATAGTGTTAAATATAAATAATCGTAGCAGATGATAAATAAGTTTAAGCATAAAGCAGCATCTGGCAACACTTGAAGATAAAACAGGGATTAATGATACGTATCCACGGAGCCTATTACATTCGAACTGATGTCAAACAACATCAAGATGTTAGAACTAACACTGTATATAAATCAACTATTCTAATTTCAAGTAATGTTGTTAAAACACTCTTCACATATTAATGAATTGAAAAAAAATATATATATATATATGTATGTGTGTGTGTGTGTGTGTGTGTGTGAATTTATTCCGAGAAGCATAGAAATTTGGACAGTGGTGACGTCAGCAAGAAAATTCAAACGCCTAGTTGCCAAAGCCATTCATGTGCTATGATTAGATTTTTTACATATTTGAATGCAATTAATACTATTAAATTAATTATTGTAATGAATATAAAAGCATATTTTTAATATTATTATTAATAATATAAATAATGTTAAATTATAATAATTATTTAATCTATAACTGCACTCATAAATTTCTACTATGGATCTTACTTTTCTAAACCGAAGAAAATACAACCAAATCTCTGTTAAATGAAAAATTTCATAGATGTTAAATTACTTGTAAAGAAAATAATGATTTTACGGATTATGGTGGAACCCGAACCCACGAACTCTTGATTGCCGGTCAAGTGCTCCAGCAACTAAGCTACAGGTGTCAGTCATTTCCTTCCTTATGAGCATATATATTGATTTTTTACGAGTAATTTAACATCTGTTGATGCCATATCATCGGCTAATATGAAAAATTGTTGATTTAATAATTTAAGAACAATTTCATGTTGCTAATTATAATTGGTTCTAAAAAATCATGAATGCTTCTTTTTCCACTAAAATGATGAAAATAATGTTCAAATATAATTTATCTGTAACTGTTTAATTTAAAATTTAAATGTTTTACATATATACTCATGTTTACACATATACTCCATGTATATACACATCCTCACTCAATAAATTTGTTTTGATTATAAATCTGATAGTCTTTAATCAGTGGAGTAACAATTCAAAAATTGTGGGGGGGACTTAAGTAGCTTTACGGGGGATTATATGATATAGCATTAGAGAAAATAATATATTTTGATATCCAAAGGGGGATTGGACCCCCTGAACTCCCCTTTCTTTCTCCACTGTCTTTAATGTAAGTTACCTGAATAATATTGAGCCCGTGAAAGGCCATCTAGCGAGAGTCTCCCCACAACAAATTGGAGTTTTTGATTTTCCTAAATACGAGTTCGATTTGCCCAAACTTTATTTGCCCTCGAGTTCTAAAGTTTTAATCTAAGTTCATTTTGTTATTTAAAAATTTCATTTATTATTTCTCTCTCTCTCTCTCTTGTGTTTTCCATGAAATGATTTTTTTTTCTATTTCTGTTTATAACGGTCTAAAGGTGATTTAATTTCAGTTGATAAAAATTTGAAAGCGATTTAATAAAAAACTTCTTATTCATTTTGATTTTAAAAAATAATACGAGTTCTAAGTGCATATTGATAAAAATAAATGTTTTACAAAAGACTATATAGATCAAATATATAGTAAAACGTAGCCAATGGTTCCATATAGGTACTTTTCTATTATGTCACCTTAAATGTGGCTCTTTGTAGTGTCCTTAAACGTACTCCTTTTCTATGGATATCAAATACTCTATTGCAGTTCTTTAACTTTCCTAAACCGCGGACCCCCCCACTTTAGAGATCACTCGCTCTCGGAGACCCCCAAAAATTAACTCAAAGTTTAAAGCCCGGAATTTGCATCATACATATTTATTTCTAGTGTTTCATCACTAATTTTTATGCAAATGCAAATGCTATTTTCTTACTATTTTTCCGAACCTTTTTGAAATACTGGGAGGATCTCGAGGACACCCTTATATGGTAATGCGGACCCCTAGGTGTCAGCGGCCACAGTTGAAGAATCACTACTCTATTGCTCTCCTTCGCATCCATATTTTACGAGATACATGTTTGTTTGTTTGTTTGGCTTTTTTATGGCGCAAGAGCATCTGGGCTATACTGCGCCAACGAGATATATGGCAATATATTGTTTTAATTGGGTTTCTCAATCTAAGGATGACCTGTTTGTACGAGGATTGAAACGTTGAAACGGAAAATTTTGTCCTCACTTTTGCTTTGTGTATATTTTGTGTAGTGGAAGTCAGGGGCGTAGCTATTAAAAAATTATGGAGGGGTTAAGTAACCTTAAAAAAAAACAAAAAACATGTGAGATTTGGTGTTCAACAGAAAAGACATGTGTCATGATATTCAATTGGAGAGGCTTATGTCCCCCCCACCCCGAGATCCTCATTCACAGCGCCACTGATGTCTTTAATTGTGTCTTTATCTTTACTCGTACACATTTACGTCATTTTGTCAGAATTTTATGGAAAATTAAAGACCTACTGAAGTTCACAGAAGTAATTGCTACGGTTCTAATAAACTAAGCGGTTTTCCAGTTCACCATACTTAGCTAAGTTAAATGTGGTTTATAGTTATGTAAAGGAGTTGGATCTAATGCACGGTAAATTTACGACATTGTTTCATGGATCGCCAATAGGATCGCTTCGTTTCGAGCCACAGATCTCTTCGTTCAGATTCAGGGTTACTATATTTGCGGGTTACCACAAAAGTCACTTCCTCGCACTTTGGCGACAAAAAAAAAAGTACCAGTTTCAAACAAAAACATTACAAAATGGTGTCTTCTAATAATTAACGCCAAAAATATAATCATACAAAGCACGACATTTCGTAACTAGAAACGACAACTACGAGTAATAGTTTCAATATAAAGCACTTGGACACGATGCAACGACAAATATATATAGCACCGAATATCAGAGCACAACCGACAGATACAGTGAAAATTTTGGAATGGGATTATAGCATTTTACAATGAAATAAAACATGGCTGAGATATTCATACAGTAGGCCAAGAATGTTAAAACATGTGAGGGAATTAACTATACTGACCAGTATTTTCAATTCCAAACTTTATAAAGTTCCTACTTATTTTTTCACAAAGTATTTTCAAATTGACATAAGTAACTCGCTATATAAAAATGATCGTCATCCTCTGTGAAAATCAAGCGTAGACACAAGGGGGGTGGTCACAAGGATCATGACCCCTTAAAAAAATATTTATTCACTGTAAAAAATTCCTTTTATGATAAATGAAGGGTATTAATAAGACCATGGCCAATTCTGTCCTTGATCCCCCCCGAAATGGAAGTCTGTATCCGCCCCTGGTGAAAATACCATCTAATTTAATTTGTTCTTTGTCTTTTTGCGACGCAAGGAAAACAAAGGACATAGGCTTAAAATTACATGGGGCAGGACCCCAATAATTTGAAATAAATTTCAATTTTACATATACTGTAATGTAAGCCACATAATATATACTTGGGCCCCGTTTGAGTAATTTGGAAAATTCAACATTGATGGCAAATGTTATATTATGCTGGAATTTACAGGTTTTCCAGCAATCCAAACTTCTGCTACCACAGAAACCAAACTTGGATTATGGTGAGCAAAGAAATGGCACGGCTCCTACGATACCATTGAGAGTCGAACCCGAGTTAATGGCACGATAGATGATGCGTTACCGCTACTCCATGACGTACGATAACACATGGCTTATATGGTTATGAGGCTTATACCAAGCCATGGCTTATATGATTATGAGGCTTATACGTTGGTGCGCCACCGTATAAGACAGTGGACCCACATTTTCCCCAGGAATTCCCACCTCTTAAGGCTTTGTGGACCAATCTTCGGCCTGCAGTGAGCAGTTAGTCAATAAGCGGGTTTTTTGGGGTGGGGGGGCACCGTTATCGTTAGGGATCGAATCCGGGATAACGGCACGCTAGGTGAACGCGTTACAACTGCGCTACCCAAGAGCGTTATTTAACTTAAATTCACGCTAAACGATTACGCACATGTTCAGCTTACTCATCCCAAATTTACGTTGCACCACTATGCGCAATTTTAGCGTACTTGTCTCAGATTTATATTGTATGATTAGTTGACAATGTACTTATATTGGCCTTTTAAATAATCTTAACTGTGTGCATAAGTACGATTAATTAACGTACATATTAATTACTGATTCTACATACCTTTTCGAATGTTTTAAACTTATATGGAGCTCATTGCTTATGTGGAGCTCAACTCATGTTTAAAATACTACATCTGTTAGACATGAAAACGTTTATAGCATAAAATTCTTTTAAATGAATTTTAACATTCTTCATTTTGCCATATACATAGGCTTAACGGCTTGACTTCTAAGCTTAACGACTGCTCTTTAGAAAAAAATTGCTCAGCATGTTCATCCATGAGCGAATGCATGATGCAGAATGATTATGACGCAAGGGCATAATTGCCCTTGCGCCACTGAATACGAACATTTAGAAAAGAAATCTTGGAACAATATATGGACTGGAACATGAAATTTAAGTCCTTGGGGCAGAAAATAGGCCGTATATAAGAAATCGCAACAACTGCTAAGCAGTTTTGTGCATTAACACAATTCACGCTATTTAAAATTTTCACAAAGTATGCCATTCGTTCTTCCATAGCACGCAGCTTAAGTATAGTATAAAGCATGAAAACATTTACGATATTTTCAATAATAACTTTTATAAATTATATAACATTGTGTTAAGTTCCTCCCACCTGTTTTAACACGTCATGACCGAAGGTAAGTGATAATCACAGGTACAGGAAGAAGGTTTAAAATTATTCATGTCTGGTTAAGACGATTACTTTAGTTCCTTGATGTCTGGGTTGATAATGACGTCAAGACAGGTTGAAACATAGCACTGAATATAATTTCGTTTTCTGTCATCTATATTCAGATTTTTACAAGAAAAGGCGCGTTTTATTTAAATAATATGTATTTGGGAATGTGGGGGGGACCATTGTGGATTTACATGTTAGTTATTGCAAATTCGGCGACTTACGACATATTAAAATATTAAAAAAAAAGTAACAAGCTCGTCAGTTCTTCAAAGATGTCATGGACGTAATTAAGGAAAAGCATACAATTATCGAACGTTTTTTCCCCTGAAAAAGTAGTTTACCTTTTTAATTATTTTTAAATAATTAAACAAGTTCAAGATTACAGACAAAATTTGTGGTTTAATTTCAGCAGAGGCTTAATAGCTGCATTCAAAATTTATAATTATTTTAAAGCATGTTCATTTATATAAGGGTCTCACTCATTCACATTGCAAGGAAAAAATTCTCTGAATTTCTCAGGTTTTTTCCTAATTTGCTTCCCAAAAAAATCACTAACCAATCACAAGCAACTTTGAACTGAATTTCGGTTGCCAGGGAAATGGCTTTGCGTTCATGGAAATTTGGTTATTTATAATAGAGGTTAAGAAGGTATTTCCTGATTTTTCTAGGTTTGACCAAAAACCCTCATTTTTCCCTTTTTCCCTAACTTTCGGGAATAATTTTCGAATTTCCTAACAATTCTAGTTTCTCCATGTGAAAGGGATCCCTACTTTTAGTAGAAGGCTCATTTACTAAACGATGATCATTTGTCAGAAGATCATGAGCGTGACGACAGAGTCATGATGTTTACGTTGGTCATTAATTAACAAATGAACATTATTAATTAACTATTATATTACTATAATTTTCAAAAACCAAGAACTGCATAATTATTTTAAAAAATAACAAGACGATCACTTGGAAATGGGGTAATATGCAAAAGTTCTAAAACTTTTCTAAAGCCATTCACATTTTAAACTATGAACAAATTTGAATTGAGGAGAATCTTTTATCTTCATAATTGGCAAATCAAGATTAATATAGAGATTAACGAAATTTACAATAATCGGATTCAGATTGCTCTAAGTTCTATCTTTGGAATCTTGTTTCACAAATAGTTCCATTTGTGGAACCAACATCAAGCGAAATTTTCATGGTCGAATTCTCTCTCTTTTTTTTTTTTTTTTTTGGTAAGTTAATTTGCTAGCATTGAAAGCTTCCATTTGTTTCAATCAGCTACCAGACAGTCAAATAAATTTCATTTCTTTTTTAATTTAGTCATTTTTTGTTGAAGAATTATTAATTTTATATTTTAATAATTGATAACTTATTAACATGCCATGCTATAGTGCTGTTGGACCCGAGGTCATTTGTTTTACACTTTGGGGATTTTTTCATTAGCGCTCTACATTTGTCAATCTCCGCCGATGCTATTTCCCAACCGAAAGCTTTTAAAGTATCTTTATGTATAAAATAACAAAGAATAAAGTATTGTTATTATTAGTATTGCGTGTATAGGCGAAATAAGAGCTGGGCTTGTATGTCAGCTGGTATGTTGATGTCCTCTAAGCTAGGAGACCTGCGGGCAAAGTATAGAATTTGATAAGAATGGACAGGTATCCTCAAACACATCGACTTAGTTAAGGACATTTTATTTTTAAATTACGAGGTAATTTTTATTTTACCGTGTACCACCAGCCGCCCATTAATACATTTAGGAAAACATCAGTGCATGGAACAAGCGTTCTGGTTCAAGTTTATTGTTCACGATTCCCAAATTTGCATGAATGTTCGAAAATAAAATCAAATTAGGGAAAAAAAAGTAGATTTGCTTAGTTTCAAAGATCTACCTATTACCTCCTTCCTGGATCCGCAATTACTGAACAAACGTGTACACGGAAAAAAAACACGCAAATGAATTTGGACGGGCAGACGACGCCCTAGGCAAGAACTTAAATGAAAACGATGACGTCTCAAGTGTTTGAGAAGAAGCATTCCAACTGCTCGTCAGGCAAGTTGTAGTAAACCTGGCTGATGTTGAATGACTTCCTGATGGCCAGTAAATCCTCGATGCCGCCGATAGGGTTAGCTTTGGTGGACCAAACACTTAAGGAACTGTTAGGAACTTGAAACAGTAACCTCTGCATTTCGGGAATGGAGTACTTCAGGAGGGAAGCATGTACAGGAAAGACCACGGGCTGCATCAGGGTGTACTCCTTCACCAGCGCCACCATGCGGTCAACGGATTCGCGTGGATATCTGGAAAATACAATTTCTTGAATGCGCATAAAGTAACTACAGTTATCTCCTCCATTAACGACATCCAAGAGGCGGGAAAATGTTGTTAGACAGAAAAATACGTTAATTACAAGAAATTAGTGTAATTATTTTTAAAAACTCTTCAAATACAGAATGCGAGACTATAAAATTAGTATGTATTTTCACAATAGGCGTGGGGTCACATGGACCCTTGGTGCTTCAATCCCCATTAATTTAAAATAAACTGCAATTTTACATATAGCACTCTTGCAACGAAAGTGTTACAACTCAAAAAATCCCAATCTTCAAGAAACGCAAGAAACTGTTTCTGGCTGCACTAAGGGACGTTGTGTTCGTCTAATGGCATGTGCCAATTAGAGGAAATCCGAAAACTTCCGGTCTAACATTTTGCACGGGAGAATACAGCACTGTTTTCTACACCTGGTTGTAGGAATTTGGTTTTACTGGACCTGGTTGTACTGAATTTTGAGTTGTAACACTTTCGTCGCAAGGGTGCGATATATTGAAATGCATAAAGATACATAATATATGTGCTTTCCCCACCTCCCTCAATAATTTCGTAAATTCTAGATTGATGATACCTTTCTGCATGCATTTTTTAGCAACTTTGAGCTTTTCAAAAAAATTTTCCATATATAACTGCAATTCAACAAATGCAATGTCTAAACAAAGGTTACTGATACGCTCTAAAATCATCATCTCTAAAATTGAAGTAAAAAGAAAAATATCCAAAATGCTCTCATTTCATAAATTCAAAGCTTAAGTCAGACATCATATTTATAAATAGGGACGAACTGGGTCAGTGAAAGCATTTTGTCTTTTGATGCCTTTGGCAGCTGACGCGAAGTGCTGGACGAGAATAACCGGGTAATGAGGAATTTAATGGTCCTTTGCATATCAAATCGGATTGATTCTTTGGGCCATAACTTAATATTACCTTTTGCTCATCTTTACGTTAGAAGTCAAATCGACGTCGTAATATAGAGGAAAGGGCTTTTACTAATAATTAACATTTACTTGCTTAATACATTTTATTAATACATAATTTTATTTTTTAACTGAATTTTCTTGCTGAATGCGTGTTTTCCAATTCCTAGACAGTCCAATAAGAATAATTTTACACGACACGCAGCTTTTCTTGAAGAAATAAGAATTTTCTATTTGCTCATTTTCAAGCATTTTAAAACATGAATTTTCACATATAATATGGTCTTGATTAATATGATGCATATTTTTTTATAAAATACGTTAATTAGACGGTGGAGTTAACCCATTCAGAGGAAAATTTCACTGTGACAATTTCAAGATTTCTCGACATTCATTTCGTCCTAGGTGAAGTAATTTCAATGTCCAGTAGTTATTGCATTCTTCTTCTGAAATTGATTCCGCATATGGAAATGAATACTTTATTGACGTGAGTTTCACTGATGTTTGTGACAGAAACTGTGACAATCATGATTGAGTGATTTTATTAGTAAGAAATTTTTATTCATGAATTTTAACAAGTGTATCATATTTATACGAGCATAATTTTCGCTGGTACCACTTCATAGGTGAAATTTCCATTAGTGTGTACCCTTTATTTATACAGGTTTCGTCAGCATAAATTGTAAGATAATGTGAAACGGATTCTTTAGTGTGATATTCATAAGTGGTTATCTTGTTTATATATTGCCTTTACAAGTGATCTAAGTAAAGTGAAATTTAGGCAGTGATATCTGTTTATAACAATACTGCCTATTTCGATTATCGACGTTTTCCGGGATCTTGATAGATAATGAATGCATCAGGTTCAACCCCTTCTATAACGATAAACCATCTAAAACACACCTTTTCCCATAACTTAAAATATCGTTATACACGGATTTCACTGCAAATGATTATCTCAGTAATCTGTTATTTATGATACGCGCGCGCCATATTTACTGATACAATCTTAACTGAATGCACAATTTCTATGGATGTGATGCCCAGAAATTGCTATTTTAAAAGAATGTGAGAGTTATTGTTGTTGTGTTCAAGAAACATAATATTCCTTCCGACGTAATGTTCAAGAAATATGTTCTTCATTCTTAGATATCGTGTAAGAAACATACTCTTTATTCTGATATAACGTTTAAGAAACATAATTTTCATTCCGGCGTAATGTTCAAGAAATGTGAATGTGATAGAACAAAAACAAATAACGAAGCACATTTGCTTCATACTTGCACATCATAGCCTTGTTTTCGAAAAATATTCTCGTTTTCATAGCCCAATATTTCTCTAAAATATATTAGTCCCCTTATGACGTCAACTGTACCAAGTCAGTGACGTCGACTTGAAGAAATTATTTGGGTGGGGGGGCAGGACAGCCACAAAGCTTACCAATTTTCTTAGTCTTGGCTTTCAGTCACAAACGCAGGGGGTTTTACCCTTCTCACCATAATCTTATTAAAAAAAAATTAAATAAACGACAAATAATTTTATTTATGAATTTCAATTGCTTGGTATTTGCTGTACCACTATAAAAACATAGGTCTATATGAAACATGGTTTACATGAAGCATGGCCTATATAAAGCATAAGCTTATATATGAAGCATAACCTATATAAAGCATAACCTATATAAAGCATGGACCTGTTTTCTCCTAAATGGAATCCAGTTACATTTTTACAAAAACAAGAAAAACATTAGCGATAACAATTAATACACAGTATTACCTTTCAATAAGGGACAACCACGGGACCGGTTATTTCGTCTCTTAAATAGAAGTGTCCCTTATTCGAAAGTACATGGATCCCTATTCAAAACGGCCTGGGAATCAGAGGAATCTACCTTAAATAGAGGTGTCCCTTATGTAGAGACGTGCCAATTTTTTGGAAAGTGGGAGGGTGAGAGATTTTCACGGCCATAAACTTGTGGAGCAATCTATTGCCACAAATTCCCAACAATCGTTAAAATATGTTAATTAGATAAATTAATTGCTAATTAGATATTACTTCGTTAATTAAATAGTTAAAATAAAAAGAATCTTAAAACAACAATCATTTGAACAATTTAAAATTTTACTAATTTCGTAGAGCACCACGCTTTAAGATCGATAGTTTCACAAAGACTGAAAAAAAATGTACAGGTAAAGAGACGCTATTTTTTTTAACAATAGATAAGCCAAAGGATACTGTCAAAGTAGTATTATTGACGGTATAGTAGCGACATCTATTGACAAGAAATGAAATTAGAATCCAAAGTTAATTTAGCTTTGCTACATTAGTGGCAATGTTTAATGTTATTTTTGAAGTTAAAATTTTAATAGTATTCCTCGATAGGGGGTGGGGGTTATACCTTTCGGCCCTCCACTTTCGAGACAAGGGGGCGAAAAAAACAACCTGTTGGCACGTGCCTGCCCTTATGGGAGGTAACACTGTATTTTATATGTTTATGTCTTTCACTCTCAACTATATCCTGCGTATTTTTATTTATTGTCCATAAAATTTGGGGCCCAACTTCCGCAAATAGTTTTTGGAGGAACTGTTATGACTCGGGCCTCACAGAGTTGCCTCCCTCGTATCGAAACATCACAGGATGAGATCATATGACAAATATTTATTCTTGATGAAGTTGGCATTTGAAATCCCGATATCATAAAAGAAAATGCTTAAAAGAAAAGAATTAATATCCAAACCAGAGACGGGCAAAATCGCTCATTGACTGAACCAATAAACTATTCTGCCTAGTGCCCCTAGAATTCTAGGCCGACGCATCAGCCGCCATTTTGTTGTACACTTCCGGTTTCATTTACCTTGGCGATAAAGGTTTTACGCATTGGCGCAATGATCGCTATTTTGGCATAAAAATAATGAATGAACAATCCGCGAATATCCGATTAATGTAAACATTGGCGCATCTTTCAAAATGTCGCCAATAAATACAATTTGCAACTATAACTTACGCATTAAAATGACTGATGCGTCAACTTCCTTTTTTAGGAGCCTTAATTCTGCTCATCTCTAAGAGAGCAGCAAAATCGTCATACTGATTCGGTTAGGGATTGATTCTGCACATCTCTAAACCAAACGTAGAGCTGATTATTGTATAAATGAAGTAATTATTTGATTTGGTGATGAACTGTATTGAAGATGTAAAACGGTGAAAAAAGAAACCTTTGATCTGTTTATAAATTATGACAAAATAAGGGGGAGCCCTTTTCTGAGGATCGGAAACTAAAGAAGTATATTTCATAGCTTTTGTTATTTTTGTGGACAAGTGAAAGCATCTATTTAATGAGTGGGAATCGTCAACATATCACAGATTCGTAGGGAATTCTCGCGATACATCAAGTTTTATTAGATCTAAGTGGTTTGAGTTACTATAGTTACTACTTTCAATCCTACACTATAAGCACGCTCCATGTAGGATGAACCTTACTTTGTCTTCCACTTTACAATACTTAATACTAACCAAATTCGAATAAAATTGAAACAACGAATGGCACATGTAAAATTTAATGAACTTATAAACGTTTAAATATTTTCTTTAACAAGAACCAATTACACTATGTAGTGTGATTGGTCCTTGCTGAAGAAGATGGTAAACTTAAGCCATCGACAAACGTTTACAAGTTCATTAAATTTTACCCGTGCCATTCGTTGTTTCAATTTTATTCGAATTTGATTTCTTGCACAGCGTGGTTGCTTAACATCATCACTTAATGATAAACTAAGACAACTTACCCAATCTTCATATAACTATTAGTTGGAAAAATGTCCGTTGTCCACCCTATAGAGATAATTGACCTTGGGAACCGTGTCCTGCAGAGGGTCAGAAAAGTCCAAGCATCCACTGGAGCCGACGAACTGTGGGGTCCAGGCTGGATATCTGCGTTCAGTATGATTGGACCTCGAAACTATTCCAACACAAGTGTATATATATGAATCATAGGATCAGGACTTTAAATTCAAATCTATGTTTATAAATATTTCGTTGGATTGTATGGATTGAAATACAGCTAAATTTACGCTTGCCACCCCTTCCTCCACTAAAAAATACCCCAATGACCTTCTACAAACGACATTTGCGGCATAACGGGGTCTTCAGTTTACCTACATTTATAAATTTTAAAGTTTATTTCGATTCGGAACTTGGCATTGGCATCAGTGTCTGACGTCATTCATTTAACTTCCAAGCCACTCAAACCTTTGTTAAAGTCGGAATGGTGGGTTCTATTGCACTTGTACAGTTCACTAAAGGTATTTTATTCAAAATGCACATTGTACTGATAATAACACCATCTTCACAGATGTGCTTGATAATGGTATCATCTCCAGCAATTGAATTAACAATGTCATCACCTTCAGGGGGTTATAATTATTAATGGTATCATTTTCGGCCAGTGGAAATTGATAATGACATCTTTAACCATTTCTGGATTGACGATTCATTCTGCATTGATAATGACACATATATAATGATGATGAGGTATATATTTGTCTTTACTCTAAATTTAAAAAAAAGGGAATATAAAACTTTAACAGAATCTTTCTTCTGTCCTTGCTATAAACTCAGCATAATCATTCTCGTTAGTACATTCATCAGGTTTCATTAATTTATTTAATTCGGAAGGGCTTATATGTAAGATCTAAAGTAACAAAATTATTATTTATTTCTTGACCCATGATAATTAATTTTAATAATAAAATAGATAGCAAAATGCAGTTTATTTACTTTAATATAAAAAGTTTTTATTTATTTACTTACGTTTTTGTAAATAGCTTTTATTAACATTGAAAACGTTTCTATTAAGCTTGAACTCACATAAAGCATCATGTTTTTTCGTAACATTTCTCCATAATATATTTGCGTCACGTTTTTATGCCAACTTCCGCCAATTTTAGAATAACGTTTTCAATTTCGATTAGTTTTCAATTAATTAAATACTCAATTTTTTATTCGTTTCTGTTACTTTTCTGTTTAAGTCTTTTCTGTTGTTTTCTGTTTGTATTACTTTTCTGTTTAAGTCTTTCTGTTTTTTTCTGTTTTGTATTACTTTTCTGTTTAAGTCTTTTCTGTTGTTTTCTGTTTTATTACTTTTCTGTTTAAGTCTTTTCTGTTGTTTTCTGTTTTTTATTCGTTTCTGTTTACCTTTTATCCCGAAAGGGAAGGAATATCAAATGCAAAGAAAACTTACGTGATCCGCAATCCTGGCCAAAACCCTACAGGCCGGTTCAACAACATCAGTCGACTGGAAGTCCAACTGGATTCCCTTGGTGTTAAACCGTAAGACCTCCTGCAACCACTCTTCAAGTGTGATATCGCTGGCCATAGCAGTATTTTGTGCCATAATAGGTACAGGGTACCGACTATTGTTGGACATGATGAGATCTCCTTCTAGTATGCTTGCCGGTCCTACAGTAGTAGGTGTCGGAAACATTATAACGAAATATTTAATAAGCAAGACGTATACATACAACCCAAGTTCAACGGAAAGTACAGCAGAACATGTCTATCTCAAATGTCGCGGGATGAGAAAAAAATTCGATGGAAAAGTTTCTACTTAAAATGTATACAGGATTGATTGAAAGTATATTTTATTGGCGCTATTTCAATATAGAGTAACTCACCAAACGTTTTCCGTTTTGGTGTATTTGGCAATTTTGGATGGCAATACTTTTGCAAGAATTACTGATTCAAGTGGCTGCCGTGACTATGTTCAACGCAAAATCACCAAGGGGGTGGGGGTATGGGGGGAGTTCCCCACAAGACATCCACTGATAAAAGAAAAGTGAAGGAAAAAAATGGAGCCATAGATTTAAATAGATCCGACTTTTCTCATTTCAAAATACTCTACAAATCACGAAAAACCCCATTCCGAGAGTAACAAACTTACACTCAATATAGGTCTGTGGGAATTATTATACACATTTCTATATTGGTTTTTAAGTTTTGCACCCCGAAAATATTTTCTATAAAAGCCCTTTCTCTAATGAGAACACGCTCTGTTAATATGTCTTTAAATACGTTGACATCTTTAGACAGTTTAGTTAATATTGTAACATCATTATATAATGAACTCAGGTAGTGCTTACTAACAGAGCATTTCTTGCTTTAATAGGTGCCTTAGTGTAGTGCAATAAAAAAATATTTTTTCCTCATTAGTTAAAAATATTATATCCCGCGAGCCACCTACAGTTTGAGATCATTGGTGACCATAAACGCTGACATATTCCATTGATTTTCACTTCAAAGTGATTATCACCTGTATCCTGTTTCAGTTCAAAACGATGTATACACCTTGTTTGGCATGACACGACACAGGCCTGCAGCCAAACAGGGGCATGGCCCCAGTTCCCCTAGCTAGCTGCTTATATATACAAAACAATTCCCGGGTGCCATGTGCCCCATATGATCTTTGCCTTACTCCAGTTGACCCTTCCTCCTGGCTACAGGCCTGGAACGACCTCTGCTGTCCTAGCTGGCGCCATAAAGCCAATCCATTAATCACCTAAAAACGTTTAAGCCAATGAAGAAAATACTGAAAAGGTCGTTTCCCTTAGCTGTCAAAGCAAACATTAAGTTCACTTGAGTCTGTATTTCTTCGCTCAAAGATCTATTGTCCCTCAAGAAAACTGCGCCTTGAGTTGATCTTAAAACTGATTTCCAAAATCACCAACATTTTTTAACCGACAGAATATGTGTTTTTATTTCTCGAAGTTTCTCAACTTCTAAAGATTATGTACTTACATGCTAAAGAATATAAGCAATAATAAGTAACTAACATCTTAACAACCTATTCGCTGGGACTTGCTGATGGCTAGCTTGCATTTTTTTTCACTATATAGCAAAAACAAAAGTTAACAACCGTTCGTATTTCACAACTTTAAAAAAAAAAAAAATAGGTATAACTCGTTCACCACTAGATATAACACAATACTCACCCATAAGTGCTGATGCCAATCGCCCCTTGCTGTTAAGTGCACGAGCCCATGATACACGAAGGCCATCTCCCTTTGCATCGGGGAAATAGTCCAATAAGCTAGTTGGCATGGAGTTCTGAAAAGAAAGAACCTTATTAAGTCACGTGACGTTTAGTATATAATAAGCATGAATATAAATGCTAAAATTTTAGAAGTAAAAGCGAAAATAGTAAAATGAAAGTTAACGAATGGTGTCCATTTAATCAGTGCTGGACTTGCGAATAAGTAAAGTAGGCCTGAGCTCACCATTATTTAAGTTTAAACGTTGTTTATTTACAAATGTTCGAGGAATCCCCATTATTGGTAAATCTGAACACTGAAGATAATGAACTACAAAGCTTTTGATTTATTGGCTGAACATTGCGAGGGCCCCATTCTTTTATGGCAGGGTTGTCCAACATACTTCTCGCGGGCCACAATCCGGCCGCCGACAACTGTTTGAAATATTTTTTTTTTTTACCAAACCACTGGTTCGCGAGATTCTTGAAAATGTTTTGTATGGCCAGCTGCTTGAAAAGGTTGGACAGCCCTGTTTTAGAGTATAATTTATCCTTTCAGCCCAGGCCACATTATAACCTTAGTCCGGCACTGCACTTAATAGAGAAATACGTTAAAAAATTCTGTTAAAAATATTGATTCTAGATTTTGTTAAACCTTATACAATAATTTATAATTTTTGATAAAACAGGGAAAATATATATATTTTTTTATAAAATAATAATAATGAAATACGCAAGGTAGACGCAGCAACACGCAGATTAGTAAGTACAAGCCAATGTTACAAGTTAGGGGTAGTCAACCATTTTATATCTGCCACTTTTGTACCTTTGTGTTGTTGATATTAAAATTTTCTTACCGCTCACAAATTCCATAGTAACTTAATTTAGCGCCACTGCAAAGTTCTCGTAATGTTTGATTAGATGTTTAGTAAAAATATGAAGTTAAATTTATATTTTTATTTATACTTCGCGTATGTTTATAATACACAGAATATTTAATTTGATGCTGCATTTCTGCATCTCGATCGATACAGTGCCTACTAGTGCGGAAGCTGCTTAATTGAAGAAAAATGAAATTAAATATAAAAACTATAAAGGCTATTGAAATTACCTTTAATTAATAATTAATGAGATCTTTGGGGCTGATGCTGTGAAACTCTTTGATATCTGGTTCAATTTTTGTAAGGTTTGTTCATCAGCTACAGCATTGGACAAAACCTCTGCCGCCCGCCATGAAAGCTTGTATAGTGGGCCACTAGTATAATTCAATAGTGGGTCCACTAGTGGGCAGTAGGAACCAGGTTGATTACCCTTGTTATAAGCACTGGCGTACGTAGTGGGGTGTTAATGAGGTTGCAACTCCCCATTGAAATTTTGTATATTTAACATAGGAATATATGAGTTGTAGCTCTGTAACCCTTCCCATTGAGCCTATAACCCCCTTATGAACTTTCTGCGTACACCTATGGTCATAAGTGTAGTAAAGTTAAAGTTCAGATTACCATTATTACTCTTAAAACTTTAACTACTTCTTACCAATTTAAAAATAAAGTAGTTTTATGAAGTTTTTACTTTATTTAAAAAAAATTCCATATAATTTATTTGAAAAGTTATTAAAACAAATATAAAATGCATTAAATCGGATTAAGACTATATATAAAATTATATAAAAAGTATATATGTATTAAGTTGTGTTAAAAATATAGTTTAAGTCATATTAACGAAATATCATATATGACTGTCAGAGGCGTGGCAATTGAAAAATTATGGGGGACTCAAGCAGCTTTATAAAAAATCAAGTGATCGTGCGTTAGGGAGGAAAAACCTACTTTGTTATCCAGTTAGGGAGGGAGGCTTGAACCCCTAAGCACCTCCCTTTCATACATCACTGATGACCGTCAATTTTTTCTATTTTAAAAATAGTTTGACTGTGAATCTAACTACCAAATTGAAAAAAAAAATTATAATAGAAAGTTGTAAATTGTTTTAAACGTACTATTAGCATTTGAAAATTTAAATTTTCGCATATTTTATATACCTAATCTATAGCTCATATTTTTGCAATTTAATCCGTAATTAGGGATGTGAAATATTTGGATATAAATGAAAACGTTCTGTCTCTGAGACCGTCTTCTGTTTTGATTCAAATAGATTTTTAATCAAAATATCAACATAAAATTAACCTATACTTTTTACGAATCCCTTCCTTGAAATAAAAATAAAAGTTTTTGTATCTGATGAAGTATAATAACCACGTAAAGAAGACTCGACATAGTCAATCAAACTAAAAATGGAAGAGGAGTGATTGGAAGGTGATTCTTAGCAATCAATTGGACCGAAATAACGGTGTAATCATTGAGACAATGAATGCATAATTAAACTGTCATACATAATCCTCCCGTAACAGCCATACTGCCCTCCGTTTCTTTCTTCGTAGAAGTATATAGTAGAACCTGCCTAAACTGACCACCTTTGGGATGGAACTGGAATGGTCACCTTAGACAGATAGTCACTATACACTATAGACTTTGGTATAGGCAAGACTAAGTCTCTACCAATTCTTTCTTACAAAAAATGGTAGCTTTATTTAGGTGGTTAATTTACCGAAGTGGTCGCTTTACCAAGTTCCACTGTATATAACATGTTCTATAAAATGTGTTTGTCAACGTCGTGACACCCTTGGCTGAGAACAGCAACGCCCCAAGGAGTCGAACTCACAGTTTGAAAACAAATGATGTAAGTAAATCAATATACGTGATGTTTCTGTAATGGATCTTTCCAACTTGTTCTGCATTATATTTAGACTTTCACTACGTTGTATTTAGATCTGCATTGCCTCATGTTTCAGTATGCACCTTACAGATTCGGAACTTGGCTACCAAAGAGTTTCAGCTTCCATTGTGAAAGAGCAGTGGCTAGATCACCACCGACTAATGACTGTAACGACTTAAAAGATTGATTTTAATCGTTGTCTGTAACTGCATTTCTTGCTATTATTATCTGTCTATGAGGAAATCTTACAGATTGGGTGAACATTATAACTGCGCCGTTAAATATATGAACAGTAATCCCTTAACTCACTTCACCTCGTTTTACAATAGACGCTGACAACAACGACATAAAAATATAAACATTATCCTGTCTGCTATAATGTACTCTTTATGTGTGTGTTTTACGTACTACAAAAATAATTTTTGTGCCTACTTCCGCACGCCAAAGGAAAACTCTTCACTGTTATTAATTATATATTATTATAATCTCAAAAATATAACATTTTCTATAGTTATTATCCGCTATTCAAGAATTGTTATTACATATGGCAGAATCTTCATATAGCAAAGTCTACGGTTCTATAAAAAACTTAAATATAATAAAAGATCTTTTCTATACATATGCATTACGTAATTTATCGTAATATACATACGTAATTAATCGTAATATATACGATATATATCGTAATACATACGTATTACGCAAAATATCGCATTTAGAAACACACACATTTCTCAATCAATGTACTTGTCTACGTAAATAAGTAAATATGGTTCACGTTATATAATGTGTATATATGCATATACAAGTTAAGCTCATATAAATAATTAAAAGCAAGAATAAATTAGAATTTTTTTTGAATGTACCTTGAAAACTACCATATTTATGTAGTATACATATATAGTTATATTTCTGTAATAAACTTTATAACGTCTTGTTATACAAATATCGACGATGATTCATTCATTATAATATTCACACTTCTTAAATCCGTGTAATACATCGCCAGGAATATTTTCGGCGAAAACTCTTGACATTTTAGAACCTTTAGCAAAAACGATGTCAATGTGCCTTAAAAAATTTCGAAATATTGAAATTGTTCAGAGCTACAGATACACTTTTTGTATATACTGAGACCGCGAGAATATACAAAAACTTCGATACACGGAAGTTCGACATATGGAACTTCTACTACAGCTGGAATTGTAATGGTTATTTAGATTAATATACCCTAATTATTCGGAGACTGCAACGGTAAATTTAATGGGAAGGACTTTAAAAATATTATTTATGATGAAGACATTAACAATTCTAAGTGCAAAAGCATAAAGAAAGCAAACACCTTAAATCAGCCATACGTGTCTTACAAATATATCCCATACGCTATATATATCTATATTACACAATTAATGTATTCATACATTTGCTGAGATATGGAATTCCAAGCATAAAAATACACTCCCAGAGCACAATAATGTCGTAATAGCACTGGAAAGACTATGTCACCATTAGCCATCGAAATTGTTCGTTTAGAGCAAGGTTCTGCTTTTCAATAAAATCCAGAGAGCTCACGTAAACAACTCTGCCACAGATCTTCGAAAGCATAGAGAGAAGGCAATAGATCTGTAATTTTTAGAAACCGCAGTGAATCCCCTCATATACGGTCACCCTTCAGACGCGGTCCGATAAAAATTCCCCAACAAGAAACTTCCTTTACAATAATACCCCCCCCCCGCCACACACACACACCTCCTTTACGGACAAAATGGTCTGTCCTGTAAGTGTCTATTATTGAGGAGTTTTACTGTATTTGGTTTACTACTTTAGAGAGAAAATGTTGGTTGGTTGGTAGTTGTTTTATTGCGCAAGGACAGCAATAGTCGTTCTGCGCTAAACAAGGTGCGATCGTATATACGATATAAGAGAGAAAATGTACTGCAGAAGGAGTGAGATGTGTGTAAGGAGTAAGAGCTAAATTTCTGATGTTATCTGGTCCAGTTGCGTTTTCCTTTTTATGTTCTTCTAGGATAGATATGATCTCAATAGTAAAAGATGTGGAAGTAATTTCAAAGAGAAGTACGTTTTTACCACAATCTTTTCTACTTAGTGCAGTGGTTCCCAACCCTTTTCCAAACTACGATTCACTTTCATAGCAGCCAAGTAATCTGCGACCCCCCTCCCCCTTTGTCCACCGACGCCACATTTGCATAATAAAAGTATTTTTAACAGAGTAAAGAAAATACATTGAATACAAAATTATATTAATTA